>VZSZ01010814.1:111572-233097 GCA_013398815.1 Ibidorhyncha struthersii
TCCTCATATGAAAGATGTTCCAATCCCCTAATCATCTTTGTAGCCCTTTGCTGGACCCTCTCCAGCAGATCCCTGTCTTTCTTGAACTGGGGAGCCCAGAACTGGACGCAGTATTCCAGATGCGGCCTCACCAGGGCAGAGTAGAGGGGGAGGATGACCTCCCTCGACCTGCTGGCCACACTCCTTTTGATGCACCCCAGGATGCCATTGGCCCTCTTGGCCGCCAGGGCACATTGTTGGCTCATGGTCATCCTGTTGTCCACCAAGACTCCCAGGTCCCTTTCCACAGAGCTGCTCTCCAGGAGGTCGGCCCCCAACCTGTACTGATGCATGGGGTTATTCCTCCCCAGATGCAGTACCCTACATTTACCCTTGTTGAATTTCATTAAGTTCCTCTGCCCAACACTCCAGCCTGTCCAGGTCACGCTGTAAAGCAGCACATCCTTCTAGCATGTTAGCCACTCCTCCCAGTTTAGTGTCATCAGTAGTCTTCTACTACTTAATTTTACAATTTATTTTTTTTTAGGCAGGGATCAAATTTGTTTTATTTTGTTAATTTGTCTTTACAAAACTCCATTATAAAAGTTATCTTAAATCTATTTTTAAACTTCACTATAACTAAGTTGGTAGACACTTATTTTTAAATGATAGATATACTTTATAGACATGCTATTATCTTATTGATAATGGTAGCTAGATAGGCAAATGGAAAGAAATATCAAAAAAATAGTCATTTAAGAATGATTGTCCTAAAAATGCAGAATAAAATAAAATTTTTCTTGTTTCTGATCTTTCCAGAACCTTTGGGCTTCAAATTTCTACTAAACCTCTCACTGAAAAATCTATGGAAACTCAACAAAACAATTTGTCTTCAATGTGCTTATGATTCTGTTATAAAACCACAGGGCACAAAGGTCTTAATCTCCCTCTTAAGATGCATTTGGGATTATAGTTGAATGCATTCTGGCTTGGTTAGGGAAATGAACTGTTTTTGATCCTTCTGGCGCAAAAAAAAAAAAAAACAAACCCAAGATAAAATACAAATAAAATCCTATTTAATAATTTCATTGCTCGCATAATAATTTCATTGCTTGCAGCTGATACTTTTTGGATGAAGACCAGGTTATGCACTCACACCTAAAAAACCTGGACTCACTATCCCAGTCCACCATAGCTGTCTGATCAAAACATCAAGGGCCACCACTTGGAAGCTTAGAAGGTTAGCCTCACGGCACATACATTGCCGAGGCTTATATTCAGGCATCTCACTGCACTGTGTGAAGCTCTATTTCTGTTCCATTCCCACATGTCAATATCAGTTAATACCCCCATAACCATGAGAACTGAGCTCCATTGTGTTGCTTAGTCTTACTTCTCTGCTTTCAGCCTGATGTGTCTGAATCTTGTTTGATTTAAACCTGATCTCATTTTCATGAAACAGGCAGAAAAACTTTACGCAAGCAAAAAGCACTTATGCTTATCCCCTCCAGGCCATTCAATTAAATTTCTCCATTCTTGAAATCATTCAATACATAACCATTTCCCAAATGCGAAGGAGGGGTGAAACTAAGTTTGAGACTGGGGATCCAGAAAAAGGCTCCTGAATTTTCATCTTCATCCTGAGGCCTCCTAAATTTCCATCAGCACTCTGCAAAGCTTTCCAGCTCACACATCTCCTCCCAATCACCTAGCACTTCTCATTCATTTTCACCCTATTTCTCATCTGACTTTCTACTATACCCTTGTATTCAAGCCACACAGTTCTTGGGTGAAATTTCCTTAGAGCAGGAATAGAAAAAAATAGACAGCATCTGCTGGGCTAAATCTCTTGTGCCTTGCCACTCTTCTCCCGAAGCGTTGGAGGAGCATAAAGAAAGGGAGATTGACACAAAAAGGGGATAAAGTATAAAGGAGACCTCTGCTTAAGGGAAATAGGAGCAGAATGGAGGGAATCCTTTAAACCAGGGAGGATTGCTCTGAGCCTGGTGAATCATGCAGTGGTGTCTGTGAGGAGGGGAGTTCCTGCAGCTACAGATGAGAAAACTCACGCAAAGACTTTCATTGCATTCTTCTGCAACTTCCATCTCATGACAACCTCCCTATGGGACAACTCTTACTGTCTGTACAGTATTTTGCTCTTCAGGCCTTACTTAGAAGAGAATTATTTGAAAACTTTTTATCAGAGTTCACTGGGGATATGGTCCTTTGTATTGGGAGACACTTAACAATAAAACCAGCTGCTTAGTGTTCTTGACTTTATTAGATGGAAATGGTGTAAGAAATTATCGCTCCTCCCTTTGCAGATAAGTAGCTTTAAGGTATAACTGCTAGTGTTACCCTGTCCATGCCTTTCACCTTCAAAGAACACTACCTGTGTTAGATTTAATTGTTTGTGCTTCGGTGATCCCAGTTCCTTTCTTGCAATTGTTCAAGGTAATCTACAGTTCCCAATTTATCTTTACTTACAACCTTTCACCCTCAGATTGGAGGATGTGTTCATGCTACTTAGATATTTTAACTATTTACTTGTTGACTTATCAATGTTGTTTATTGAATTTTCTAAATATATAACTATAAAAAAAAATGAGAGAATACAAGCAAACAAGAAAAATAGGTAACAAAAAGTAGTGACAACTGATACCCCAGTTCTTTTTCCTATTTTTAAAGAGAAATCCTGATGTAAAATTTTCTTGTTTTTTCCCTAGAATTTCATGGGCTATTTCTTTTCAGTTTCGTATCACATCTTTCTACTATCAGAATTATTGTGCTCAAATAAGGTCTTTAAATCTATTAAGAGATTTTCTGAAAGGATAACAGTCCCATTTCAAATAACTATAGAAATAAATTTAAATGGGCTTAGACAATTCAGATTAGAATGCAATTTACAGCAAATTAAATGTAATTTTAAACAGAGTTTGCTGGCCAAAATAAACTACAGCAAAAACGACTGCATAGAAATATGTGATTTTTTTAAATATACATAAACATTTCTAAATCATAATTTCCAAGGTGTTAACAATTTTAAATCTTTTAAAAAACAGTTATCACAGAACCAGCGTTCAGGAAAGATCTTTACTAAGTATTCTAATACACATGTCCTGCAGACAAGTAGTAAATTAAAAAAAAAAAAAAGGAATACTGGTACTCTTCTTGATTGGGATTTAAGATATATTAAGAATAGAGTCCCGTATATTTACAAAATGTTACATTGAAGGTGATCTTAAAAGGCATCCCTGTTTTCCATACACATATTTTTTTCTCATTTCCCTCCCATGTGAATTTATATGGCAGGTATAAACTATATATTTCAACACAGGTTTTTATTATCTGGAAATCAGAAATAAAAATATAATTTAAAGAAATTATATATTGATATTCTGTTGACTGCCATACTTGCTGATGAAGAAATATATAAAAATATATTTACTTTATGGCTAGTGTACAGAGAAATAACAGTAGCTCAAACAAATAAATGTGGGCAGCAGTTTCTCATAACTGCTCTAGGATTGCTGTGGAGTAACATATCTTGGTAAGCAATGTAATTTGAGGAAAGGGTTATGTGAAATGTGAAAATATGGCTTTTTATTTTTCCATATTAATAAAAATATGGGCAAATTCATGTTCCAAGATCCATTTTATAGCCCATTTTCAAATGTTTATTTTTATATATATGTGTGTGTATACGTATAGATATATGTTCGTGTATATATATGTATGCATATATATGAGAGAAGGCTGTGGATATAGGGAAGGATTCTCTCTTTTTTCACTTGTGCCTTTTATATGTTACTCAAATTCAGCAAAGACAAGGCTTTTTTTCCTGGCTTAGTTTCTATACATATCCAGGGCAAAGCATGTTGCCATACTCTGCCTAGTGCAAACCCCACCATGAATCTTGCCTCTGCTCCTTAGTAATATCTATTTTTGGATCTATTGGCTACCTAACATCAACTACATAAGCAGTCCAACAAGACAAAAACTTAATTAATAATCATCTAGAAGGACTAGGATACCACAGGATGGAGTTTCAAGCACTGAATCCCATTTCATCAGGGTATGTAACTGTATGTACCCTAGTAGAAATCTAAGCTCAGGCAAGCGACAGTGACTTCCCTCTAGATCTTTTGTCTGGTCTAGGTGTTCCCATGCTGAGTATGCTGGATGCTATGAAAAATCAGTGTACAAACAAACACCAGAACAGCTGCGATATTTTAGAATCGGATTCTGTCCACCTAGATTTCTGGTTCCGACAACATCCATAAATGGATACTCAGGTAAAAACAGGGAAAGCATACAGGACTTCTCTGGTCAGCACTCTCCCAATTACTTATTATGTCCAGGTCAGGGAATTTCTTGACTTTCATGTGATCTGTTCAGCAAAACTCAGTGGATCCTTCATCCAAGTACTAGTACAATTCTCCTCTAAATATAAACTGAGATTCTGGCCACTCACAATATTTTTAGCTGTTACCACAAAAGGATTTCCATTGGGTTCACAAAAAAAAAAAAAAAGATAATTCTTCTATCTTTCTTCTTTCTTTTTTTTTTTTAACTTGCTATTTACTAGCTTAATTTTATGTATTACATTCTTGTGCTGGAAGAGTTGGTGAACAGTCAGTCCTTATCCATCTTCCCTATCTCATTTATCATTCTGTAGATCTCTGTTATGGCTTTTTTTCCTCCCCACAGTGCTCTCTGTTCCAGGCTGATGAGTCTTATCCTGTTCAGTCATTCAGAAGCCTTTCTAAACCTGTGATCATTCTACTGTCTGTTTTTTGAACAGTTCAAATTCTAATCTATTCCCTAATATTTCAACAGCATGTTTGGAAACCTGGGTACCAAGTTTCCATTCCAGTCTTACTGACTTTTAGGCAACAGGGAGCAACATCTTATTTAAACCTCTTTGTTTGAATGAAATTAATAATACTTTTTGATTCCAAAAAAATGCCATCCATAGGCACCTAAGGACAAGTTTTTAAAATTTGGTGTCACTTTAGAATCATTTAGGGTACACTGAAGAAGATGTTGACTCAGAAGTTGTCCTCTGCGGATTTCCTTTAAGATAACATGGCCTTCAAAAAAAGAGCTTGGGCTGAAAACCCTATGCTAAATGGTTCTGCTGAAAAATTCCTGACTCCATCTTTTATCATAAGTTCCGTCTGAGTATGACTCACTAGGGTTTGGTTTCACAGTGATGCTTTGAAAAATCCTACCTTAGTATTTCATTGTTCTGAAAATTATCAAGTGAGATTAACCAGCAAGTACCACCAGAACTCTGACAGCCACCTACAGGAGGGACCAGAGGTCTCGGCCAGCTGCTAGAGAGATCTGCAGGTGGACATTTGTGCGTAAGAGATCTGCTAGCAAGCTTTGAGCCTCACTAGCTGCCAGTCTCATTAGCAGGATGAGGCTGTTTGCATTATTCCTGTTTATGTGTTGTGTGTGTGGTTGTGGTGTCCATGTCGGTCTGTTGATCAAGAGTGTCTGTATAGTGTAGGTATGCATGTGTGCCCATGTGTGTGCATGTGTGTGGGATGACACACTTAGCTTCACTAGTGGCTGGACCTGGGAACAGAAAACCACAGCAGCCTCATATCTGGCAGGCTGGGGAAGGAGAAATCCCTTCAGTATCAGAGGCTAGAAAATTTGGCTCCATTGGACTGTGAAAGAGATCTTCCCTGGGTCCTGGACTGAACTGTATCCAGCTCCCCCTAATAACATATAGACATATATCTTTTATATTTTTATTTCATAATTAAATATTGTGTCATGATTTAACTCCAGCCAGTAACTAGGACCAAGCAGCCTCTCACTCACCTCCCCTTCCCCGCTCAGAAGGGTAGGGAGAAGAGGGAGAAAAGGAGGGGAAAGGACAAAATAACCTCATAGGTTGAGGTAAAAACAGTTCAATAGAACAACAACAGAAAAGGAAAATAACAATAATAATAATAATGGTAAAAGAATATACAGGACGCAAGTCACTCTCACTACATAATGTTTGATTCCCTAGCCCAATCCAAACAGCTATCGCAGATTCTCCCTGCTGAACCCCTATTTATACACTGAGCATCACATCTACAGTACGGAATATTCCATTGGCCATTCCATTGTTTTGTCTATGCTCCTTCTCAGCTTCCATGGGAAGCTGAAAAAAGTCCTTGACTAGTATAAACATCACTTAGCAACAACTAAATCAATGTGCATTATTGACATTCCTTTCCTAACATATCTGACAACACAACAAAAGAAAATTAACTCTGTCTTAGCTGAAACCAGGATAATTGTGTACCACTGATGTTAGTTATTCTCATAACCAAGAACTACATTTTGTGCATTTGTTTTCAGAAACTTTGCTCTCTAAAAGAAAATAAATAACTATGGTGGATTCGTTCATTTCAACAAAAGAAAACCGGTGTATTTGAAGGTTCTTCCAAATTGTTCCAATACCAGGCTAACAACATAACCTCAAATCTCTACAAGTGAAAAAATTGCTATATAGATTGATTCCAAAGCTCTGCGCATCTTCCAGCTGCTGATCTTTCTTTCTCTGGCTTCCTATTGATTTTCCACTTAAGTCCAACAACCTTTTTAACTAAATGCAAAAAAAAAAAATGCAAAAAGAGATCAATATAGAGTATGGATACAGTGGGTCTATTTAGGGTTTGTAAACCAAGTCAAGTCAGTTACAAATTTTCTTTTTGAATATCACAAAACTTCATTTGGTTAATGACATTTAACTAAAGAATCAATTTTGTTTAGCTCAGAAGAAACAGAGAAAAAGCAGTCACTGTGGGAAAAACTTCTGTATTCTCTCTGCACTAAGGACCAAGAACCAGGAGTATGAATGGCTTAAGAAATTGAAACAGATATTCAGCTCCAGCAACATTATTTTGCTCAGGAATGTTTACAGAAAAGGATAGTAAAAACTTTTCAGTTGGGTTGCTAAAAATATGTAAAATGTTTAATACATGAAACTATAGTTGCTACTACACAAAGCTTTTTTATTTAAAAAAAAAAAAAGTACAGGTTAGATATAGACACCTGGTCAATTAGATTACTTTCACAGATAAGTTAATTAAACAAAGCTACAGACAGGAAAAGAAAAGCTCAGACAGAGGAGACCTGACAAGCCTCAGCCTCACAAACAGCCTACAAAGCTTATGGCCTGTTACAAGCAATGATAATATATTACAGGGCCCTGGGGTTACAATTTCTAGCATACAATGATATTGAAAAATGAAGTAAAGAAGTGTTAATTCAGTTTAAGTAACTACAGGAAATTCATAAAAGCAAAACTGGAATTTGGTCTTACATTCCCGGTCTTGTAAAAATGATTTATCATTCTCCAAATTAATCTACAGAAGCACAACTGCTTGTTCTTGACCATAGCCTATGTCTCTACGATCTTCATAGATGTTTATTTCAATCAGACTGCCACATTCTATGCAGAAAAAATGTATTCTTATAAGGTAATAATATGGCAAAGCAATAGCACATCTTTCTAGAGAGGCATCTCTTTTTTGGACAGAAAATACATCATTTTTGAAAATACATTTGTGTTTTAGAGTATTTACAAATGCACTGGAACTAATCTTAGAAATACATTAGAAACACTAAACTGTCTAGGGAAAAAGAAAAATCGTTATTTCATATGTTAAGCCAATTCCCACTGTGGGGTAGTAGATTAGAACTGACCTCTGTGCAAAGCACACACAAAATATGATATTCTCCACTCTAGAGCTGCATGTGACTCATATAATAATTAGTGTGCCAAATTCCAATGTAACTGTCAATAGACCCCTCCTCTGTAATCAGATTTCCCTATGCTACAGAAACATGCAATTTATTCTGCTTATGCTATCGTCTTTAAATCCTTATTAATATTTAGATTCCCATTTAATTGAATTCAGTAATGGCTGTCTATATGCTAATTTGTTTGTAGTTACAGGCCATCTGTTGTGGTGTAGGAGCTTCCCATCTGTATTTAATAATTTACAGACAAATGGACTTTCTTTTACCTTTAATTTCCCTCCTTTCCATTTCTTCGTTTTAGCTCATAAAATCTGAACTAAAATGAAGTGACTGAGGTATAACTTTACTTTGTAACAGAGTAAATATATAGTTCCATAATATTCAAATATAAAGTGATTTACATAGGAAATCCAATCTCCATGGTATTCTTCAAATTATTAAATTATAAATACTCTATATTGTACAATTTATTGCCAGTTTTGTGATCTAAATTACATGAGCTCCATGGGCTTTTATAGCTTTATTTTTGCAGTTGAAATGATAATATTTCAAAAGAATTAAATCAGCGTATCCTAATTTCTTGATGAGGAGGTGCTTTTTATTTTTTGGGTTACCACCAGTAATACATCTTTACGTCTTTACTTATGTCACTTATACAGAGTTCACTCATATTTTACACATGTTGTCTCCTTCCTTAAATTTCTATACATTTATCTCTTAAATGAAGAAACTTTGGGGTGACATGGAAAAAGTAAATACAGCTTCAGGTTCAGGTTCACTGAACCCATATTAGTTATGGTGCAGATAGTATGCAAGGTGCTTTACAAAAAATTAGAGGAAAACATAACTCAAAATTTATTTTTATTTACATGAGACCTAAACCCTAATTTATTTCCCCTTGCTTCCATTCCACCTTTATGTATTACTCATCAGAGGTGGGTGTGCACTCCACCTGGTGAGATATCCATGAACCAGAAGAAATGGGAACAAAAAATTCACTATCAGACACCTTGGTTCTTTCACAGAAAAAAAGAAATTCTGGTGTGTGGTTGGGCAGGAATTACCAAATACTGTGACTAAGTGCTGAAGCAAAAGATCAAGTGACCAAGACCTGAGGGTATGCTACAAAGTGGGTAGGTGCATACTAAGGAAGGAACTGTTCCCTCATTCTTGAATGGGGTCAATCACTCTTGAGGAGTTCCTCTCTCTCTCTCTCTGAAGTATAAAGATAACTCTAGATAAATAAAAGTAAATAAAGTTGTTATCCTAATTAAGCATCTAAAGTGAGATGGGAGTAATTTTGGCCTAAAATGCTTCCTGATTTGTTTCCCATTATCTCTTGGCCTCGTTCATTTAAAATGTCCAATTTTAATTGATCCACAAGGACTAATTTCAGTATTGAGGACTGGTTTTTATTATCTTATATGCTGCCCTTCACAACTGATCATAGATTTAGTTTGAGGGTCCTGTACACTGCTATCATGAAAATGAAGAATCACAATAATAATTATCAGTCAAGGATTTGGCCAGTTATTAAAACAAAAGCACATGAAATTCAAAATGACAAAATGATCAGGGGGACCACTCTGGCTACCAGATCGTCTGCCTACATCCATGACACAAGATCTTTCTCCAGTAAAGAATTTGGCTCTTTAGTTGAAAACATATATGTTTCCATAAGACAATATATTTTAAAGAAAACATTGGAAAGGATGAGAATATATATTTTTCCAGAAATATTATTCTCTTATTCTCTGTCGGTTTAAAACTGGATTGCTTATGGTCCCTTCAAAGTCAATGCAGAGGAACAAATCCATCTACAAGAAAAAAAAAACAAAACTGCATGTCCTTATTCTCAGCCTTGTATTTGCAGGACTAAAATGTTTAATCAACTGCTTCTTTTATTTTCCAACTATTAAGGTAGAATAAAACCCCTTTCTAGTTAGATATTTCACCTTTATCTTTATTTTTTTATATATCTTCAAGTTCTTTAATAGGATAAAATGACTTTGTATTTGTATTTTACCTCATTTTAATTTAATGTCACTTTATGATATTTCATTTGCGCGGTTTAATTCTTCTGCATTTTATGTGATACACCTTGATCATCAGTAGAGGCTAGGCACCACAGACATAAAATCTGTTCTTATTAATACCTTTTACTGCACATTACACTACGTAGGCACTACGTAGCTTTCAGGAGGTGATGGCAAAGAAACCTAACCTTCAAGAAGATATCACAGCAAGAATGAGAAGGATAAAAACATGGTGTGGGATTCTGCTCACCTAACACATCCACTGAGCTTGCACCTGTATCTATCTCAGTTGCTGCTGCAGACTTGGTTTTGTTAATGCACTAGTTTACTTTCTAGTCAATGGAACGTTGTAAGTGATTTTGAGATCTCCAAAGAAAGATCTGTCCGTCAAATACAAAGCACCCTAGAAACTTTTACCGGTGTCTGCCTTTTCGGCTAGAGTCTCATGACATGGTGCACTGTTCTGCATTTCAGCCCCAACAGACCGGAATAGCTATTTGGCCTAAATATGTGAGCTTCCTATTATTCACCTCCTTCACATTCCCGTGCTCTGTCCAGGGGCAAGTCCAGCTGGTGAATGGCAGCAGCCCTTAAGTGTTGTGTAACTAGAATAGCTACTTCAGCATCATGAAATAAAAGTTCACTGTCTACAGTGATCATGACTGTCTACAGTGATAAAACAAACAATGGCAAGATGCACTAAGAGATTACAGCATAAGAGAGAAAAGACTTCATGATTAGTTTAGACAGGGAACTTGGCAGAACGAGCAAAACAATGCACATTGTAGATAAGACATATTCTGGCATCAATCTTTCTCATCATATTACATGCAGTGAAGCTGACAGACAAGGTTCTTAAATTAGCTTACAAAATTTACCCACAGAGTATGCTTGCACAGACATACACGATATCATAATGTTGTGTTATGTGAGAGGGTAAAACCTTGATTTATCCAGAACACACATTGGAAATATGACAGCACAAAGAAAGGTCAGGCTCTTACTCCATTGTGCTTCATACTGAGATGTAATTGCTATGTCTGTTAATCTCATGGGGAAAAACAGAGGGTTGTCCCAAGCCCAGAGCATTAGACATGACACATAGCCTTACTTGGTCATTGTCTACTGTGCCATGACACATGCGTTGTGCCTCTCTCAGTGGCCTTCCTTATCACATAAGTTAGTTATATTACAGTTAATCTTTCCATTAATTTAATACTTTATTTTACCTCTAGCTAAATTTCTTCCATATCTGCTTTCTGTTGTTGGTGAAATTATGTATCTTCAGGTTGCTGGCCACAAGGTAACATTAATTGGAAAAGCTTAGGAATTGTTGTTGAAGTTATAATAATTATTCAATAAAGGATTTTTTTTGCTTTACTTTGAACATTGATGTTCAGTCATTCTCTGGGACAGGTTGAAGACCTGGAAATGCAGCAGTACTATTATGAACTTCTTGTGAATTCCACATGCTCAGTCCTTCAACACTGAAACCAATATGAATGTTTCCCACAGACTTCACAGGGGAATATGCTCATACCATCTAAATGCTGTGCCTGTTCATTATTCATAAAGCACAAATTTAAGCACTTGTATGAACCTTAAAGCTTAACTAAATTTTAGCTGAGTGTTAAAACTGTCTTTGAAAAGATTAAAGGTAAGTTTGTGAAAAGCAGTAATCAGGAGGCAGAAATAAATCTCTCTCTTTACTTTGAGTCTTCCCAGAGCAGTCATTTTTCAGAGTATTAATTAATTTTTCCATGGGACTGAAAGGTGAGATTTAAACATCATCTGGTAACAAATATCAACTAAATACTCGTCAAATTATTGTAGTTTGAAGATCACTGGATATTCTATGAGTAAGCACATGCACTATTTAGCACTGCTTCTCATTCAATTGATCATTCTGATAGTTTCAAATTATGTTTATGTTCATGCTAGCATTTGCAGCCATATCCCTTACAAAAAAGGAGGAAGGGGGGAAAATCAGTTACTGATTATTATTTTATTTTATTTCCTCAGGGAATGTACATTCCTTCTTCTGATTAGCCCATTACCTTGACTTACTTTTTCTGCTTTAGGGGTCGTGTCCTGCTTGGCTGACTAGCACAGCTAAGTCCTTTCATGAGCTCTTCCTCACTGCTGCTCTGAGCCTCAGCAATAGCTCCTGCGTAGCTGGCAGGAGCAGGAAGTGATGACAGTCTTTTAATGCTTTGTGTCAATAGGATAAACAGCATGCTCATCTTGAGAGCTTTATCAGATTAACCCTGGTGTAGCAGCTTCAGTAACATATATTAATATCTCTGCATGACCAGCTGTACCTAATAAATACTAAGTTATCTCATTTTTTTTTCACGTTTCCATCCAGATGTATTTTGATTGGTATACAGACAGAAATCAGATGTGAAAACAAATTACACCATGCTTCTTCCCAATATTATTTTTCCCTACAAAAATTTGACAGTAATTAAAAATAAATAGATCAGTTAAAGTGGTAATTAAGCCTCAAACCCAGGAAGCCTTACACATACAGAGATCATTTGGGGTTCATTGGCAATGTCGTGCATAGAAGACTTTTCAGAATTGTGCCCTAGCTGCAATTACTGTGCATATACATAAAGATGTCGCATTAGTAAAGTATATGTAATAGAGCTTCAGCTGGTGTAAATAGTGAGGATGGCAGTGAATTCAAGCCCACTGAGTTACACCAGCAAAGATTCTGACCTGATGTGCTTCAAAGCCTTTATGAATATAAAATATTCCACCAAAAAAGCTTCTGCTATGTTACAGTTTTTAGGTACTTTACAGCTAGGTGAATTTCACCCAGTTTAACATTACTTATGAGCCACTAAGTGTCTAGCCTAAATGAATCAAGGTGTCTGATTAGAACCTGGCCTAATATAGTGTTTGCTCATATAGGTGCACAATATAAGATAGCCTTTAGCCACAGTCAACAGAGACACAGGTACCATCTGTCTCTATGAAGATGGAATAAATCAATTTATTAAAAATACATATTTCCTTCTCTCCACTGAATTTGGAGGCTTACACTAAAAATACAATTTGTGATGCCTCAAATTTTATTACGTGAATCTTGTTAATGTGGCAAAACATTAACACAGTACAGTGTACATATGTTGTACTTTATATGACACATGAATCTACATATACTTAACCACTGATGTGTACCTGCTGTTAAGTACATTGCTGAAGGCTGATATTCAGTAAACTGCAAGGTAACTATTAGAGAAATTGCAAATATATTCAGGGAGAAACAATATTTATGCACGCTCCAGTATCTGAATAAGGGATCTGGCATGTTTCTGTTATTTTTACTTCTTATGCTCCTTATATTCAGAGTATTGAGAAACCAGTCTCTATACATTAGTGGTTTTAAATGTGTCCCTAGATTGCCACACAAATACTGAGTTGCTCAAAATCATTATTTACACAATATTTCAGATTATCACCAGTCTCTTCTTACATCACTGTTACCTCTTCAGTGGTTTCTTCTGGCACAAAATCAGTATTTCCATGGATGGACAATGAAATTTATGTCCTGTAAATGTAACTTTTTATTAAAAGAGAAAAGGATCTCTTTCAACCCCCCAAAAAAAGACTTGAGAATCCTTATTATCATTAGAATTAATCTTGCTTTTCCTGCCACCTTGTGCATACTGAAGATTCAGATAGCAATACTGATTGAAAAGGCAGGAGCCCATGCAATGGTTTTATGTGCAATGAAGCACGCAGCCATTAAGTCTCTGTAAGTCATACTTGTGCTGCAAAGGGACTACTTAACAATACTATAGGAAGAATTTTTTAGAAACTGACATAAGGCTTGGAATTTATAATATGGCATTGATCAGCTGATACCGTGGAATCTTTGAATAAGAATCTCTGCCTCCTTGAGACATCACTTGCACATGCTGTTTGCTGAAGGAGAGAGAATAGTCACACTTTAAATATGGCAATTTTTTTATCTCAGTGTCCTTTGCTGCTGGACTTCTATGGAGGTAAGAAAATTCATGGGTCAACTACTTTTTCATCTTTGTTTTAATAATTGCACAAAAATTGCTCTCACAATTTTATTTGATAACAAAGAATTATTTTTTTAATTAGAGATGAGCCAACAATACTGTAATTTTCTTTTTTTCAAAGATTTCTCTAAGAAACTCTTAATTCCTTTGCTCTCTTGTTGAAAACCAAGGAAGTTCTAACAAAATTGAGACCTACTTATTTCTTAAAAGATCTTTATAAAGATCCCTTTCAATCTTTGTGCATCTTTCATCAGTTGTCTAGTCATACTGCTCAAAAGCAGAAGAAATGTAGATGCTATTATTCTTCTAATAAATTTCCTTTACACCTGACTGTAGGTATACAGGTATATATAGTCCTACTATGCTAGTTTATTAAACTTGTATTTGTAACTCTGTCTGAAAAAAAGGAAATGCTGTCAGAATGCTAGAAACTGGCATCCCTCACTTCATCACATGACCAGTCCAAATGTTGATGTGACTGCTGATTAGAAAAAATCTTCCAAATAGATGTTTCATATCTGCCAGGTTATCATTTGAGTTGATACCATCATCTGAACTGGGTGCACTGATGTTTCTTCTTGTCTCTAAGGGAAAATACAGATACCATTGATGGATATATGCAGCAAGTTTATACAGGGTGTTGGAAGGGTTCCCTTACCCATGTCCTGCACTTCCAAGTGCTGCACTTGGGTCACAAAAACTCCATGCAGAGCTACAGGCTTGGCAAAGAGTGGCTGGAAAGCTGCCCAGTGGAAAAAGGCCTGGGGTATTGGTAGACAGATAGCTGAATACGAGCCAGCAGTGTGCCCAGGTAGCCAAGAAGGCCAACAACAGCCTGGCTTGTATCAGAAATAGTGCGGCCAGCAGAACTAGAGAAGTGATCATCCCCCTGTATGCAGCACTGGTGAAGCCGCACCTTGAATACTGTGTTCAGTTTTGGGCCCCTCACTACAAGAAAGACATTGAGGTGCTGGAGCGTGTCCGGAGAAAGGCAGCAAAGCTGGTGAGGGGTCTGGAACACAAGTCTTATGAGGAGCAGCTGAATTTCTTCATCAAAAGGGTTGTCAAGTGTTGAAGAGGCTTTCCAGGGAAGTGGTGACGTCACCACAGAATCATAGAATCATAGAATCGTTAAGGTTGGAAAGGACCTTTAAGATCATCGAGTCCAACCACTAACCTAACCTGACAAAACCACTTCTAAACCATATCCCCAAGTACCACGTCTACCCTTTTTTTTAACACCTCCAGGGATGGTGAATCCACCACCTCCCTGGGCAGCCTATTCCAATGCTGGATAACCCTTTCAGTGAAAAAATTTCTCCTAATATCCAACCTAAACCTCCCCTGGCTTAACTTGAACCCATTTCCTCTCGTCCTATCACTTGTCACTATGGAGAAGAGGTCAGTCCCCATCTCTCTACAACCTCCATCTCTGAAGGTATTTAAAAGATGTGTAGATGTGCTGCATAGGGACATGGCTTAGTGGTGGATTTGGTAGTGTTAGGTTTACTGTTGGATTCAATGATCTTAAAGGTCTTTACCAACCTAAATGATTTTATGATTCTGTTTCTCATTTTGCATTTCCAAGGTCAAGTAAAAGATGGAAGGATGTTCCAAGTACAGTACCTACATAATGATGCAATACACAGCTATGTAGCCATATGTGATTTTCCCCGCATTCTCCATAGGCAAGATACAAATAATTTCAAGCAATATCTGGATTATATAATTGTCATGTCAAACTCTCTGCCTGAGGATTGAAAGAAAATTAGTGAATCCTTATGCTGACCAGAGTATTCTATAACCCTAGGAGCATTGCAGATTGAAGAGACCAAATATTAGGTTGCAGATCTTCCATGAGGCTTCGTACTGTTAATCATTATATAATGGACATCTGACAGTGTAGTAGGGATTCACAATCAGAATCTATGCATCCAAAGAAGATATGTCAAAAAACTGAGACGTCTGTTTAGAGGCATAGGTGTTACACTGACATTAATAAAGTAAAAAGTCCTGGTCTTGGTCTCCAGTACTGCACATAATTTCTACTGTCTGTTGGAGTCCGGCGTATTTGCAATTCTGTGCCAATTAGCAGTCTCCCAGACATTGCTCAGCCACAACCCAGAGACTGTTTTCAGCAGGCCATATAGTTGAGGCCATTCTTAGAAAATTGTATATTGTTGTATATTTTTCTCAAGCCCGTTTTGTTTACAAGCACAGTCATAGGATAGCAGTGTAGCAGCTGACATGATGAGCAGTGCGATATCTACATCGATTAGTAAGGAGCACTGAGAGAGGGAGAAGTTGTTTGCCTAACTGCAGTCCCCACTGAAGTGAATTTTGGGGCAGGAGTTGTCAGCCAAAAAGCACATTAATTCAACATTTTTTTATATTTTTGTTCTTACTAGAGACTCTTCTATTTTCCTAATTCCTGGTAACACTGCCCACAGAGACATCTAAAAATAAGTGCCCTATAAAGAAATAACATTTTGGTGCTTGATTGATCAAGCAATCTTTCAGGAAGAAAGAAACAGAAATATCACTTTCAAAGTAAAAGGAGAAAGCTAAATTTATAGCTAACTTTATGCAAACTCATATACAGTTTTCTGATTGTATTACTTTATGCATATTATGTGAGAAACATAAGAATTTATTCATTTCCTCCTTAAAGATGATAGAATTTGGAAGTTTCTCTGATTTCTGACATCTTTCTTATATCATTTGTTGCAGCAGCTGTCAGAACATAGCCATTGTGAGAAAATATACTGAGGATAAAAGGAAGCAGAGAATCTGAGGCAGTTATTATGTATGTGTATTGCTAATAACATTCTCCAAAGGGAAGTACATTATCAGGTTTTGAGAAATGCAAATTCTACCATTAATTCCCACACATAAAGAAAATGCTTATGTTCAGCTCTCCCTTTCCACATTTTATTTCTCCCTGAAACCTGCTCCAAACATTTCTTTCCAATAGTCTATGCAGTAATTTATCACTAGTTTGAAGGTGTCAATATTTCACCATATGTCCTCTGCTGTGTTATCTAAGAAATGTCAAATTCCAAGTATATTTCTCTTTGAGTAGAGCACAAACTTAGATGACAACATCCTTTTCCCACAGCGGATTTCAAGTACCTAAAAGATTCCTCTTTTTGGGATAATAAACTGCCTTGCTGTAAATGAATTTCACCTTTTTGTGAAGGGTATCAGCTGAGTTCCATTTAAGCTCTCAGAACAAGGTATAGGTATCAGATCTCCAGTCCGAATTAAATCAGTCTCTTTCTATTACTTTCAGAGGACTTCAAATCACATTCTGAATAGCGGTGAATATTCCTTGAAATTGTAACTCTGTATTATTTCTTTCTTATGCTACATCATAGCATTACACTTTATCTTTCTCTTTGAAGTACTCATAAGACAATAGGTTTACAGTAACAAATAACAGGAACAGCTGATTAATAAAGATAAACAAGATATATTCTAAACTTGGTCCACACAAACACTATTGCATTTTAATCAGGTGCTGTGGCATCTACTTGTTCTGTGGTTCAGTGAATCACATTGTACACGATGTGCTTCTTAGTCTGCACAAATGACAATTCAGGCCTCCCCCACTTTGTTAGTGGTAATATAATTGCATAGGAGAGCTAGAAAATCAAGGTGACTTTTGTACGATGAATACAAAACATATAATTTTAAACTCCTCAACCATTCCGCATTGTCACTATCTTCAGCATAACTGTGGAGCACAATGGGTGGCACTCATGAAAGATAATGGACATGATACTGTTTTGGCTAGCTCATATTCTTTATGTTCTTGACAAAACAAAAGTCACCGAAAGAATTCATTTTTATACACTCAGAATAATTTTCAAAATTCAGAATTTGATGTAAGGTTTTCAAAGGCTGGGACAAATAAGTTAACAAGCCTTAGAACCAGCTAAACAACTTTAAGGAACAATATTTCATAGAAAAACATTATTTACATAAGAAGATATAAATTTAATGTTTTCCAATGTTATGTCAATTCCCATTAATTATGTGAAGAGAGATATATATATGATTTATTTCCTCTTTATTCTGATGAGGTCAAAACAGTCTTCTAAAGTATTCATTTGTATATTCTAGATAGGTAGACAGATGTATACACATACACACAGCGATATACATAGTATTTAGTATACTATGTAATATATACCTGAAAATTAAAGTATGAAGTCATATTAAAATGACATTACATTAGTTGATACTTAGTTACATTAAATTAACAAAATACAGAATGATAACTTTTAGTTTGGAAGGGACCTCTAGAGGTCACTCAGTCCAACACCCAGGTCAAAGCAAGGCCAGTTGGATAAGGTTGCTCAGGGCCATGTCCTGCCAAGGTTGGATCATATCCGGGGATGTAGAATCCACAACCTCTCCAGGTAACCTGTTGAAATATTTGACCACCCTCTGTGTAGAAATTTTTCCTACGTGGGGACTGCAGAAGCATAATGTTGCAAGTAGGTAGAAAGTTACTGTTACTTTTACATATAATAAACAAACAGATTTTTTAACAGCTTGAGACAATTTTAAAACGGACCACAAATGTTTTTAATTTAGATTTTAAAAGTAGCTGGAAAACAATAAGACTTTTAAAAACATTCAATCAATGACAACCTAAATGCTCCAGCACTGAATGAGACACATAGCATGGCAAATCTGAAAATATTTTCCTTAAAAAGATGTCACATACCCCACAAGAAGGTACAGAGTAATAATTGCATTTTCTGGTCACCATCTAGGTAAGCAAAGGGATGGAAAGCCTTCAATAAGAACTCATTCTGAGTAGAAAAACCTCAAATGTGAAATTACCATCCATTCTCTCATCTCTTCTGAGAAGAAGAGGATGAAGGGTAAATCTCACCAGAAACTTGAGAACTTATGAAAAAAATGTTTCCCCTAATTTTCTAAAATTGCTTTGAATATTTATTAGTTCCTCACTGTTTCTCAGTCCCTTATTTAACCAGAACACTCAGAAACTAATGTATGTTTCAGGCTACAGTTTCATCTAGGGTGTGTACCTTTCATTACTTTGCAAAAACACCTAAGTTTTGAGCTGTCATGTTTTATCTTTGAGAAATCAATGATCATTTAGAACATGTTATGTGTCTTGTCTGTAACTGTGACTATAATTCCAAAGTGAGAGGGTCTACTGAAGCCATATTTTCCATTAATACTGGCTGTACTAACTCAATATAACTATAGGAAACACTAGAAACTTGAGAGATATGTGAATTTCCTCCTGAGAAGTACCTAACTGCTTCATGAATGAGGTTTGACTTTTCTTTCCAATGTATACATGTTGTCATCTGGGAAGTCAGAGGCTTGATTACTGAAAGGCAAAATTCTGCAGGTGTTTGATGTTTTTCTATATAATGATGCCTCCAAAACTATTGATTGGGTACTGAGGAGCTTCCAGAAAGACTTCACAAGGAATAGAGCTTAGTACTGAGGTGACACTCCACCCCGCTAGCCCTTAAACCCACAGCTGTCATCCTGCTCATCTGCAATGCCTTTTCTTGGGTAAACAAATTGATCCCAGCACTACAAACCCTAGGGAGTGGCCGCAGCACTTGAGAAATACACCAGTAAATGCACTGGTAAGTAGACAAAAATATTAGTATATGCTTCTCTCTTTCTCATTGCTTTGGGAGTTAGCCTTCATTTTCCTCCTGTAATTACAAAATGGTAGGTTTTCTTCGAAGGAAGCTTGTCCACTAGGAACGGTCTAAGGTTGCCTGCCATTTCATATATTCTGTTGTAACGATATTTTCCCTCAGAGTAAGGAGCTGGCTACTCAGTGAACAGTGCCACAGTGTTTATGTCAAGTTTAGGCACAGAATGCTGTTAAATGTGAAACTGGCTGACTGAAAAGACATCTGGCACACCCAAAATTACAACAGATTCTTTTGCAGTAAGTGGGACACAGCAAAAAGGATTGTGCACTGCTAAGGAGGCCATATGGTCTGTCTGCCTTAAAATACCATGCCAAGAATTTTGGCATGTCTGTGCATGTGCGTGGCTTAATTTAACTGTAACATTCAGGCATTTTTTTATGCATCTCTTCTGTGCCCAATACAATTGAACCATCTCTCTGTGTATGCATGTCCTTCTCTCTGACATTTTAAAAAGGGTCATGGAGCTTACCGATCTTGCTGTGTGCAAGTCTACACTTTCTGATGATCTCTGCTACCTGCTGCTCTTTTGTCAATTGAAGTAAGTCTAACATTAAATGTAAATCTTGCCTCTGTGAACCAATGGTATTCAAATGAAAAAAGACCTCCTCATTATATATGTAATTTAAGTATCAGACACGAAGTCTGAAGGCTACATCTACCAGTCATCCTTATACAGATAGAACAAGAGGTGCTGTGATGTGCTCCTGTATGGATATAACCTGGAGCTATACATGTCCCCAGCACCCACACACAATCTTCAGAGTCACCAGTCGTGCTTCATGGGCATACATATTGCTTTATAATAGTCCTTCTCTTCAGCAGCATTTAAATCATCAGCAGAAATCTCTTGGCTACAAGCATTCACAGAAATTCTTTCGCTTCGGGAATTACAAGACAGAAAAAAGAAACAGAGGGGTGGTCTGGAAGGAGGCTTAGACTCTCGCAGGAACATCCTAAGGAGGCATTGCTGTGCCCAAGACAACCAATGTGTTCTTCTTGCACATAACACAAAAACCCAGAAGTGCTACATGAACTAACCGCACCAAGGCCAAGAGAGCTGACCTTTTTCTCTTTGTTACACATTTCTTCAACCCAGGTCAGACAGGTTTTACATGCCTGTATGCCACTTCACTGGTGGTTGAGGATACACTTTCAAACCTCAGGATGTTACAAATTGCTCTCATCAAAGAGAATACTTGGGACACGTGAGGCTTTTTAAAAACGTCACCAAAAAAAATTTGGTTAGTTAAATAATTTTAAAATCACGTGGTTTTTAAAAATCTGAAATTTTAGGTGTCCTGTGCTTGAAGAAGGGTCCTTTTATTCTAAAAAAAAAAAAAAAACAATAGGAGAAATTTTCACTGTATTTTCCAAAAATTAAGATAACAAAATTTAAACCTAAAACACTGCAGCTGTTTTTTTAATACATTTCGTATTGCACTCTCATCCATCTCTAAGTAATATTGTTTTGCCATTCTCCCTGCTTTCTATTTCATTTTTCATCCTGGCTTTGTTTATTTGTTTGTTTTCCAGCTGATTTTTTTCTCCTTTCTGCTTCATTATCCATAGCACTCTTAAGTGCAGCATAAAAGGCGGGATTTGAGTCTAATTTTCAAACTCATTGTGAGAAAGTAATTAAGCAAAATATGTTTCTGCATTCCTAACAGTATAACTCTACAAACATTAACAACACACTGATATCGGAGAGTGACACTTCTGGATATAATGGGAGAAAGCAAATCTTATCACAAAAACCTTGTATCTGAAGCACAACACTAGCAAAGTCAGGCCTTAAGGGCAAGTCAAGTTTCAAAGAGCACAAGCAGAGTTGATCAATACTATAGCTACACTCCTTTGGAAAGTTTTCTTTACCCTCTAAGTTTATAGTGCGAGCGGGTAACCCAGGGAGGTGCTACTGGAAGCAGGAAAATATTGTGGCTTGAGAGAGAATAGAGTCCACCATTTCCATAAGAATGCTTATTAAGAGTCTACAGAACATTATATGTTTGTTTGTTTGTTTCTTCCTATAGTGAAATTATTTAACAATATGTGAAAAAATGGAAATAGAACAAAAACTTTCTGGAGTTAGGTGTGGAAAGGGCATTCTGTATCATAAAGTTCAAGTTTTCTTCCATGTCATGTAACCAAACAATATAATCCTGTTCTACGGACCCATATCAGATTCCTTTTCAAGACTGGTAAGGTTTATTGCCCCTTATTATTATTTTGGGAAGTCATATTCCTCCAAAAATTATAAATTTTCTTCCAATTTTTAGCCCATAATTATTCCTGGTTCATACTTGTACATTTGTTCATGTATCAACATCTTTTTTAAATTATATACCTCCTTTGCTTCCCTGAAGTTTACCTACCTGATGTATTTATATAGAGAAATCCTCTTTACTGTCACTCTTTAATTTGTTAAGCTAAACGAGCCATGTTCTTTTAATCTTTTTCAGAGACACTACAAGCAATGGTTCTAACAGCAATATCACAATGCTGGTACCGCTAGTATTTTTGGTAGTCTTACCAAGAAGTGCTGGTTTTTCAAAAGAAACTGAAACCCCAAAATCCAAATAAGGAAGACAAGATAATTAATGGCTTATCTAGAATGCATTTTTAAACCGTCAGAACTGTTGCTTCAAGCTGCTACAATTTAGATGTCATTTGGCTTTAATTTTAGCAAAAAAAATATGGCCATTGTAGTAATTTCTCTCTGTATATATTGATATTATTTATATTTACACATACATATATGTACAAAATTCATAAATATGTGCAAAATTACATATGCACAGATATGTGAATGTTTAAATATACATATACACATACACAGCTATATGTTATGTACATGTATGCATAAATACACTCATATATACATATATAAATATAAATTCTTTCATATCATTTTCATGTTGTAGTCAATGGGGTATGACTAGCAAGGACTTGTCAAAAAGGTCACTGCCCTGTCAGCGCTACATGCTGCTTCGTAGCCAGGGTCAAATCAATATATCATGTTGCAGCTTCTCAAGGATGGCTTCTGCCAAGAAAAGGGATGTGGTTTTTGTATGAAGATGGATCCTGGGCAGAGTAAGCCCCTGGAGAGAAGGTTACTCCTGTCCTCACTAAAGGAGGTATGCAATACAGTTACTGGGCTAGAGGTCCTTAAGCTGTTAACCAGTCTTAGATTTTAGCTGAGATAATAAAGAATGAGAGGACTGAGCACACCATTACAATGAAATGTTAGGCATGCTTTACTGTAAAGTGTTAATGCTGTCTGTGGTAACTGCCATTCTCTTAGAGATTATCTGTAGTAGTCTGGTAGCAAAAAAAAGTTCATCATGATTAAAGTTCATGAAGTTTTATAAGCATCCAAGAATGCAGAGAATGCTTATGAAACTCTCCCAGTAAACAGATGATGTTTGAAAGCAAGTATAATGTTATGCGTAGTAGCATGTATATATGTCTTTATACCTGTCTACACTCTTACATAGAGTTGCTGGGCATATTTGTGACAAACAATAACTTAATACTATATCCTGCTTATATTAACATGTGAACAACTCTCACTTTTATGTGTGCTGCATGCAGATCTTTGAGAAGTTGTTTATGTGAAAGATTTTGGATTCTGGGCTTTTGGAAAATTCATTGCTATTTTTTCATACAGTATTTTGACCTCCTACAACTGATTGTCTTCCACTTCATGGAAGTGTATCATTTCTGTACAAAAGTTCTGTGTAAATACATGTTCACAGTAATCCTTTGATGGTTGTTCTACTGTGGGGGGGAAAAAAAGGGGGAGTGTTCAAACATTTCATGCAAATATTTCTGGAAAGAGTTCTTCCATAATTATTCTTTAATTATAGTGACAGAACCTCTTCTATCCAGGAATATTCTTTGGAATCAAATTTAACTAATATAAATTTGAAGAATGGTATCAAGAATTACGCAGAAGAATTAGGCTGCTTTTATTTGCTGCAATAGTGACCTTCCATGAGCATAACCAAGTATTACCCAAGAAGGTCCATGGACACTTCAATATCTTTAGAGGTACTCTGTTTTTGCTACCAGAGAATTTAGCCTGTTTGTTCACACCATTGTAACACTGCTAGTCTTATCTCTGGTCTAGCTTTTCCAGGCTTCTTTGCTAAACAATAGGGGAGAAAGAAGCATTTATACCACATGGCACAGAGGAAATGTGCTGAGTCTAAGCCAATATTTTCTATCTTTTCTCTGTGCAGTATAGCATATTAATTCTACTATTTCTATAACATTAAAGTATACAGCTCCTCTAGTGCTAAAGGGTTCAGTTGTAAAAGCTGAGACAATGCCTTACAGCATCTCTTTATAAAGAGCCGCTGTCCTCCAGAGCAGGGTAAGGTTGATAAAGCAGATAACCACAGAAGCATACTTTGCTGGTAGAGTCCTGCTACCAATGACACAATTCTATGTCTGAACCCAACTGTGCAATTAGCAGAGCTGCACCTATCTGTTCATATATCTATTATAGACAGGAATGTAAACCTCTGATCAGAAAATTCTCCTTTACTTTTGGAAAAAAAAAAACTAGAAAAACTTCCTACGTACTGACAGGCAGCTTGTTGGCTGAGTTTAGCAGGAGGGAAGCCTACATTTAATCAGTTCTGCCCTCATTACTGCATTCACTGGAAATTATTATAGTTGGCTGCAGGGGACAAGAGGATAATTTGTCCAGCCAAGAAAAGAAATTAAGCACTGAAACCCCCAAAATGATAACATTGCAATATGATTATACGAGAAGATTAACCATTTCAAAAATAGGACAGAAAAATTTAGTGGGAGTGAAAAGAAGCAAAACAAAACACAAAGGAGTAGAAAAAATACTGTTTTTTATGTACCATTTCCCAGTTCTGAGACGAAATCCTGTGTAGAAATATCTATTACGAGCTTGCATGTATATTTTGTTATAATTCTCCATATGCTTTATATTCCTTTATGTTAACATTTACATACACTGTTTGGCACTCCATTAAAAAAGGCATTTACAAAACAGATATTGTTTGTACCACTTTCCAACAAGCTGAAATGCCTGAAGCGCTGCACTCCATTTGGTAGATACATAATAACGTTTTAATTTTTACCTGAAATAGATAACCCAAAGATTTAAAATGCCATTGGGATCAATCTATTGTTGAAATATGCTTTTAAGATAGGACAATTTAAGAAGACTCATGCCAAATAAAGTCAGGGATTTCTGATATAATTATAATATTAAATCATAAAAGCTGTCTTTGGGTTCTTTTATGGATCTTGGCAAAAACAAGTCATTTCAGAGTTAAGGTTCAAACTAATATTAAAATTTCTTCATACTGCACATTCATGTTAAGATAGCTTGAAGAGTCCTTGGTTCTTAAAGACATAGATGTCTACAAGGGCAAAGTGATGATAAATAGGGAAGAAACTGCCTTAAGGGAATAAGGTGGATAGTAAGATTTTTTTTACCGGAAATATTCATGTACTTAAGTATATACGTACCAATGCAAAGTATTTGGGCAATAAATAACCCAGATGAGCTACCAGTAGTAATTGCTTTGAGCTGTAAAAATCAGATTCAGATGCCATATGCCCCCAGGTTTAAGAGTCTTCAGATGTTAGTTCTGGGGTCAGTTTCATCAGTAACAGCAGATGAGCTAAATGACAGATGGCCAGAGCTAGGGATCGTAACTAAACCCAGATGAGAAAGTTTAACTAAAAGTATTTCTTTAAGGAGATATTATATAGAAGAAATAGAGGAAAGACAAAGAAGGAAAGTGTTGCTAAGTTACTCTGAAAGCTATTCAGATAGCTTTTTCTTTGCAACAAACACAGTGTTATTGAAAAAATACCTCTTTTATGAATCCTTTGGTCTGTTGAAACTGTTTATCTTTCCCTTTTGGTATGGCATATATAGCACCTGCTCCTAAACACCACTTAACCACTCAGTGTTAGGTAAAGGGCTATGCCTCCATGCCCATGGGATGACCTCAAGCTCTGCCCTCCTGGACGGCATTAGCCACCCTGGCTACTTCTGTCCCCATGGCTGCCCACTATTAATTGTAATTTCCCATTATTATTGCCCATTATTGTTGTAATTAGAGTATTGCAATACTCTGAGTAGCCATCTCCAAAGCTTGACTCCTCTTCACAGATTTATCCATTCATTACCTCAGTGACAGTCGCCAGCCTGCTCACTGGATGTGCTCAGGCAGCCCGGGTCTCACAAGTCCTGGAGAATACAGTTAGCCCTGTGGCTGCACCAACAGGCTTTTAGTCTGCAGTCCAGTCAGGCTGGTATGAAGTGCAATACAAATCTACGCAGGGGTGAGTGTATTTTCCTGGAATATTTTTTCAGCTGGACCAGTGCCAGGACTTTTGTCAACATGCTCTGCTGCCACTGCATTTACACACAGTCCTGAGCATAGATGATTATCCATTAATCATTAACACAGTGGCAGAGAAGCTGTGCTAAGGATTTGCACTTGCAGTGAGTTACAGCATGAGTTCCTTCAACTAGACTGTTCCTCTTCCCAAGTCTGTTGGACCATTCTTTTGCTAGCTCTCTTGACAGTGATCTCTCTGTACATGCATGATGACCACCTAGAGTGATTCCTGACGTGGTACTTATCTTACAGACCTTTGGGCCTACTCATCTGGAGGTCTCTTGATGGACACACATTTGTTTACTTGCTCATTTTGGCAAGATTTTTCTACTTATTCATTTCTGTCATAGGACTAAGCTGATTCTTCTCATATTAATTTATTCTGGGATTTCTCTTTCTGACCAAATCATGATATCAGGGGATAGTTATTGCTCCTTCAATACAAAGCCCTCTGCCTGAGCTCCTTAAGTGATCAGAGATTCTTCTCATGAAACCAATCCCTTCCCTGCCCCTACCTTAACTCTAGCTGTAAGACATACCTCAAAGCTCACGACCCTGTCTATGGTATCTCTGGGTCCCGTGTGGGTATCTTTGGACTAGATTTGTTTCACAAACCTGGTTAAGATTCTTTACTGTCTGTTCTTAACACACCCAAGATAACCAGAAGTTTCCCACAGGCTGCAGTAGTTGAGCTCCCACAGTGTGATGCTGAAGCTGTACGCTTTATGCAGAGGGTGTAGCAGAAGGGTATAAGATCTACTGGAATCCTGCAGAAGCATTGGCAAAAGAACTGCCAGGATGACCTCTAAAAAACATTGACATCTCATCTGTTAGAGTTGTCCCTGGAGCTATTCAACCACTCGCAGGGTTAGACTGGTTTGAGACTTTGCCGTCCACTCCAGATGGGAGCCCAGGAAGGACCGTAAAGACATTCAGAATTAACAGTTTGGAGAACAGGACCCTGATGTGTAACAAGGACTGGTCCAAGCTCCAAGTGTCAACCTGTGCATAGTCTATAATGGTCTGCAAATCTGTTGCTGAAGTCTGTAATGCAGGATGAACCCAGGAGGAGCTCTACTCCCTAGAACTTTTTTTCTATTCTATTTTCCATATGAGTTTAGGTAATTATTTTAAGGATACAAAACTAAACTTCATCACAACTGAAACTGTGACAGACCTCCTGATTCTGTGGCTCAAACCTAGATAAATGTCCTTGATCAGTGCTTTTGGTTACTTCACCATTGTGTGTTTTAGTTTTGCCAGCAAAAATGTCAAGAAACTCACAAGCAGACACTGAAAAACAAAAGACATGATGCCTAATGGCATAACTGAGGAAGGCAAATGGTATCTGGTTTTGGTGATCTTTGAGCATCCTCTGTATATTTTGACATATATTATTATTTTAATTAATGATCTGAATGAAAAGCTAAATATAAACAGGTTACATTCTAAAACAGTACAAAAATGGGGGGCATTACAAACATCAGTGAGGGTAAATAAAAAAAAAAAAACACAAAGTGACAAGAGAGTTTTTAATACTAAAATGTCTGGAGGTAGCCAACAGAAATTCATTCAACCTTTGAAAATGCAAGCTAATGTGTCTGAGAAAAAATAAACTCAGGTACAAGTATTCAGTAGAAGGAAACTGCATATTTGAAGACCAATAAAGCATAAAATTCTTTAGGGAGACAGTGGGCAGCAAAATAGATATCGCTGTGTAATCTAATATACTGAAAAAAGAATAACAGACAGTTTGAGGCTAGATTTGCAAGTACAGAAAATGTTCTGTTCATGTTTTAAATTGGTTTATCTGTCATTCCTCATCATCTCAGGTGAAGGTGACTGTCTTGTTCCATAATGAGCAGAAGTGATTGAAAGTAAAATATGTGGTTAAATATTTAGTATATTTATGCCAGGAAGATATTTATAGACTGTAGTAATTTCAGAAAAGAATGGACAGTCTAAATCCTTGTTTCCTACACCCTGGATCTTCATAAAACAGAAGAGGTACCCAGACCTAATGTGTAATATGTAATGTGTTATAATATGTATTTCATAAAAGATGTTATAAAATACAGAATAACATACAATTCTGTGATTTGATATAAAGTAATAGATTAACATATGCAATGAAAACTATATACAGTGGAACATCATATCATATATATAATTATATTTTAATGCTATATAATAACTCTTGTGATTTAACTTCTCAACCTAGAAAAGTACGTGTTTAGTAGACTGGTTGTACTGAAGTATGAATCAACGAATTTCCTCAAGGTTCTCAAGAATTTTGCTGTATCATACTGTAAATTTAAGCAACCCATATTTAGTGAAATAGTAAGCAATTTGAGATGTTATTAATGAGAAGGAAATGAGCCTTGTCAGAAAAAAATTATATCTTAGACATAATTCCTGAATAAATTAAAACACAGAATACTTAGCATATGGAAAACAACCATACGGGAAAATTGAGACCACCATTGTGTAAATAATTTATATTTTGTTTCACTAGGTTTTGAGTGATTTTGAGGGGGAGAAGTCCTAGCTTGTGACCTTAAGGGAACTGAAAACTAGAAGGGGAAAAATACTGCAAACCTCATTTCTATTAAGGCTGAGAGGATGTTTAGAAAAGAGACAGAGATTGCTACTCAATAGCTGTCACTTCAGAAAGTGAGATGTGGGGAATATGTTAGACATATTTAAGCTGTTAGATGTGACAATATGCTTATGGGAATCTTTTTTAAAAATACGTTTTCACACTGATATGAACTTTTGGATTAATATCTCAGTCATCATTTGGAAGTACTGCTTTTTGCCGCTGTATTTACTATCGGTAAGAGGTTATTCCAAGAGACAATGCAGCAGTGCTCAAAACACAACTGTACTCACCAAGGAAGTATGATTAATGAAGGTGGTTTCTCCATCCCTGAGGGACCAGCCCTGCCTTCACTCTAGCAGTGAGTGTGTTGCAGCATCCCACCAGAGAGGAGGTACCTGTCAGCGCCTGGAAAGAGATGCCAGACAGACAACTGGCCAACGGTACAGGTCTCTGAACCCCACCTACCCTGCCCTCAGCTGTCTTTTCTACAGCTGGTCAAACTTGTAAAAGTACAAAATAAGTCCAAAAGTGAAATAGAAAAGCACTAAATCTTTCATTAAAAGGTACTAAATGCTGAACATCAAATAATAGACGTCAAAATATGGGCATGGAATGCACTGTTGGCATGATTCAGCTCATTTAGTGCTAGCCAACTGACAGTTTACAGTAATGTGGTTTAATAATCAGGTTTCCACTGAAATCAATTATAGGAGACAGAAATGTGTAGAATATGACTCATATAGTCTGAAAAATTTTCTTACAGAGGTGAAATGAATTGCTCAGTGAAGGAACACTACCTACAAAATTACTACAAAAGAAGTTTAGAAAGCTAGTTTATATTAGAAACACAAACTTCAACAATTTGGTGAAGTAAATGAGGTACATGAGGTAAATTATTCATATTCTAAGAATATTCCCATACTAAACAATGTTTGTTCTAGAATATAGTAATTATGTATTTCATTTAAATAGAAGTTTTATTATGTATCTATCCCTTTTGAAGAAAAAAAAAAAACTACAGAGAAAAATGTAGCAATTGTTTTTTAATAGACACCAGTTGAAAACTGCAATAAAGAGAGTTCTTTTAAGTTTAATAAGGGACCTGCCATACAATGAAAATATGTATTTTTAAAAAGTAGGTGGGGCTTTGCTGGAAAGTCAAGTACTGTCAAGTCGTATGGCATAATTTGATGCATTAAATTCAGTATTAACAACCTCTTAATTCTACCTGTTCTAACTAGCAATGAGATATTATAAGGATGGGGAGAAGAGGGGAGGCAGAGGAATAAGAAGATATTCTGGCAAGGAAGCCAATGTCAGAAGAGCTTCAAGTCAGTTCAGAGAAACAGAAGAAAATGCTTGCATGACTAACCATACAACGTGAAGCCAGTTGAATGACCTGGAAAGAGGCTTTAATTATTTGCTAAACTGCCTCAGACTGAGATATACAAAACAGTCAGATGTGCCTTGTAAGAAAATACAACAGTAGAAACTTTACAAAGGCAATACAAAGTTGTCTATCTGTAGAATGATGCTGAGTGCTGATGATGCTGGCTCTGATCCTGAAAAAAATTTAAGCATGTAATTGATTTTAATCATGGAGGTCTCTTTTCTTGTTTAACATGGCTTGAGACTCAAGCTCATGTCTTTCAATACTTTATGGAATCAAGGTCTTAGGTAACATCTTTCAGTAAATGACAGTAAAGACATCGCATGGGTTTTTTACATCAAAATAAATAGTTTTAGCAACGAATCAAACTCAGCATTATTATGAGACTTTCATTAAATGCAATTGCTTTCAGATCACATCCAAAGAACTTCAGGGAAGTGTCAAACCAGCATTTGGGACAAAACTGCATGGCAAATGAGGGCTCTCAAAGCATGTCATGTCTTGGAAATTGTTAAAAAAAATATATTTAAGCCATGGGAAAGTGTCCTTAAAATATCTCATCTTTCCTTTTTATGAATACTTCAATAAATGCCAGCTGAAATGATTATATATTTGAAAATGCATAAAAAGATTATATATTTGAAAATGCAAAAAAGATAGCTTCAGTTTCATACTTACATACAAATGCTGTTTTCTACTTCTTAGAGGGAATGAAGATGGGATAATCTCTGTTCAACATCTTCAAAGCTTTCTTCTTCTGACACAGGTCCTTGCAAAAAAAAAAAAAAAGAAAGAAAAAACTTCATGTTTTAAAAGGTAACACTTTTGAATGTTGAATGTATGTATGTATGTGTGCATCTACTGATTTTCTTTTCTCTTTTTCTGTAATTTTTTTGTCTCCCGTTTTCAGTCCAGCATATGAAATGCTGTATCAGATGCTTTTATCTAAAAAAGGAGCACAGATATTTAGAAGTCTGTACATTTTTAGAAATAACAAAACATACTTAGCAAAAAAGAAAGACAAAATAGTTGAAGATGCCAGAAAATGCTATTGCTTTTATTTTTAATGGCAGAAATTGTTTTCAAATAAACCCAACCTTTTTCCTGAGATTGTCAGCTGTCTTTCTCCACTTGGAAAAATGGTTAATAAAGAAGATTGTTACATTCGTTTGAAGAATGCTTAGGCATATTTAAATGACAAACTAGACATACTTCAATGAAAAGGTCTATTAAAAGGTATATGGTCAATAACAAAAAAACCAAGATTAAGTATTGCATCTTGTTTCAGAACATTCTAAGCCTTTAATGGGTTGCAGTTCTTATTCATTCTATTATTTTAGATATTATGAAAACTACATGCAATTTCATAAGCTACTTATGATTACTTGCAAATCATACATTGCTACAGAACTAGCAAATAAACATCGCTTAGGGAGCCAAATTTCAAACCAATTATCAGGTAGACTTGCTCCATTCTGCTGTTTTCACATACAGGCTTTTTAATCAGATACATCTGTCAGATTGCCCTGAACTTTTTTGACATCACAGGGAGGTGGACATAGTTGATTAACTGTTTCAGCCTAACCCTCATATTCAGGTGCTCTGGGTGAGGAAGTAAATATTTTCTATAATTTCAACTGCCAGTCCTTTTCAGTCCCCTTATTCTTTCTTTGATTAGTTATATCTCTCATTCCTCATTTTGTGAGGTATCAAACCAAAATTAAGATGTTGTTTATTGCTTTCTTCCTACGTGCAAAAATGAGGAAACTTTAAGCACTAAAGATGAAACTTCCTTCTTTATCTTCTAGTGGAATTTAATCATCAAATCATAAAATCATAGAATCATAGAATGGTTGGGGTTGGAAAGGAACTTAAAGATCATCTGGTTCCAACCCCCCTGTCATGGTTGGTCAATCCCTGACCGGGTTGCTCAAAGCCCAGTCCAACCTGGCCTTGAACACTTCCAGGGATGGGGTATCCACAACTTCCCTGGGCAACCTGTTCCAGTGTCTCACCACCCTCACAGTAAAGAATTTCTTCCTAATATCTAATCTGAATCTATCTTTCTTCCTATTATCTAATCTAAATCTACCCTCTTTCAGTTTAAAACCATTGCCCTTCATCCTATCACTACACTCCCTGATAAAGATGTAAATCAACATCTTTGAAGACCCAACAGGATTCAGATAATTTTGGACTGATTACCATGTAACAAAATATGTGTCTGACTTCAGTTGTTCTTACGCGCTTTCATTAAGTTCAGTTACGTATGTTCATCTCATTAAAATTTGATCAGTTTTCTCAAAAAATCACTCTCAAACCCCAACTGTAAACAGCACTTCCTACACATTACTTGTTCTTGTAAGTAATAGCTAAAATGGATGTCGTAGGCTCATTCAGCCCTTAAAAATCTGAGGTCAAAGAAACTGGACTGCAGCTTTTAACTCCATACAACATCACTGATGCGTATAGAGTGTTCTGGGTAAAAAGAGGAATTTGATACATCTAGTGTAATGGACATCAGTCTGCATCATATGTCTAGACATGACTACCCAGATCCCACTTTCAGCAGCAGCTTCCGGTCACACTATGTAACATATAATGTTAAACTGCAACCCCAAGCCAAAGTCTCAGCATCCCTTTAAGCAGGCAACCAAGACTATGAAAAATGAGTGGAAGAACAATTGCTCAACTGCTGCCAACACAGGTCCTTAGGCAGCCATTTGGGAAGCTCACTCAGAAAACTTTTTCTGGGTAAAAAATACCATGATTTGAAAAAAAAAAACAGAGTAATAATATAAAAATAAAAAATCTAACTTTTACTCAGTTCCCACAGCTAGTTCACCACACTGCCACATTAATTTCTGCACCAATTCAAGGAGAAGAAAATCCATAGGTCAGAAATACCAATAGGGAGAAGTACACATTGTCTTACAACAGCTCGTTCAGCTTTTAGTATTACAGCATTAGTTATACCAGCCCTTATTTAGAGTAACACTAATGAAAATACTAACAACCCATATTAATATTTGTTCAAGTAACCATAAATGGTCTCAAAATCATACTCTCTTCTGAAAAAAACTATTCCATAATGAGGAATTCTAGCTTATAAATATAAAATGATGGTTCTGTTATTGGAGACTTTAGATACAAGAAAAAATGGGTCTTCCTGTTACATGGTAAATAATACCAGCCAGGACAGTTTTTAATTTTCTCTAATCCAATTCCCAAGAACTTAATCTCTCTTTATCTCATATTACATAGACCTGCTAAGAGAATGGAAGATGGTTATCTTGTCTTGAAAGCTACTATCTCTTTAGGAGAACAACAATCTAATAGACAATCGTGATATGTTTTGAAAAGATCTGTTCACAGAGGATTTGACAAGACAATTCATGCTTTAAATTTTTTGTCTTTATCTCCCCTTCACATACAATCATTATTGTCTTGTTTTTTGACAGAGGCAGTGTCCTTACTTAACAAAAAAAAAAAAAAAAAAAAAGATTCTGGTGCACATATTAGTTAACAATTTTTAAAATAAGTTTAAAAGGTAATAGGCATGATCATAAGTCTTCAAGAACTATCCTGTGACACAGGCTGAACATAGCCTCTTAATAATTGTACACAAAGAAACGGAGGCAGAATTGAAATCTTAGCGTTCTTATACTTCCTGTCAGAATTGAGAGCTTTTTTCATGTCGCCTGTGTGGGTATTTTTTAAACCCATCTGAGATGTTTAGATGTCCCAGAATCCCTGTGACTATCATATGACAGTTAATCAGCTTCGTAAGTTTCATCTTTGGGTTTCCTTTTTGATCTTTGGGTTTCCTCCTAGCTAACAGCTGTTTGTGGAGCATTTCCCTTAACTACTGAGGACAGAAACCAAAATTTTCTTTAAAGATTCCTCCTTTATCTATTTTCCTTAGGCCTTCTGCTAACATAGATTAAAAGCAGTAATCTAATTTATGGGATTTCTACAGACTCACAGGAAGACTATAACAGGATATTAATGTTTTCCTCATGCAAATGCAGTAAAATGAGAAGGTTGATTTTCTTTCTTTATTCCTTTTTTTTTTCAATGTACGGTGTAGGAGGAAAGCTATTTGATACTATAGCTTTTTTATGATTCAGAGCTATGACTCACCTGGAACTGAACTCTTTAAAAAGCTTCTTATTCATGAGACTGTTGTTGTTTATATACCTAGTGAAATCTCCAGATTTGAGGTGCATATGAAAAAGGAAAGCTTTAGGGTGGACACAAGGGATTTTTTTTATTTTACGTATATCTTTATCTTTGTTTCAGAACAAAAAAAGTAGTACTTATTTTATTGTTCACTTATGCTACCATTTTCTATAACAACCATTGCTGTGGCAAGATGCTAAAACAGTTAATATTGAAGAAACAGAAAGCATACAACATATTAACACATAAAAAAAGAACCATAAAATGTTGTAATTAGAAAAAGACCAGGCAGTAAAACCATTTTTTGTTGCCTCTTTCTGTAAATGTATGTGCAGTTTACTTTTTCTTCCTCGGGAAAAGCTAGTCACTAATCTTAATTACTTTCCTTAAAAAGACTGTTATGGAAAAGCAGAGTGTATTAAATGGAGCAGACTATCACATTCTTTCACAGGAACAAGGAAGGATTATCCACAGTTCATCAAAATGTTCTCCTCTGTACCATATTAAGTTGTAATGATTAAAATAAATTTCAGTATGTGCTTGATAGAATCTTAGAGGTCATGTTAAGGGTAATAGTAGGAAAAACATTCTGATAGCCACACTAAGAGGGAGCATAATCTCATAGATCAGGCACCAAAATGGGATATGGAAGACTGCTTCCATATACCTTTATTCTTCTGGGTTCAAAAGCAAAATTGTCTCCATGTCCTTTTCCATTCTGTTTGTGTCTTCTCTGGTGCAAAAACTATTTGCATCTAAAATCTCAGCAAGGACTGAGTGAACATCAGGCACTAAACTTATACAGTTGTTCACAGTTTTAACTATAAAATACTGAATTGTAAGATGGCCTTTTGCATTACTGTTGTCCGTTATGTGTGCTGCATGAATGTGAACTGCTTGTATATTGTTCTCTTCAGCAGGTTTTTAATAAGTTCTCATTCAGCTTAACTATGCAGGCCATGAGCTAGCTAAAAACTGGACTTCACTTCTTAAAACTGAGTTCACGAGAAGCCTGTCTAAATTCTTTCATAGTTTGAGCATAGGGGAGGCTGAGGTCCCTGTTCCACTGTAGTTATACATCCCAGGAGAGAGAAGCAATCCTCTGTGGATGAACCCCATTGAGGAGAGCTTATTTCCTATACCCTGGTCCTGCTGACTTCAGGACAGACAAATGGGCATAGGATGGGGGAGGACTGGAAGGTGTCAGCACAGATACAGGACATGAGGAAGATACAGGGGCCACAGAGGTTACTTTTCTTCTTTCCTTCGTACAGCTCACTCCATCAAGTTCTCCTGCCCTCAATTGCCCCAGGGCATGCAGGAGCAGTTATAAATTCTGGGAACTGCCCAGCTAATGCTACATGAGTGAAAATGCTGCAGTTTATTTGACTGTGCCTTGAAGGCAGCCCTGGCTAATAGGCAATACTGGGCTTTGAGCACTATGGTCCACAGAGAAGTTGCAGCAAGATCTAAAAACACTACTGGAGGCAGAATACATACAAAGAAGATCTTAATAAAGCACTGCATATTTGCTGGTGTGGCTGTGAAACTTCACACTTACATTGTTTTCCAATTGGAACAAACAATCCTGCAGAGTCCTTGCACTCTGACTTCACACAGGCTCCAGAATTTTTCCCTCTGAGAAATCTCCAGACTAATGCAGAATTTGTTTATTTTGTGATCTGTGAGACAGTAGCTACTTTTTAATGTGTTACATTAACATTTTTATCACCAGCATATATCTGATAAAAAGTAAAAGCACTTCCTTTTTCTTTGGCCACAGTAGTATATTTTAATGATAATTTTGGAAGTTCAGTGCTACAGCAAACATCCAGAAACTTCTATTAATGCAGAAGTTCAGTTAATGTAATTTCTTTTAAATCATCTCACCAACACCTGCCTTAAGATTTAGACCTATGACTCTACCACAAAAACTTTTTTAATTTTACATGTTTATTCACGATGACATGGAAAAACACAGGAAAAGTAATGTGATGTCTTTGACTGGAAATCTTCAGAGAAATTACATTTTTTTCAGCGAGTTATACTCACCACATCTCTGAGAGGGTACCAAAACTGACAAATATTAATGGAGAGTGTCTGTGTGTTACTAAGCAATGCAGTCAGAATTCAGGACAGAAATCTCTTGTAAAATTAGTTAAAGCTTCAAAACTTATCTGTAAACTGTGTAGACAAACGGTTAATTTGATATGACTGAAGGTAGTCTGGGGTTTAGTCTGGAATAGCATATTTTGATTTTTTAGGTATTCCATAGCATCAATACAGACGAGGGGAGAAATGGATTGAGAGTAGCCCTACAGAGACGACTTGGGGATACTGGCGGATGGGCCGACAATGTGCACTTGCAGCCTAGAAAGCCAATCATAGCCTGGGCTTCATCAAAAAAAGTGTAGCCAGCAAGTTGAAGGAGGTGATTCTGAACTCTATTTTTCTCTCGGACACCCCATCTGGAGTACTGTGTCCATCTCTGGGGTGCCCAGCACAAAAAAGACAACAGCTTCTTGTTAGAGCAGGTCCAGAGGAGGGCCACAAAAATGATCAGAGGGCTGGAACACCTCTCCAATGAGGAAAGGGAGAGGGTTCAGCCTTTGTTCAGCCTGGAGAAAAGAAGGCTCCAAGGAGACCTTATTGCAGCTTTTCATTATATAAAGGAGACTTTATATAATGACAGAGACAGAGAAAGACTTTTTACCAAGGCCCACAGTGACAGGAAAAGGGGCAATGGTTTTAAACTGAAAGACAGTAGGTTTAGATTGGACATAAGGAACAAATTATTTACTATGGGAGTGGTGCGACACTGGAACAAGTTGCCCAGAGAAGCTGTGGATGCCCCATCACTGAAAGTGTTCAAGATCGGGTTGGATGGGGCTTTGAGCAACCTTATCTAGTGAAAGATGTCCCCGCCCATGGCAGGGGAGTTGAACTAGATGATCTTTAGAGGTCCCTTCCAACCCAAACCATTCTATGGTTATATGATAATCAGCACAGATTATAGTAACACTATTTTCCATTCACCTTAAGAAGAGAAAATTCCCCTTCCTTTCTAGGAAGGGGGGAAGCACCAGAAGCAAACTACTGTTCATGAAAATAGTGATCTAATTTTGGTACAAAACCATACAAATATTAAGAAGGAAAAGTGCTGACAGAAGGTTTGATCTCTAAGCTGAGAAATAAAACCAAACTGAAATAAAAAGTGGTTCAGTGAATGGAGAGAAACCAAAGTTACACTGTGTGTAGCCTGTAGACACCACAGCTAAATGCACTTTTATGGCACGTGGATGTAGCTTTCCATATTCTCACCTTTTTAGTCTAAGTTCTATCAGTTTTGTTCTCCACCCAAAACTTTTTTTAATTGCTTGGGTTTAGTTTACATTCTTCTTAAATTTCAGAAGAAAAAGTGTTTCAGAAAATTGTTTAGCATAGAAAACGTAACAAAAAATAACCTCATAGTAAAATGTTGAATAAGCTAAAGAATTCTTAAAACCAGCATTTATTATAAATATAACAGCATATACTTTTTCCACTCTTTTTACTTTTTCATAAGCACTTTCAGCTTGAAAGGAAGCATAAGTTGCAGTCCTTTCAGGAACCGCATTGGGTTGTAGTAGAAAAATTAATCTTGAACTGGCAAGTGAATTGGACCAGCTAAAGGTCTCTCTGCATGGGACTTGAGTGGGAAAGTCTTTTCTCACAAGAAGATTTTAAACTCTTTTCTCTTCTGCACTGAAACAATACAAAGATCTTGTGATGTTTTTTTAACACCCACTTCACCCTGTGTCTGCAGTTATCCTATGTATTATGCAATTCAGCTGAGGATCATAACGTTTTATTTATCATCCTCTTTTTGTCCTGTGAGACATTTCCCATGATCTATTTCCTTAAAAACTGGGGATGTCAGCATTATTTATCACTGATTATTCATAATTAGTCTTAATAACATGACCACACATTTATTAAGTCACTGTCAACTCCATATGTAGGAAACTTCCAAATATTGCTTACGCAAAAAAAAACAGTCCATTTCTCAAGTGGCAAGTAGACTGTTTTCTGAAAGTTTAACAGAATGTTGTTGTTTATCTTGCATGAATATTATTCCAAATTGAAATCTATTTTTCCATAGAATGCGTGAAATTACTTCCCTCTAAAATTCCAAAAATATCATGACCAAATTCACAATAAGAGTTGAATTTGACATTATTATTAGAATGTATAGCATTTAATTTCTAAAACTTTTAATTGAATTTTGTTTTGATTTATTACTAACTTGAGTCTTTAAATGCTATCTCAGAAGTAAATATTGGTAAGCATAATAAAAGCAGTAGCATTTTATGTCTCCTTTTAATACTAAAATTCTCTTCTCAAATTAATCTTTTATTGCTTTAACACTATGTATCTTCTAAATATTAAAGTATGGAGAGCTGAACAAATCCAGATATGTTATGCTATAATTTAATAGGCACAGTGGGTAAAAAATCAGAAAAAGAACTTAAATGTTTTATGTTTATATTATAAATATTTATTTCACTATCTCTGAGTCCCCACTTGCACCCCCTTCTCTAATATCCCACATCTTCAAGGTTGCCAAAGCATTTACCCCACTTACTAAGCCAATATACTTCTCCCAAATACTAATAGCAAGAGGGATTTTTACCCAATCATGGCCTTTTTTTCAATATTTGCTCTTAAGTAATGCCAGATATTCAAGCACAGTGTCACTATAATTTATAAAGCACAAAATTTATAATTTGCTGTGGTATTTACCTTCCTGATAGCAACCACTGCAAGCTACTGTTACCTCCTCCTCACAGATACATCCAAAAGCTGGCTTTCCAAAAACTATTACAATACAGAGAGCAGAGAAGGGATGACCACTACAAGCATCAGGCTGTGGTGAATACCAGCTGGGGGTAGAAAGGTCTTTATATTCCCAGCTCTTGTTGTTGCTGCCGAAAGAAAGAGGCTGCAGGTCAGCACCATCAGAATAGGACACAGAAACAGCTTTAATGACTTAGTGGGAGAAATGAGATTACCTTGGAACCAAAATGTCTCTCTATAGTTCTCATGTTGGACATTTACTTTTTCTGTTGCACAATAATTTAATGACAGTTGATAAAGATCACAAAACAAATGAGATGCTTTTGCATGCAAGGTAAAGAAGAATTCATAATCCTGTGCATTCTCCTTTCTGCCTCCTACAGGAAACTAACATAGTGCTACAGCTGTGGGAACAAAAACCATAGGGTCATTAGGAGAGAAAATAAGAGGAACATAACTCTAGGTCTTTATGATTAGGGAAACTACCCAGGAACAGCAACATCTTGCTTCTACTTTCTGGTCTTAAGGCAATGAAACTCTATGATTGGCATAAGGACCAAATACTGCCATTTCTCAGCTTTCTTAGCTTTCTGTTATCTTTCAAGCTTAAGTGTAGTCACATGAAAAAGTCAGTCATCTTTCTCAACTGCTCTGAAGAATCTAATACTTTAACAACGCAGAGGATACGCTCTTCCTCTGTGTGTCTTTTAAAAAGGAGAGGGCCTGCTAATGACCACCAAAAAAGACTCAATGCTAGCTGCAGGTCACTTCTTTTCTTTTGTTGGGAAGCACTCAATTGTCTTTCACAAGTGTGGGTTTTCTCCTACAGAAAACTTCAGAATCTAGTTTCTTGCATTACCCTAGTAGGAGCTGCTCTCTGTGCTTTAGGCATGAGGTGCTGTAAGCTAGAAAAAATATATGCCTTTTCCCCCTGGATAACCATTTTAGGATGAAACTTGACTTTCAAGATCCTCCCCTAGATTGGCATAAAATGTATTTCACCAGCAAATATAAAGATCTTACTCAAAACAAGCTGAGTCAGTGAGAGACATTTCATTTACTTCATCTGGCTCATTACCTGACTGCTGGTGACAGCAACTGACAATCAAAAATAGTATAACATGTCAATTTAAAAAAAAAAATCCAAACAACACTTTTTAAACTTTTTTTCAAATATCTCTTCATTCTGTTCCACCCATCATGGCTGTCAAGTTCAGTATTGTTACTCAGACTTCTCTCAGCCTTACAGCACCAATGATAAGTAGTTGATAAGGAAAAAAGCCCTCTTATTTTTCAACTGTTCTGTCAAATTATACTTAATCTTTATTTACTGAGAGCTCTTCAGCCAGCGGTAGAAAATTTGCTTGTAAAATTATGATAGTGATGCTAAGCTCAAAGGTATTTCTCAAGTATAGATCCAGGCTCATGGAATGTCGGGAAGGCTATGTCATCAGTGAGCCCAGCATGGCCCCAGACAACGATACTTGCCTGTAAAAGTCACTGATTGTTTTTATTGTTTGATCACGGAAGGTAAATATTACGTGCCACAGAGAAACATAACTAATGGGAATGGACTTTACCTTGTGAAGCTAAGGTGCAGTAATATGATTCTTAAAAATAAGATCCTCTTTAGTTAAATTACCTTTCTTGTTGAATAAGCAGCTTTCATCATAAATACACAGAAGCATTCTCCGGCTTTACCATAATGATTGCAATTTGTAATGCCCAATACAGAGCTACAAAGTCACCTCTACGCTATTAGAAATATCTTCTGCCCACTACACATGGAATCAGAAATATATAACTTATGTTGAGTGAACTACCTTAAACAAACAGTTTAAATGACCATGAGTCTAATAGCTTCTCTAAATGTAATATTTGCAAAACCAAAAGTCATTATCTTGTGAAAGTGAAAACATAATAGACAAAATACATAAACGCTAACGTTATTCAGATGGCGTACAAATGCAGCTCAAATAAAGTTTTTAAAATACTTCTGAAGATAAATCAGTCACAGGGCTCCCAAAATCATGTCAAAACTCTCATAACAACAGTGTCTAGTCTCATCATTAAAAGCCTGTGGCTTCACAAGAGGCAGAGGGATCATCATAAAAGCCTGAGGTTGCTTCACAATGTTCATACGAAAACTAGGAAACCTGTCACAGTGATCAGCTCAAAAAGCTATTAGCATGTTGTGTCAATCTGCATTCATGAGATTACTGATCCCTGAAAAAGTCAGACTGGACAACTTCTAATATTTGTGTGACAGAAACTATAGCTCTAGGTCTCAGGCTGTCTTGTGCATGGTGTCAGAACATCTTTATAGAAATGATGGCCAAAGTCCTAGACATCAGTGTCAGACTTCTGTTCAAATGAATATGATACAAAAATACAATGCATGTAAAACCTTCTCAGGTAAAATGGAGACAAATAATGTTCATACCTAGATCAAATTTGAATTATAATCATTGCATAAATAATTTTTCTGCATCCCAGGAAAAATACTGTTGTCATAAACTTTTCATAAAAAAGAGCGAGCAATTTCAAGTCACTGTTGTTGCCAATTTATTATATCTACAAAGTCTAACTCACCTAACAAATATGAATAGCAATATTAAAGAATCATGCAAATTCTACTCTAACGTTAGCATACATAGCAAGCTTTGTAGAACAAGACTCGACAAGTGTCAAAGACTGTTATTATTAGACGGGGATTCACAGCAGAGGCTTGTTAACGTATGCAAAATCTTACAACCTTAGGCAAATGTCATCAACACATAATGTTTTTAATATACAAACTGTTGAATCACATGGCTTACTGTGGCATAATTTCAAAAAATACTGTCCAAGGTTATTCTTCATGAAAATGTATATTAGATTTTCAAAGGGATTTTGATAGGTAAACTGAGTAATAGCATTTTGAAAAGGAGAGTCCTCTACAAGAAGGATTTTTGTCCTAAATGAGGAAGTTTTAGTGAAACCTGCTATAAGGCCTTGTGTAAATAAAATACACAATCTCACAAGAAGCTGACACCATAGAACAACTAATTAATGATACGACAGCCATGCTTAATAGACTGAAAAACATACTGTGTAAACCTTTGCTGTTTTAAATACATGAGGTTTAATGAAAAATCCTTATCTATGGAATTACTTAATTTTTTAAAAAATTATTATCTTTCAAAGTTGACAATATTCAAAGCATATCAATATGCTAAGCAGCAGTTCAAAATAACATGAAAATGAAGCAGCCATAAACAGTATTAAAAAGCCTATTCAAGCAGGCAAACAGATAAATCCATTAAAGTACAGTAAATAATCCTGTTCCTCTAAAGTGCTAGGAGATTTGTAGTTGCCAAGGTACTCAAGATCTCAATTGTATTTTCATCTAAAAATGGCATCCATCTGGATGGAGAAACAAAAAGACACAAAACTGAGTTCATTGTAAACTATACTTCTTGATTACCTACATAAAGCAAATATCTTAATTTTTCACTAGTACTAAGCTAGTTTTGAATGTGAGACCAGCTTCCTCTGCATGCTACATACACATTGTCCTTTGAGATCTACCACCCGAATACCGCATATGACCAAGTGAGAACATTTTGAACACTTTGTAAATAAAATAATAAATCTTCACGCCATTTAGCTTGTGAGATGAAACAAGATCGCAGCCTGTGGTGATGCTGAAAAAAATCCATAAACTATCTATAATTTAGCAATAGAACAGCAGGAATACCTAAAACAGGATTTTCAAAAGAAAACAATATTTTCCTATTTAAGACAGAGGAGACATGAAACACAGAAAGAAAAGGAAGAAGCTAACCTTCAGAAAAAATGCATCAGTGTGACAGATGGGAACATTTAAAATGTGAGAGAACTTGTGGGGCAGAAAGTAAAAGTAAATTCATCTCCCATGTTGCAGGAATTTTGCAAAAAGGAAAAAAGTTATTTGAAGCTTTTATACTTTGAAAGCTTCTGTACTAAAAGTAAGAAAGTTCGAGAAGATGCAATGCCTGTATTTCAAGTTGCTAAACATACATTGGGTGAACTTTTCAACCTTAAAATAGTGTTCTAAAAACCAGAAAACTACCGGATAAGTAACTCCCACACACACAGCCCACCGAAACACCCACATCTTGCTTTTCTAGCAGACACAGTGCTTACAGCTCCTGTTCTGATGGAGAAAAACAGGGATTTAGACAATTTCTTAATGACAGAACATTTGGTAATGGTAGTTTAACAGCCGAGGGGGTTTGTTGTGGGTTTTTTTAAGTGCTTTCAGAGGGTCTTTTTTTTTTTTTCACATTCTCCTATTGCCTGTAGAAATTTGCAGCAATACTAGGAGAAAAATAGAACCATAATGCAAACAGAGTATCGATTATAACATAATTTTAATTACCAAAAAAATGTGGTGATGACAAAGGAATAGAATAAATTTGAAAGTTTATTTAAATTAGATTAGACTATCCTTTGGCTTTAATATTATGTAGTCAAAATATGTCATCCCTTTGGTGGGGTTTTTATCAGCTCATTATGGATACTTGTAGGAAAACCACATTGCAACAATTTGCCATTATTTCAAAAAGTTATGAAGCCTTACTGAAGAAACAAAATCTAAGTATTTTGCAATTAGATGGATATAAAATACTCTGGATAATATGGCAGAATTCTTGGCAGGTCACTTGGAAAGTGAATATATGATAGAAAACCTCCACAGGGATCAATGGGTGCTCTATGTCAACGATCAAGACAGAGCACAGAGAAAATCATGTAATGGTTTATCTCTCAGTCATGGGGCAGAGCACTGAAAGCAAAAGACCCCAACCTACAGAAATGAGTATAGACAATACTGGAATTGCAACAGGTAATGACTGCAATTCTTTCTCAGATACATAACCAAAGTTCAGAAAGCTTTAATGAATCCTCCTTACTGAATCACACAATTAAATCAGACAACTTTTGTTCACATTGTCTAAACTGGAAAAAAAACATAAGATGATGATAAGTTAGGTATTTATCCTTAACAGGGAGCCGTGGTACCCAACATTAGCTTTATTGTACTTCTGACACCTAAATGAGCTCGCTCAGTTGCCTATACGTCACAGATTTGTCCTATGACACACACTGTTGCAGGATTCCTCTGTCAAACATACTCCCTCTGTTCTGGAGGTTGCTCATACTCTCTGGCCAAGAAATGTGGAGCTTCTGTACCTCCAGAAAGAGTGCAAGGACTAATCATGTGTGAAAGCTTTTAAAGAAAAATTCTGAAACTGAGCATAAAGTTAGTGTTTTCACGTAAGTGAAGTTGTGGTCAGCAGCATAAATGCAGAACAAAGTCAAGTGGGATGCTACTGTGTTGGCACAGCATTTATACTAACATCACTGTGATGCATAAATATTTTATTGTAGACAACTGTATCTGCATTCTCCATGCTAATTGTATCATCATTGTTACAATGGGAAAAAATCACCAACTTAAAGGAAGTTTTGAAGAAAACATGGGGAAGAAAAGGGTGAAGGACAAAAAAAAAGGCAAACAGAATAATGACAATGTTTAGCAGAGCAGGGCATTTAATGATCAGTGAAGGAACACCAAAACGATGGAGAGATAAGTGATGAATAGTCTTGCATTAGCGTAGAAGAAAATCAGAAGGGGAAAAGTAATGGTCATGGTTATTAAGGATTTAACACCTTAGCAAGGATATTTGCAATTGCCTGTAGATCATAGAGCTTTCTCATGGCCCATCATTGTCTCAAAATTTAAGACACCAGTAAACTAAATAGCTCTCTGCCTGTGTAGAAAGAATAGTAGAACAGGGGAAATGAAGTTCTCACAGAGCCCATGACAGATCCTGAAAAGTGAAGAAGGAGGTAAGAAGATGCAGGAGAAATGAAGAGTTTTCCCAGGGCTGGGAGAATAAGGGATCTTAGGAAAGGGAGAGGGAAAACATGAAAAACTTCTTATGAGAGGAAGACCTAGAACATTGTCAAGAGGTTAATCCAGATTCCCAACTTCAAAAGGCAAAGAGATTAAAAAAAAAAAGTAATGGAAGGAAAGTTGGACTGAGGGTTCCAGAGAATACTAAATAGTCAGAAAATACAGGGGGAAAATGTACACAGGGACTCTTGCATAAGAGACTATAAAAGAATGGAAAGTGATAGGGGTTAAAGATAAAGCTCTGACATGAAAACAAACATAAATCCTATGAATAAAGCATGGGAAGGAAACACATAAGGGGCCATTGGGAAAGTAATAGACCAGCAGCCAAGACGTGTACTGAGCCTGGCTGGCAGGAGCAGCAGACTGTCGTCTCACCAGTGTGGCTGGTTAATGACATGCTGTACAGCTTGTCTTCAGTTCTCTCTGGGAGAGTCCACCGGTCACAGACTTTATAATTGGAAATGCTAGACTGCCTAACTATGTCTGTTACAGCTGGGAAGGAGTATCCTGCTCCAGAAATCATTGGGATGAGATTTGGAAGTGAAAATGAAGACCATGACCCAATTCCAATGGATTTTCAGAAACAGATTTCAAAGTTCAAATCCCCCAAATAAACAATGTGAAAAGAAAATAAACTAGTTTTCTTTATTCTGTCTCCCTTCCTCCCCAAAGAAAAAGAAAAAAAAAAAAAAAAAAAAAAAAAAAAAAAAAAAGACAAAATCAAAGTAACAGTTCATTGTGAAAAGATACTCCGAAATCTAAGATTGCAGAATGTTCTTGATTTGGAGTTGATGAAGAAGAAAATTGTATAGATGTAATTTCAGCTTTGTACCCACGTAGTCACCATTATGCTGAAACTTAAATAAAACTTGCTGCCATGTCACTATTCATGCTACATTTGTATCTCTTGCTTCCACACAGTGCATGACAGCACTGCAACAGTATCTCCTTTAAATTCTAAAAATCTGCTTATTCTTTCATTGTAAACTGTGCAGTAGTCTTAGGATCTGAGCTGCTTGCCTGAAAGCATAATCCTCTCTGACTTCACTTCTCAGCCCACACATTAGTCTTTCTCCTACAACTTCTCTGTTGAAAACTTCAGCTTGAGTTATAGCAGAGTAGCTGCCATAAGTGTAAAAAAAAACCCCAACTTTCTCCCATGTACTTCTCTTGGAACTGCTCAGGATGATGGGGAGGTTGTCCCCATGTACCAAACAATTTTCCTCAAACATGATAAAAGAATTTTGCAGTTAGTTATCCATGAATTCTGCAATGGAAGATTTTCCATGTTAAAATATTGATTTGCTAAAACTTAAACACTAGGGGATGTTATGATATCTTTGGTTTAAAAATAAAATAATTAAAGTCTCTTTAGATAAGACTCATTCCTTTTCTTCTGAATTTCATTTTACAGACATTTCCACAATTTTCATATTTTATTCTGAACCCTAATAAAAGAAAAAAATCGAAGCTGAAATCCACTTACTTTCTGGAACAGCTTTAGTATTTTAATTAGTCTTTATAAACTGAAAAGTGCCTTTTCCATAAGGCAAAGTGCATTGGATCAACTAGTGGGCTTCGTTTTATAACTACAGAAAATATTTAAGGTACTTAGTCAATGCATTGGTGTATTTACAAAAAATCTCCCTTGGTGTTGCACTATCAATAAGACTTTAATTACCAAAAATTAAAGCCCCAAGTATTCATTACATTAACTCAAAACAGAAAAGATAATTCATTCCATCTGTGGGTACATGGCACTAATGTTATTTTATGCATAAGTAGAAGTAAAGATGCAGAACTAAAAATACTGAAAGATAAGAAAGAAGAAATTAAAGAAGCAGTCAGTAGCCACTATTATCTGTGCACAGCAGTCTGGCTCTTAAAGACACTTGATTGAGAACAAGTGAAAAGTGAGGATGATCACTTACTGTACCAGTAGAATTCAATTATTTTTAAAAGTAAGCTTCATAGACTTATAGCTGGGGAAAGGAAGATTTCTCCTGAGTTTGAAGGATGCTTAAAACCTTATTGGTGGGACATGGGAAGGAACTTACTTTGATTATTTTATACATTAATTATTTTTTTAATCTAATAATTGCTGAAATAGCATAACAAAATCTTGAATTAGCAACATCTAGAAATAAATATTAACTTTCTAGGATACTTCCACGTATTGATAACTGATTGCTTGTGGTCTGATCAGTCTGATTAGAAAAAAAGATTAAGAAACTGGGAGAAGAGAGAATAAGGTCTGCATGAGAATTTTGAAAATAGCTTCTCAGGAGCGTTTGAGTCATATGCTATTCACTTTTAATCTACGTCTGACAGTCTTTTAACTGGAGTGAGATTTAATATAAAAGGATGTAAAATATAAATAGAAAACTCTGAATGAACATTAATAAAGGCAACATTTATCAGTGCAACATAGTTTCGTTAATTTCTCCATTCTAGTTTGGGTTGAGTATAGCTAGAAACTGTGCATGAGTTCACAGTGGACTCAGTTCTTATTGTGGGAGTTTTGTGCTTCCATTTGATTCTTCCAGTAGAAAGTTAAAAGATGCTTCCACATTCACCCTGGATAATATAAAGTGCTTTAAATTTATATTGCTTTCCTTAGTAATTGAGAGCAGACAGCTACTTGCTGGATCCAGTTGTCTGTACATAATGCTTCTGATTCAAGAAAGATAATTCCTGATTTTAACAAATTTTCACAAAAAGTTAACAGGTGAATATTTACTAACCAGATTCTTGATTTATTTAAGCAGCCATAGCCTCAAAAAATCAGATGATATCTTTCCCAACTGCTTCTTCAGCACAACCCTATTAGAAGCCCCTGCCAAAACCTTTTCTTCTGTGTAAGACACTTCCATGCCCATCTTCTTGGTTCTCCAATATAATCTGGATGTCTTCTGGATGTGCTTATTACTACATTCATAGTTTGTATAAGCTCTTCACATTTCCATGCACACACTCATAAAGGAGATTGAGGCTCTTAAATGATTAACCTGGCAATAATTTCACTTTCCTGTTCCTCAGTAAAATTCATATTCTCTAATCAGGGCACTCAGTTAACCAACAGGAAATACTGATACAGGCATGAATTTTTTACCTTTTAACCTTTTAACCATAGCTGGTGTACTCTAGTACACAAAAGATGGGGACAAATCGTTTAGCAGGGCCTGTTAAAATAGGACAAGAGGTAATGGCTTTAAACTATAAGTGGGAAGATTTAGACTAGATAGAAGGAAGAAATTTTTTATGATGAGGGTGGTGAGACATTGGCACAGGTTGCCCAGCGAGGTGGGAGCTGCCCCATCCCTGGAAACATTCTGTTCTGGTTGGAGATGTCCCTGCTCATTGCAGGGGGCCTAGACTAGATGACCTTTAAAGGTTCCTTCCAACCCAAACTATTCTGTGATACCTGCCTGAGCTCCAAAAGTCTAACATAGATAAATTCAAGAATTTGGTTAATTGTGAAGAAAAACAATTGAAATGAATTTTTAGTATAAAACATTATTTAAAAGGCAAAATTAGTACAGTAGAATTTACAATTAAAAAGTTTAGAGTGAGAAATATTTAAAGAAACTTGACAGCCTACAGCACTTAGATGAGGAAATAGATGGTCTCCAACGAAGTGATACCTGAGTGATACATACCTATGTATCACTATATGTAACCTGTGTGTTCCACTCCTTTTGTGTGCAGTTCTACAGTAAAAATTACAGTAAGAGTCACAAAATATATGCAATTGACTGTTTTTGCTGCCTTCCTTATATTAAGTAATTAAAACATAATGGTAACATTTCTATATTACTCCTACACATATATGATTTGAACAATTATTGCAAGGTAGCTTTCAAAGAAACCATCATAGCAGAAGTTAATTTTGCATGAATTATAGAGCATTAGTGGTAGTGCACATGGACTATAAATTACGCTTTTGGTTTCCAATTAAATAGGAAAGGAGGAACGAAATGATGCCACAAAACACCCTTTGATACCTTGCTGTGCCCACAGCCCACAGGTATTATAGGGAAGGCAAAAATTCAGCAAGGTGAATTTATACGTGCAATTTAACCGTATTTCACCTCTGAATTTGGCTTTGTGTCTTTTCAGTTTCACAGTGAGCAACATCATGTAACAGAGGAAGGAAAAAGACAGCGATCCAGCTCTCTCCAAACACACCAAAACCAAAAATATCCAGTAATACCTAAAAGACACCGTATCACATCCAAAAGAACTGCTGCAGAATATGCCCTGCTTAGCTTTCTAGCACTTATGCCAAAACTGAGTCAGCCAGTTCTAATTCACAGAGCTGTAATCTCTGTTTAGCTCTGAAACACATGCTAATGTTTGCTGGCAGTATGGTGTCTTAGGTTGCAGAGCAGCTTTTAAGAAGCACTGAACCACCTTATTTTAGACCAATTATCTTGTTCTGTACCCACACGGCAACCCTGCTGCTGTGAACTTTCAGGATAACAAGAAAAAAGAAAAGAAAGAAGTGAGGTAAGTTGCCTCCCATTGAAACCACAGCACACAGATTCTTTTTACATCTCATTTCAGCCTCATTAAAAAAAATCTGTATCCTGTTAAACCACAGTGGTCTTTTTTTCTCAGTCAGCTTACTACAACTAGTACAATATATTTCACAGCATAAAGTCCAGTTAACTAGCAATTAAAGAATCTTTGATTAATCTCCACTGCTGTAGTACCTGATTAGCTAGTTTTTGAAGGCTAAAGCAGCTCTTTTTAGTGCATTTTATTTTACTCTAATAGTAGGTTTTGTTATGTGGCATGAAACATATGTAGAACACATCAGCGTTAATTTGCATTTAAATCCCTTGAAGAGATGCTCATAAAATTTTATATTTTTTTTTCTGTGTTAGGAATTGTTTCCAAACATAAAAAGGCATTTCTTTGCCCACAGAACAATAATTGTGTTCCTTTTCCTTCTACTGTGCAATTAAAACAGGTTATTACCAAATCAATACCCATTTCACAAAATGCATCCCTCCAATGTCTCTTTTGTCCTCCTCATCTAACAAGTCTAACCTGTATATTTATTCTGCTTGTGCCTCTGCAGTAAAAAAGCAAAATTCTAAACCAAAACAAAGCTCAAGCACAATCTCTTAAGCACAGCTGCACGTTGAAAATGAACAGAGCGTATGCCAATCTGCCTCAAATACTACAGTGTGTTAAGGGCTTTGCAGTCTTTATAACGATGTTAGGATGTGAAATACCTACCTAGAAGACTTTATGATTTGAGCAGCAATATAGAAATATGACCAAGATGTTGAACTTGTAATCAAACCCAGTACGAAGTCTAGTACCCATTTTGTTATGCCCACAGTTTTTTTATTACAGGAAATTTGCTATTTTTCAATCTCATGTTTACTTCTCTCCTTTGCTTTAAATTAATCAAGTATTGCAAAAGGTAAAAAATGTCAGGGAGCTCTTTGATAAAAATGACAATAATTGCTCATGGTGAATGATATTTATCCCTCTGTACTCTTCCTCCCTTTCTTTCTCCCTGCTGTCTATCCTGTGAGGAATGCTGGATTATGCACTTCTGAAAAGAATACTTGAAGGGCACTGAGATGGGGGTACATGGACCTGGTTGAAGGAGTCAGTACATGTATCTGTAAGGAACTTCATGAAGGAGGACACATGGGATGAGAGGAGGATCTGCAATGGAAGATAAATTGTCTTAGCTGGGAAAGGCAGAATTGAGAAGGGCAGAAAATTAGGTAAATGCCAGTCTGAAAGACAGAATGTGAACTTTCAGTTCATACCGAGAAAAGGAAGGACAACAAGTGCGTCTAAGGAGAAGTAGGGCTTGGTCAAGGGTATTGACACAGTAAATGATTTTGTGGTAACATTTATAAAAGCTCAAAATAAAAAGAGATAGAAAAGAAAATGTGTAAACAGACAAACAAGAAATGTAGATAAATTTTTCAGTGGAGACAGAGAGGAGCAGATAATCTTTAAATGCACTCTAAAGAAAAAGAAAATGAGAAAAGTCTGGCCATTTCCTTATTTTTCTGTACCTACTGATTTCACTTATTTCAGACTTCACAATGTGTGAGGATCAAGTGGTTACAATCCTAGCTAACACACACTGAAAATTCAAAGTCCAAGTACTGGATAAGGAAAGAAGCAAACTGCATACAATTTTCTAAAACATGAAAATTAGCTGATTAGCTAAGAAAAAGGCAGCAAAGCCTATGTCATCATGGCATCACATACACTCTCACTCGGCACTTGTATTCTTCGTGATGATTTGGTTTCAAAACCAAATCCTTTTATTTTTTCAGTTGTTTTGATCTGATTAAATAACAGGTGCTGTAAGTTTTCGATGTGTGTTTAGATACTGATATAAGGTATTTTTCCATGTCATTTAAGATATTTCATTAGTCTGCATAAACAAATGCTGGTATACAAACTACACGTGAGCATTGATCTGTTTTCCTTGCTTTAAGGGAAGCTATTTATTTATATTTTTAATAAGAAACTATAAGCTTAAGAAAGCTCAAATCGCTCTTTAATTTCTTAATTGTGTCATAAAAAGAGGCTGCAACTGTACAAGCTCATAGGTCTTTAACACGATTAAAGATATTTCTTTTCATATGATAAAATGGGTGTTTGTTTTGCTTAGGTCGCAAATATTACAGGAAAACAGGGAATTCCTTGTTCCTAGAGATTTTGTTATAAGCCATTACCTGAACCTTCTTTCTTTGATGCAGTTTTGGATATTTATGATCAGCATCTTCACCTACTCTGAGATGTTTTCCCTGTCTACCCAGAGGAGAAAACACACAACTTCTTTTGCAAATTTAAAAATCTCTTTCTTGATTGAAAATTGTCTTCCTGTCTTCTGATATGTACCTTGTGCAAATCTGGTATGCATACTCACATTTAGATAATTTCACAGGTATGAAGTTGTGAATCGTTATCATGGCTACTTTTTCCACTTTGTGGTATTAAAGGTTTTGGGGTTTTTTGTTTTGTTTTGTTTTTTTTTTTTTAATTGGAAAATATCAGAACATTGAAACAAAAGGCTTTCTTGAGGGAACGTATCAGGTTCTATAAAAAAAGATAATCAAGCTTTGGGGTTTTTTTAGATAAAGAAGTGCAGAAATCTATGAACGTAAGAACAATGTTCACACATTGCTAGAGATCCAGATTCTAGTCTACAGTCTGCAGTTCTGTCACGGTAAGTATTAGCTACACTGGAGAAGGAATTCCCCTGGGTGCTTTGGGACACCCTTTCACAGGCTTTGGCTTCACATCTAAGCACAATGGAAGTTCTTTTGCGACTTATAAAAGATTTTTTTGGGGGGATAAGAAAATTGTTTTCTGCACAGCCATACTGGGGACTTGGAGGTGTCCCGCTGATACCGTCTATCTTAGTTTCTGTCTTTCACTGTCACTAGTAAAATCTACTGGTGTAAAGCAGCATGTGGCCTTATGTCAGAGTTGAAGTGAATAGAGACTAGAAGTTTACTTTGGTACTCTCAGTTCTTGACAAATGTGAATGAAAGGAAAATAGACAATTTCACTGTCGTGCAGGGATGTGTAATTATAGATCATCACAAATCCACGCCACCACTGTGATGTTGCAGAAGTCCAGAGGAAATGCTTGCTGCTTTTACTCATCTTTGTTAAAGATTCTGCAGAACACAGAGGAAGAAAATAAAGTGAAAAAAAAAAAAATCCTATTCATTCACTGGATAAAGAAACTGTCAAAACTGTTGAAAAATGGCTTAGCAGGACAAGGAAGAAAAACTAACTTGGTCTGAGGCTTTAATAGTATTAAGGAATGATTTTCAGCTCCTAAAAAGTGTCAGTTCTGTGGCCTTATCCTCACTTGGAGACATGTGGAATCAATAAATGAGCAACAAGATTGAGACAAAATGTGATGAACGCCAGTAACAGTGAAATTTGTGTACTAAGAGACAGACCTGTGTTCAGTGTAACTCACTTGAAAACAGAAAGAAAAGCAACTGCTCTGAATTATTTAGACTTGCAAAATGTCACAGGAATTCCTGTATTACCTGGCTTTGACGTGCTTACATGTTCAAACCACAAATAAAAAAAAGGAACACTTATATAGACCATTCAACAGCTCTGGAAAATCTAGGCTGAGGACATACACTAGCCAACGCAGAGAAATGATGTGTATATGTCTAACTCTGATCAAGATATATTAAAATAAACTCTTTGGAATTACATGTCATAGATCATATAATCATAGCATAATACAGGTGAAAAGGACTTCTGGACTTTCCCTCTTTCAAGCAAGGTGGTATAGATACCTTGGATGTGCTCTCTTTAAAATTGCACTGGCACATACTCTGGGATGTCTCCCAGCAAAAGAAAGCTTGAATCACAACACCAAAGCAAAAGCTTGATTCCTACTGAGGTAACGAGATCTCATATTGTCAATCCTGAGCAGTAGTTTACAGATTAGCTCTGTGCATTATGTACCTGCGGCAGGCAGTAGTCCATGTTACTCAACCACTGTAGAGAAGCACAATGAAGACATCCTCTCATTCAGTAAAGGCAGGACTATTCCTGATGTCCAGAATAGGCGCACATATCAATACTCTATTCCCCTACGTAGACAGCAGTGGCACAGGTAGGCAGCACCCTTGACTTCAAGAACTTTACGATTCATTGTAAGAGCTTAAAGTATAGTTTACTATGCTATAAACAAGATTAAGTTAATCTCTGTCTAAGAGTTAAGTCCAGGTATAGTTTCCTTTTAAAATGTAAGACAAAAAAGGTTTTCTTGCAACGTTTAAACAATGACACCTTTTATGTGACTGTCATTATAATTTGGGGCCACATTATTATATGTTCTGAAATGTTAATTTCACCTGTATTTTTCCAATGTAAAAGAGTAAACAGTATTTAGCATATACTTAATATAAAAAAATAAGCTCAGTTATTTTCTGATCTACTCATAATATAATGAGTTCAGTAAATATATATATATAAAAAAATACTGTTGTAAAACAAGGTCAGTTGTCTAATCAAAAGTTTCATTTTTCCCTTCTAAAGATATAGTTGAATCAGCTTTGCCTCTTTATGACTGTCACTGCCATCCATATTCTGTTGTCACTTGAAAATCTGTTCTGTCCAGTCTTTAGGGACATTCTTCATCTTGTATAAGAAAAATGGATAACATTTCAGAGAGGAACAGTAATGAAAACTACAATTTTTTTTCTAGGCTGTGACTGAGCATTAGTCTATGCTGTAAAAGACCCTAGTCCAGGTCTCCTCTTTGCCAAACTCAGCATCTCTTAGATGAAACAACAACTTTTTAAAGCAGGACTTTGCATCTGGAGATTCCACTTCCCAGGCCAATATGCTGACAAGAGCTACTCAGAGATTTTCCCAAATAAAAGAACAATCACAGGCTTTGAGAAAAAGGGGGTATTTTCACTAAAAGGAAAAAAAATAATGCAAATTTTGGGTGTCCTTTTGATATCTTTTCTTTTTTTTCTTTTTTTTTTCTTTTTTTTCCCCACTTGATGTAAACCAAAAGATGAAAGAAAATACATACCAAAACCTTGGAAGTTCTATAAATGGAATTGCTGTTTGCTGACCATTCTAACTTCTACAAAATGAGGTCTGACGGCTCAGAAATTATCAGCAGAGGTTTAACACAAAATATTTTGTATTTGAATTTACGTTCATCAAAATTCTTCACAGTCTGAGCATTTCTAATAGGTACAAGTTATGTTAAAAGGTATTTTACCTATGAATGGAAGGAAATAGAACTGGAAGAGAACTCAGTGACCTACCTGTGTTTTCCAATATGACTTTTTTGTCAAAAATTATTGTAAACAACATATTAGCATCATTTTGCAACTGATTGTCTATATAAACTTCTCACTATCAAATTAACATATCTAGCTGAATATCATATAAATAATTCGGATGTTTAAAACAACTGTGTGTAAATCCATACATTATTTTTGGAAGTGCTAAGCGCTTGCACTGGAGAAACAACTAGATATGTCTTTCTTATACTATATTTAAACAAAAGTTACGACACATGAACTTTCTACCAGCCATCATTTTCGTAAGCCTTCAGGTTATCAAGAAAAAGACAAATGACAACATTTCAAAGTCTCAAGCCCTCTTTTCCCATCCTCTGTCCCTTAAAGCTTTAGCCATTGATTAGACACTCTACAATACATTCTGAATACCTTATTTCACAGCGTAAGTACATTTATATCGTTCTTATTTTACATAATGATCAGAATAGAAATGGTGTCAAGCATTAGTGTTTCAAGTATTTTCAAATAACATCCTTCTAATGATATATGAGACTAAAAGCTTTTTCACAAATATTGCGAAATAGTAAGTTTATTGGTTAATACAGTGTTGAGAACATGTATTTTTTCTTATGTTAAAATAAAATAATATACTCGTGTTTTGTCTTTATTTCTGCTTTACCAAATTCTTGTATCTGATAAAAAAAAACTAATAAAGCTTTTGATTTCCTTCAGTTCTTCACTTTTTGTAAAAAATAATATTAATAAATTCTGTCCCTTAAAGCCAAAAGGTAGATCAATGCTCAGAAAACCTAGCTGCTTGCTTATTTTGATACCTCTAGAAACATTTTTGCTCAAAACTTTCATACAGAGAACAAATATTAACACTGTCAAAGCAAATGAGCATATTGACCTGATCTCCTTCTCCTCCTCACTGTCAGAAACATCCTCAGCCTTTGCACTGAGATGCTGTTTTCCATTAGAGTCAGTGCCTGCTGCTTCCAGAACACCCTGATTCAATGCAGTCATTTAGGAGGAGTGTAACTATGTGTCTGAGTTATCTCATTAACTTTACTGTTCTACTAATGCTTTGTACATATGCTTTAACTAATAGGGAAAACTAGGACCTAAGCATGTCAGTTGCTGTCACATAAAATGCTAGTGACAGTACCAATTATATTAGAACGATGATAGCAACAATATAAAATTACAACTCATCAGCCAGTGCCTTGGTTGCTGTTATTAGTCCAAGGACACAGTATCTGATCCAAGGCAGACTGTCAAAGGCAGAAGGAAAACTTAGGTTTATGCTGTTAGCTACAAGGGACTTAACCCCAAAAGGAAACTAAAATCTCCTATCCCAAATCAGTCCAAAGGCATAAGAGCAGCACAAGGGGAAAGCTGTATTGTCATTACTTCCTCTGTTCTCCTGGCTCAGTAAGAGAAAATCTTAATATTATAGTTTCGTTATCCAGCAACTTTCAGAGAGACTAAATTAGTTTTAAATACAGCTTACAAAATTATTTTTAACAGGCTTTTATATATTTTTATTATTTTTAAAAGCATTATCCAAAAGTTCTAACACTAGTATCTTAAGGAAATGATCTTAATTGAAAAGAAATAACAGTCAAAATGTAAACCTGAACTCTTATGTGAGAAATTTGGCTTTGCAGCTTCTTAATAAAAGTATAACTAATCATCAAATTTAAATGTACAGGTTCTGCATCAATGTCAGCCACAATTTGCTACAGCTGTTTTCTTCAATTTGGGCAAGCAGATAAGGAGTTCCCAGCTACAAGTCAGAAAGACTTATATTGCAGGAACTTGTAAATTTTGATCACTGAGTTGAGTGCATGTCTGAAATAAAATTTACAACTCTGCACTGAACTAGGTCACCTTTCTTGCTGGTTAAAAGACATTCTCAAAAGAAGAAATTGAATCCTCTTATTCCTTCTCTATGCATGTGTTGGTGAAAATACAGTAAGTATTATCAACAGTAAATACAGAGCCAATATTTATCAAGATTTATCTGGAATTATGTCTGCTGAATTCTGATCTGCTTTTACATAAGCACTTGTGCCTGCTGGTGATGATACACAGAAATGAACACTGTGGTCTTCATGATTAACAAGACAACATACAGTAGGCTACGATCTATGTATTACTGCTCTTTCTAGAGATCATTAAAATTACAAACACTTAAAAACAGGTAATTAAACAAAAATCGTCTGTGACTTCCCTATTTCCTCTTCATTATCTTATGGGCGCTCAGAGAGACTGATTGTATTTTTTTCTAAGTACTCCTAAGATAAAAGTGTAGATACCAGTCTTTCCTCCCTTCTCTTAAACTATTTCATTGTACTACATATGATCAAACGTACAGGCTATATTACATATTCAGGTCAGAATTTTAAAATTATTCCATGACTATGATGCATATTTTTTGTAAGGCCTAAAGAGAACATAGGATTATTTGACTTGATTTTTAAACATAGTTTCTCTCTCAGTTACTTCTACTTAAAAGAAAGAATATAACTTATTTTGAAAAATGCTTACAGTTTAAAAAATATTAGTGATGAACGATCGGTATGTGACTATAAGGGAGAATCACTTAATGTTATTCTATATATGATGGAGGAACTTGACTTCGATTTTAAGTGAGTGATTTTTGCTATTTCTCTTTTCCTTAGATGGATACACCTTCTGCTATAAAATAGGGAAATGCTTAAGTTATCTATTCAAATAAGATTTAAGTGCCTAAAGAGGGACTTAGCATTTAAATGACCAAGTCCAGAAGATAGACAGTACGTTGGGGAAACATAACTCAATATTATTTCAAATAGCACCCATGTCAAATACAGACTCACGAATTAGTGGCCTGTAGCATGACTTCCAAGGACAGTTTTTAACTTATGTTTCTCATCTCACTGTTGCTTTGCTGTAGAAGGGCCAAGCTCTCGGCCTTTGTCTGTAAAGTTACATTATGACTGCCAGGTAATATTACAACTGTCTACACTTTTCTTTTTTAGAGCAGACCCCATCAGTCTCATAAACAATTCTCAGGCACAGTTTGGAACCTAGAACAGACAAAGGTTTTCTCACAGTCACACTGTTTTGGCAGAAAGAGTGTGCAAGTGCTGGGGAGAGAATCATAGAATCATAGAATGGCTTAGGCTGGAAGGGACCTTGAAGATCATCGAGTTCCAACCTCCCTGCCATGGGCAGGGATACCTCCCACTAGACCAGGTTGCTCAAAGCCCCATCCAGCCTGGCCTTGAACACTTCCAGGGATGGGGCATCCACAACTTCACTGGGCAACCTGTTCCAGTGCCTTACCACTCTTAAAGTGAAAAACTTCTTTCTAATATTTAATCTAAACCTACTCTCTTCCAGTTTGCAGTCATTTCCCCTTGTCTTATCACTACATGCCCTTGTAAAAAGTCCCTCTCCAGCTCTCCTGTAGGCCTCCTTTAGGTACTGGAAAGCTGCAATAAGGTCTTCCCTGGAGCCTTTTCTTCTCCAGGCTGAACAACCCCAACTCTCTCAGCCTTTCCTCATAGGAGAGGTGCTCCAGCCCTCTGATCATCTTTGTGGCCCTCCTCTGGACCCACTCCAACAGGTCCATGTCCTTCTTATGTTGAGGGCTCCAGATTTGGACACAGTACGCCAGGTGGGGTCTCATGAGAGTGGAGTAGAAGTCCATGACTGGGTTCTTCTTACTATTAAATTATTAAAAATTATGTTTTTAATGATTCTTTAATACGAAATTGGATAAATGAAGCTCTTTGTTCAGATGCCTCAGAGTTGGACATTGTTGAGCTTAATTGACTGCATAACTTGCAAGTACCATTAAACCTTTTTGGATCTAAGAAAGATAGCATCACAGAATAGTTTTGGTTGGAAAGGGCCTTTAAAGGTCATCTAGTCCAACCGCCCCCGCAATGAGCAGGGACATTTTCAGCTAGATCGAGTTGCTTAGAGCCCCGTCCAACCTGACCTCGAATGTTTCCAGGGATGGGGCATCTACCAGCTCTCTGGGAACCTGTGCCAGTGTTTCACCACCCTCACCATAAAAAATTTCTTTCTTATATCTAGTCTGAATCTACCCTCTTTTAGTATAAAACTATTATGCCCTGTCCTATCACAACAGGCCCTACTAAAAAATTTATCCTATATGTGCTCTATGAATCAGGTCCTAAATAGCTCAGATCTGCTTAACCTTCCTAACACAAATAATTCTTGAGATCTTTGTAAAACAGAATATGGACAGAGGAAGGTAAGGAAAGTCGGAGGTATTTAATGACCAAAAATAATTACTGTGAGAAAACAGAAGTGGATATTGAAATAACCCTTCTCTAAAGCAGCTTAAAAAAAAATATCTATTTTTGCCAGTGAAATAAGAAGTCTACATATTTCCACTAGACAGAAGAACCACCTATTCTTCTTCTTTCATAGAGGAAATTCAATTCAATAAGCAATACTTAGTTCAGTCACAGACTCATAAAAAGACATTGAAGAGGAAATAATCTAAGTTGGGAAAATAGTTTGAAATTGCTAGTGTGAGGATTGAGGAGGCTGGAAAATGAACAGGTTAAACATGAGATAAAGTCGTACACTTCAGACGCAAAACAACATTAGAAGATTTAGATAAGTGAGAAAGCAGAAACAATTGTAATAAGATCCGTATATTCACCCTCAAAAGACACACATTTATTATAGAAAACAATTCTTTGGAGCTTTTTTTCATATGATCATTAAAAATTATTTATAGGACAGTTTGTGTATCATTTTTCATTGAAGCTACTTAGAGATATAGAAAAGGTGCTAGAAGATAATCTGAAGGGACAAAAACTACACTGGCAGCAGAGTGAGCCAACTGACCTCATTAGAAGCATATGTAGAGGTGCAAACTTTTTCTGTGATGGTTAAAAAAAAAACAAAACCCTGAAGGCAAAAAAAGCCTTTGTGCACGTATGAAACTATGCACAGCAGAAGTCAGTATTAGAACAAAACACAACTTAAATAACACAATTTGTGAACTTAAAATTAAAGCACATACTTAAATTCCTCAGTGAAGTGGATAATAAAGTTGTTAAAGAAAACAATCATGTTCACACAAATTTATGGCCTAATGATCAGAGTCCTCAAATGGGAGTAAGGGATCTTCAAGAATGGTTCAGTTCTCTGTCCGCTATGTGTAATGTAAAGTATATCATCTCCCCCTGTATTCAATATTAGAATATAGATTTCTGCCCTCCCTGTTGGTGTTTTCTGTCACTTCTGTCTTTGAGTCATCAGGATGATGCTTTTCCTTCTGTCCTAATGAATTCTTTTTTCTTTTTTGTCTAGATGGTAAATCACTGCCAAAAGAGATGGGAAATGTAGTTTTGCCTCTTCGCTGGGGAATCTTCCTGAGTGAGACCTGTACTCACAGTGCTAATGCATGAAGTTCTGAATAAAGTACCTAGACTCTGAAAGGAAATGAGAATTACAACATACATTTGATCTCAACATTATATTGCTATGTAGGTCCTCATTTGTATCCTTTTTGATCTATGTAGGTAATATCATGGAGCACCGAAAGCCAGGCACAGGAAAATTTGTTGCAGTGTGTTGTGTTACTGAAGGAAGATTTAAATGGTTTTCTCTGCACTTCTAAGTTGACTATTATAATATTTGGGTAATGAGTCTTTGCTGGATGACTTGGAACCCTGGAAATTGGTCCCTATCCAGCCAACAGAGAAAGAGTGCCTCTGAAGAGGTATTTAGAGAAACTGGGTGTATCCTCTCTCCTTTAAGATCCTATGGACAACTTTTGCAGGGTGATTCAGTGATCTTTGGGATGACTAGCCATCTACTTGGCTGAAGGCTTCACGATATACATCTCTTCATCTTAGTTTTCAGAACATAAAGGACTTCAGCTGAAGTACACAGTGAATGCAACTAGAGTAAACTTTTTTTACAATAATGAAGTAGCCAGAGAGAGCCTTAAGAACAGGGGTCTTCACTTCTAAGGCTTCCTTGTCTGAGGGATTTTGATCTTTTTGTGGCTGATACACACAAAACCTCCGATCCTTTGAGACTTCTCAGTTATGGAGTCAATAATTTATTTTCCCTACTCCCTCACACATACTTTATGCTTGAAACATGTTTGTCTCCAGTTTAATTAATGTGCAGCTGCTATATTCAACATCAGGTAATCAGAAAACCATTAAGTGGTTCACATTGATTCAACTTAAAATTTAAAAAGGAGAGCACCTTTTAGAGAGCAATAGTCTGAACTCTTAAGAAATACAGCCAAAAGTAACATGTAAATACTAAAGCATTTGCATAGCTTCAGTTTTGTTTCTCAGCTTTTGGGGTTGAAGATGTTCAGAATTAGGAACTATGAGTCCTATCGACCCCTAAGTCTTGTGGTTCTTAGAATCATAGAATCATAGAATCGTCTAGATTGGAAGGGGCCTTTAAGATCATCGAATCCAGCCCATATACCTAACACTGCCAAAAACACCACTAAACCATGTCCCTAAGCACCACATCTACATGCCTTTTAAATACCTCCAGGGATGGTGATTCAGCCACTTACCTGGGCAGCCTGTTCCAATGCTTGATAACCCTTTTGGTGAAGAATTTCTTCCTAATATCCAATCTAACCCACCCCCCAACCCCCCCGTGATGTAACTTGAGGACATTTCCTCTTGTCCTATCGCTTGTTACTTGAGAGAAGAGATCTACCCCCACTTCTCTATGACCTCTTTTCAGGTAGTTGTAGAGAGTGGTAAGGTCTCCCTTCAGCCTCCTTTCCTCCAGGCTAAACCACTGCAGTTCCCTCAGCCACTCCTCATAAGACTTGTTCTCCAGACCCCTCACCAGCTTCATTGCCTTTATCTGGACTGTTTACAGAACCTCAGTGTCTTTCTTGTAGTGAAGGGCCCAAAACTGAACACAGTACCAAGGCAGGACCTCACTAGTGCTGAGTACAGTGGGACAATCACTTCACTAGTTCTGCTGGCCACGCTATTTCTGATACAAATGAGGATGCTGTTGGTCTTCTTGGCCACCTGGGCATGCTGCTGGCTCATATTCAGCTGTCTGTTGATCAACATCCCCAGGGCATTTTCCACTGGGCAGCTTTCCAACCACTCTTCCCCAAGCCTGTAGTTTTGTGCAGGGTTGCTGTGACCAAAGTGCAGGACCCGGCACTTGGCTTTGTTGAACCTTATGTCATTGGCCTCAGCCCATCTATTCAGCCTGTCCAGATCCCTCTGTAGAGCCTTCCTACCCTCACACAGATCAACACTTCTGCCTAACTTGGTGTCATCTGCAAACTTACTGAGGGTGCGCTTGATCCTCTCATCCAGGTTGTTGATAAAGATATTAAACAGAACCGGCCCCAGCACCGAGCCCTGGGGAACACCACTTGTGACCAGCCGTGAACTGGATTTAACTTCATTCACCACCACTCTTTGGGCCTGGCCTTCCAGCCATTTTTTTACCCAGTGAAGAGTACGCCCATCCAAGCCATGAGAAGCCAGTTTGTCCAGGAGAATGTTGTGGGAAATGGTGTCAAAGGCTTTACTAAGGTAGACCTCTACTAGGTAGACAAAACCCACAGCCTTTCCCTCATCCACTAAGTGGGTCACCTTGTCATAGAAGGAGATCAGCTTTGAAATAAAGGACCTGCATGAACCCACGCTGGCTGGGCCTGATCGCCTGGTTGCCCTGCATGTGTTTTAAATCTTCCAGGACTGAATATTTACAAATATTCTTTAGAATTATTAGTATTGAGGTAGAAAACATAGGAGTTTACTGTCTCAAAAGCTTGTGAGAGCTCAGTGATTCACTTATCTGGGTAGAGAAAAAGTAATGGTCATACTTCCAACACAATTAAAACTTAAAATAATTTATTAACACAGTGAATACTAATGAGATGAAAAAGAAAGGATTTTTTTTCAACATCATATGCCCATGACTCCTACGGATAGAGATAAAATTTTAAGAATCATATGTACTATGTAGAGGAGGAAAGGAATGAAAATAATGATCAGGAATCTTTACTTAACTTCACTTAGGTAGATAGCAAAATCTGCAGTTTCAATTATAAATCTGTAAATTATAGCAGAATCTAATCTTACCACTTGTCTAGAAATCAAAACGGTATCTTTATAATAATATTCCTAGAATTCGAGCCCTGTTTTCCCCTTAATATGAAAGCAGTTTTACCAATAGTGAATTTGTTTTAGTATCATTAGCCCAAACTTTTCCCCTAATCAGTTTTGCACTTTATACAACCCCCTGTGCAAATCGGAGATAGGATTCTGGTCAGTCATGCTGCAGAACTATTATATTAATTGTGTCTTATCTGAGTAAACGTATATCCCCATCCTTCATCCACAGGTCTACAGTTCAGTTTTTAAAAGTCTGTTGTGATAAATTTCAACTCTCTCATTCTTATTATCAAACATGCAGGTTGCCATAAAAATGCAATACCGGTTTTAAGAAATGGAGATCTGCTTATGGAGATCCTTTTTAAATCAATTCTGAGATGTGATAATATAATATATATTACCAAATGTTTTAAACCTCTAATGTTCTGTAACTGAAGTCCAGAATAAATACAGCAAGGAAAAACTGCTTAAAAACAAGGGGTACAATCTGGAATTATTTCAGTGCAAGAAACCCCACAAATACTAAAAGAACATTTTCCATTAGCAGAAAGAGAAAAAGTGGCTACGAACAGAGAAACCTTTCTCTCTGCCTGGAAGATTTTGATGAAAAAATCTTTTCTTGACTGGAGTCATTATCCATCCTCTCCAATTACCAACTCTACAACACGAATGACCAAAGTTTTAGAGGACTCCATTCCTTAATGCATTCTCTGATAGAAGGTATGAAAAAAACCTCAGGTTATGAAGGATCTATGTAGTTTAAACAATATTTACCAACCCACTTCTGATTTCTTATTCTAGTCTAGTATTTCAATATTCAAATATCAGTTTCAAGAGACATGAAGTTACTCTGGGAAACTTCTGCAATGTAGAATAAAAACTATCCCTAAATTTTACTTTTCAAGTCTTTTTAAGCCAAATATTACACTGATATTTCATTTGAAAATAGTGATGACTGTCCATTTGGAAACCTTTTTTCTTAAAAAAAATGTTTCAGAACAGGAGATTCTTAGTCAAAATAAATAATTTCATTCTTTTTTGAAGAAAAAATTGACATACAAGGACTTTTTAGTAAGGAACCTTTAAGCTTAAAACCATCCACAGTCAGCACTAATAGACAGAGATTTAACTCTTTTCTCTGAATTCCCTGCCTGCCTCGCCCACAAGTTCACCATTAGAGCTCCAAAGCAGTAGGGGACTGACTGCAGCTCCCACCATCCACAGTATTTGCTGAACCTAGTTTTGCAGACTTGCACAATGCACTTTGTGTTCCCATGACTAAGTTTGTAAAGGTGCCCTGTAGGAACAAATTTTATGAACAATGAAAATTTTGCCTCACTTCTGGTGGGAGCAATGGCTGCAACATTTGTAAGTCGTACCATCAAACCAACCATCAATACTTGGGCAGGCGAGATACTGAGGTGCAGTTAATTGCGTATATCAAACAGTGTGCAAATTTTGTAGGGGCACAAATGGTAGACTACATAACTGGTCTTGCACAAAAAGCTTACATTGGCAAAATTTTGGTCCACAGTTCATACAAACTTCTTGTCCTCTTTGGTTGGTTTTGTGCCCCTCCATTTGCAGGGTGTATGTTCCAAACTAAGTCGTGGTTAACATCTGTGTAGGACGGGTAGCCACACAGTCTGTCTCAGGCATGATCATGAAAATCAGAGTAGGAAACTCTGTTTAAGGTATGCAGACAGGTGACTGGACCCTGGCCTGAGGTTTAGCTAACTGAACAGAATATAACACATTAGTGAATGAGGCTATAAAAACCTGCATGTAATAAACTGCATGTAACAAAAAAGGAAGTGCAAAGCTATCAGAAGTTACAGATGGTGCCATGGGGAATGGCTGGATTTCCCAGGTGATTAAAGGGGAGTTAGTGAGAAATAGCTAAAGTCGAGCTACCCAGTCCGAAGGGCAGTATTAGGATCCTTTTGAGGAGTAAAATCTGACATAACTGTACCAGTAATGACATTATAAGGCCACGATTACTTTGGTAATCACATGAGAAATGACAAATTAGGGAATAGATGTTGCAAAACTGGGACCAAAGGGTAAAAACTAATTACTGATTGGTTATGTGTCCGGGAGGAGACAAGTGTGAAGAAAAGAGGGTTCAATGTGGATGGGGAGAAGGACAACCATGGGGAGTGCTCACTCATGTAGTGTACTAGGAAGAGAGGAAACCCCTGGATCCTGAAATGAATCAAATTCACCTTACCTTAAGACCTGTAATTATCTCCAGGTCCTGCTGGCAGAAAGAAGGGCAGAGTGAACCTAACGCATCCGAGTTAGCTGGAGAAAGTATATGTTATGAAAGGGGCACTCCTATTAGGGAGCCAAACAAATAAATGGTCTGTTCCCAGGCATGCTGGTATATAAAAGAAAAATAATTCCTGTTTTCTACTTCAACTATTTGATAAGACTATAAAAGATTTTTCTCTCTTTCATCCAAAACAGAAAGATAAATGCTAAATAAGAATATCGGAGGAATATCATTTACCCATCTTTCTCTGTGAAAACCTTTTTCAGTCTGATACATTTAGAATTTTGAAATAAACTTTTAAAGCCAGCAAACTCTTTAACTATTTTGAATTCTTCTCAGTTAAGTTTTCCCAGTCAAATAGAAGATGACACAAAGTGATATTTAGCTGTTTCCTGAAGATAAAGCTTGTGTTGCTATCATGCATTAGTCTTGAAATTCCCTCAAGTAATTTACTGAAATTGTAACGTACAAGAACATGAAGACTAAGTGATAAATCTTTTGCAGAGAGGAACTTTCATGGAATAGGGTAGGCTGTCATTTATTCTTGTTCATCTGGCATGAATAGCTGAATGCTCCCACATAGCAAACAAACGTTTACTGTGTTTGGTGAGAAGCTATTCAAAGCCACTTTGGAGTAATTCACTAACATGCACTAAAGTTACACTCAAAAAGCTAATCTGATCTTTAATGTGCATCTATTTGCAGCAGATCCCTACAATGACTCTCCAGTTGGGTATTTATTTGCTGACAATGAGGAAATGCTAATTTTCTGCTAATTAGTACATTTTTATATGATAGTGAGTTTTGACATGTATTAATTGCTAAACTGGAGATTAAATAAGAGAAGTCTGTCACGCTAAGTTCATGGGGGGGATGGGGGGGTGTGTCATAATACTGACAAATTGTGTGTGTGATGACATCCGTATCTCTGTGATGAGACCAATTTTTATACCATCTGGCACTGAAGAGTTTAGCTACTTGCAGTTATAATGGAGATATTTTTGCTACAACACTAAATGAGCAGGATAATAGCTATTTGGTCAGTTAAATGGTTAGTACAGATATCCTGACGGAATTAAGTACCATTGGATAAGATGAGACAGGGTAGTATCATTTCGTTAGCTGCAGATATTAGTGGCCCAGCCAGTTGAAAAGATATAAATTGAGAATTCCTTCATCATGACAGAAACAATTTGATTTTTCTGTTTTACTTTTGTATTAGCCTTTCCAGTGGAGTCCATAATTTTTTGCCTAGTGATTAAAAATGCATGCAGCAAGACTTTGTCCCCTAGACAGAAAAACAGGGAAGAGACTATTTTAAAGGTGCAGCATACTTTGTCTGTAAGTAACAGCTTGAGAGAAAATGACAGTCATTAGGGTGCAATGGTAAATAGTTTTTATTTCTATTTAATTCAAATTAAATCTGATTCAGAATACATGTGGAATGGTGGGTCTTGTTGCCAAGAACGTTATTACAGCTTTTGCCTATCTTTTCTGCAGGCCTTTCATTAGAATGAAAGGGATGTTTTCCAGCATCACCATTATGAATTATTTTATTTTCAAAACATATTGAAAAAAATGTCAATAGCGTAGAGAAGGCTTTATAATTTTTGACAAATATGTTTACTTCTCTGTCCTATTATTTTAGCATCTGGTCCATAAACCAGTGACAAGGCATCAACCTAAGCCTAATTCAATTGCTATCTAGTTGAATATATTTCAAGGAAGTATATTCTGCAACACAGGGCAATCCAGGCAATTTTCTTCAGTTCAATGATGACCTAGAAATATTATGATCTGAAATTATATTACAGTTTATCTGAATTAGGCTGGTGATGTCAAACACATCATTAAAAAAAGAGTATCACAAAGACCTTCAGAACTATCACTGTTGGTAATTGAGTGTTGTCCTAATATATATCACATACATATTTGAGCTCACGTATTTTATAAGATACCAATCCATACCGTTACCACACTTCTAGATTGGCTCTTCCAAAGCAGAGGATAGGTAATGTACCCTGTAGAGCTGCTTTCTGTTCTCTGCAGATTCTGGGGCTAAACAGACGTTTTCACAAAAAAATTGTCATTCTGTTTCTACTAAAACCAGTAAGTCAACAATATGAAATTTATTATGCTTTCTGATCTAGTTTCCTATGGAAATGTGTCTTATTCAGTTCTATGATGTGTGTACATGTGAATATGAAGGTCTGACTGCCTTCCCAATATATTTTTACCCATTTGGCAGCGTGAAAAAAAGGTAAGTTCCTGCAACTTCTGTGAAAATAGGCAGCCAGGTGAAGACAGTTCTTAGTGGAAACTGCAGAATCCACACCACAAAGCATTTTTATGAACAGCCCATCCACAGGACAAGCTTTAGTACAGAAGTAACACATTTTTAGAAAACCTAACTACAGGACACAAATCTTTAGGAAGGTGAACTTCATAAATTTCATCAGTCTTTAAATGTTTATTTTTTTCTCTGCTTATTACGTTTTTTATTTGTCTTCATTCATGATAAGTCTGAAGGCAGTAAAAGTGGGTGATTTAAAGTAACTTAAGCCACAGATTTCTTTATAACAAAATACAATGTTTTCCTGTTAGAAGGTGGAACAAGGAAGATAACGGGCAACCAGCTACTCTTGGTTTGTGATGCTTTCTTCTTGAATGATAATCAAAGTTTTTTTCTTTATTGTGAAAATACTCATTAAAATTCTGCCACTGACTGGTAGAGTTAAAATAATTCCCTTCTGTCTGACAGGTCCTGATCCACTGCCTGCTGAACTAAAAGGAAGGACTTATAATTAATTACTGTTGGACAAGAATCCTAAATCCTTATTCTCATCAGCTAAGCCTTCTATTTCTGCCTTGGCTCAAATCCCAGCTAGAAATGTACGACTACATAGGTTCTTTTTTGCAGGTGCTGTGAATCATACAGGCTTATGAGTGAAGAAATACTGTGGTGGTGTTCCTGTGTGAGTTAGCACTCGGTATATGTCTAATATCAGTAGAGCAGCTACTGAATACACGCAGGTAAAAAGCAACTGTCAAGTTGGTTTGATGCCACCCTAGTTTCAGAAGGTCCTCTTTTGTGCCACCTGTGCATGTCCATGTTTGGACTAATTCCACACTGCATATGACCTGCAGAGTAAGGCCCATCAACACAAGCCCCTGAGACAGAGGAGTCCCATTTCCAGAGCTGATTGCTGTAATGTTATTCACGAACAATGTTTTCAACATTTGAAACAAGAAGGAAACCACACATTATAGAAAATGAGCAATCAGAATGAGAAAACATCAACTACCATAACCTTTTTCGAATGCCATTCAGTGACACAATTGGCCACATGATTAACTATGCAAAATTACCACCATGTACAGAAAATATAGACTTCTCAGGTATCAAGGACTTTCAGAAGTCTCTGGGAAGGTTTGCAAAGCTTTCTGCTACGTGACCATCCTGATCCAAGAAAGAAAGTCTGGTAATATTGACGTCCTTCCTGAAAAGCTGTCCAAGTCCTGTGGACAACTAAAGAGGTGGTCAATGAGCCATTCATTTACTTAGTTTGTTTAGTCTCCCTGTGACCATTTACAAACATGAAATTGTTTTCAGAACAAACTGAAGAGTAGTTCTTTAGGTTTGATATTGGACACGATGTGAGAATATATTCATGAGGAAAAAAATTCTGAGTAAAAAGTATTATATTATTTCTTATTATGATTCTAGATCAATACCATTCCTCTCATTACCTCTCATCAGTTACCCAACATTTTCCAAAATTTATCTCATTTTTAAAAGGTTATTTGGTTACCCAAATTCTGTTAAAATACTAGGAAAGACTCACCTCTCACTTTCTTCTGCATTACCATCCCATGAGATGTCAAAAGATAATGTATTTCCTTGACCAAATGTAAGAGAAATTATTCAACAGAACTGACATGATAAAGGCTACATAGCTACTACTTAGATGTTAGTATGCTATAGTTTTCTTCTTGGAACAGTGAATGATGAGAGATAATTAAATCTCAAAAAAAAACCCCATACCTCTTTCTGCAATACACAAAATGTTTTGCTCAAAAAAGATGCTGTGATACTGAAAGCTACAGTCAGTATGGTGCAATAGATAGTAGCATCAGTGTACTGCAATTATTTACCAATTTTTATTGTCAGTGTATTGTTCTCCTTAACTCACAGTGTGTCTTTTCACCATGAGAAGGGAGGGGGTAAAGGGAAGTGATTCTGTCACAAAAATGGTTAATCTAGATTCTAAAGGTATTTTGGCATTAACATTGAAGATAAGTTCTGTCCTGTTGGTAAACTACTATTATACTCAGTTTGGATAACAGAATAACACATTTAAATACTAAACACATAACCTTGTAGTTACATGCTCTAAAATCTGTTAGGCTATTAAAGAAATCTTATTTTGAAAAGCAAAATAAATTATAAAGGTAATAGTATTGTGTTAATATGTTTAGGTATTTCCACAAGGCTACTTAGTCCCACACAACATAAAAGAGAGCCAATGCAAAATTTAAGTACATTAAAACTGTGCTAGCTGTTATAATACCTGAGAAAATGCAATTGTGAACCAATCCTTCATGTATGTACTCACAGTGATATCACGCAGGAATTGGTTTTGGGGCCTATGCTCACTGATATTTTTAGCAACAACATAGAAGAAAATACTAACTCATTGCCAACTAAGTTTGATGTGAAACAGGGATTAGGGGAGTGCTAAATGTATAAGTGATTCTAAGCAATCTGAGATCATTTAACAAATAAGGCCCAAAAAGTGTTTTGTTGCAATGAGGGTAATGCTCTGCCCTCACAGAGAAAGAAATATTGTATCTGTAGTCACAAGTTAGATGACTCCATGTGGCTGGAGATAATCGGGAAAACATGTTCTACAGTCCAAATTAGGAAGAAAAACCTTTCCAACTGTAATGCTTTTACAGACTAAAAGTCACAAGATGCTAATATCCTTCCTTTGAAAAAAAAGGTAAATGTTCAGGATGAAGCATCTGAGTTGCATTAACATCAACATTGACCATGTATTCATAGGAAAGGTGGGAAAAACGGGCCAAAACCATGAAGCTATGGCTTCATGGCCCTATCTCTTGCCACCAAATGAGCAGGGTATACAAGAGCAAAGGATCATGTTTTATATCCAGGACTCCTGATAGTCACATGTCATTGAGTCTTCAGAAGGTCTTGACACACATTGTATACAAGGCACAGTATTCCTCAAGAGCACTGGGCAAAATCCTCCTGTGACCTTTCCTTTCATCTAGGAAAAAAGTCAGTTTTTTCAAAATCTATATATTCTACAAGAATATGTCAATTTCAAAAAGTTCTTATGGCAGTAAAACACTTGAGGGGAAGGAAGAACTTTGGTAAGGTCAAAACAGAGGCTTTTGTGTTTTTCTATTTCAGATTTAACCAGAATTGTATTATGCTGATTTGGATACTTCTACTTTGATATCTATGTTACAGTTTATACAATATTTTAAGCTACTTTTTCAGAAAATAATGCTGCTGTTGTTTTCAAAAGCCCAAGGTGATTTTTAATGGGAGGTTTTTGTCAGGGACCAGATGGAATAAAAAAAACACTGAGAAGGTGAAATTACTCCTAGGACTTCAAGCATTTTTATCATCTGCTTCCCTAGCCCATCTGAGGGTTGTCACTCACATGACTTTTAGGGAATATTTCACATTTCAGTTTGAGCCAGTTCCTCTGCTGACTACACACATCACGCAGGGATGACACTCTCTTGTAACATTATTACTCAGCTGACTTTAAATGTTTATTGCTGTCTCACCAATAATTTTATCTATAGAAATACATACTATTTTTAATTAGCTGATTTGTTTGGGGCCCATCTCAGCAGTGGCCAACCCCTTCTTCCCCATATTTTTTTTTTTTTAAACCCCCAGTTTGCATTTAAAAAATAGATGAAACGCCCAATTTCTGTTGAAGAGGAGAGTAACGCTTCTTTCTTGCTGAAAGTATCCTACAACTTTGCTAGGCAAACAGCATCCAATTCCACCACTTTTCCAGACCAGATGCATATTTTTGACTTCTCTTGGCTGAGATCTGGAGCAGACGGAGCTGGTTTTCCTGGGATACTTTTTGTTTCTGGCAAGATGCTGCATAAAATTTTTTCTCTCTTCTCAAGTTTGAGAATATGCCTGACACACTTCATACTCACTTTGGATAATTCAGTTTTTTTGCTCTTTCAGTTATTGACCTTATCTTTGAAAGTGCCTACAAAGATGCCAGCTTGGCAGAGTTTTGGGCGTACGTCTAATAGAAACTGGAATAAGGTCAACAACTTCTTTTATGTAGTCCATCAGTCATTCTTACAGTAGCAACAGTCTCAGTCAGAATTCTGAAAAACGAGGCAACTTCAGCTGAAGAGAGATTTGTTCCAGAATTATCAGTTTTGTTTTACTTACATCTCAAATGTTTCACTTTAACATCAAGCAAATCCAAAATCCGTGAAACTCTTGCCAAGCCACACATATCTTGGTTCTTTCTCAAATACTATATGAAACTCCTACATAAGTCTTCTTCCCAAAACATCTGTGAAAATCAGCAGATGTTTTAGTTTTGGGATTGTTTCAAAATGCATTTCAATGTAGCTTTACCTGTTACAAAGTTGATTGGCTTTCATTTAGGACAAAGAAATCTGATTATTTTTCCACCTAGTACTCTCAGGCCATCTACAAATAAATCAGGATAGTTTTTGTATCACTTTATGAGAAGACATCGGTTGTGTGATATTCAGCCTGTGGCAGATCCAACACTTGTTGCCTTCTCCAACAGAGTCTGGCGTACCAAGTACTGCCCATAGGTTGCCACTACCTTCAGCTGTCAGGTCTGCCCAGTATAAGGCAGCCCACTCAGGTGGCCTTTAGATCCCCCCTGCTCTCACCTCAGGCAACGTTGGCAGCCCTCTTGGAAAGGCAGTGGTTACAGGTGGTTGGTAGAAAAAGTATCATGTATCTGGCTCATTCCCACTGTACAAAGACAGCAACTTGGCCCCATGCTAAAGGACACTGATAACTTGAATGGGCTATTCTCAAAATTGTGTCTAAGACAAATGGTCAGTAACTCTGCACTTAAGCACAGACCTGAATTTGAGCTCAATATAAGGTGTATATGCTGGATGGCAAGAATATGGTCTTCTTCCACACAAAGACAGAGGTCAGTCATCTATAGCGCGATACTCTCAGTTGCTCTGTATTCTCCTTTGCTGGAGGGAGATGACCCTCCACAGTCCCTATAGTGAATAGAGCTTCCATTAGAGTCTGCCAGGCTTTGTGCACAACTCTGCAGATTGTGAAATGGTAATTTATCTTTAAAATCTCCAATCCACATCTCAGATTTGGGACAGATCTTTCATTAAGAAATTGAATAAATAGCTGCTTCATTGTAGTTCAAAAGATGTAAAAATTCCTTTAACAGATCTATATCACTTCAACCAATCTCTTGTTTCTCTACAGCATTATGATTAGATGCAAAGACATCCAGTGTAATGGAGACATGAATTAAAAACCACTCACTTGGTTCCTACTCTGGTTACAAAACAAATGTTCCTTCTTATGCATCATTAATTTAAGTCTCTTACTGAAATCAGACAGAGGCCTTTGACTTTCAAGTTTCTCTCTTATGCATTTAAATTAAAAAAAAAAAAGGTTAGAGATTTGGGCACAGATTACAAGCATGTGAAAAATCTCAGAAAGACTAAAGCCAACAGTATTTGACTTAGTGACATGTTCTCATTCAATTTCATTGCTTCTAAATTTAGTGACTAATGTTAAATACATTTAACTGGATAGCTTCTGTTCAAGAAGGTACTTTAGAAAAAGATAGAAAAAAAGTAGATTTGAGGTAGAGTCTTCATTACAAATCTTGTCAACCCTACTTAAGCATTAGAATGTTGCAAAAGTACAGAATTCCTTGTTTTAATAACTGAAACCAAACGCTGCATCAGCACATTAACTTTAGCTGAAAACAAAATTTATTACATTCTAAACCTGAAGATATTTCCAGTGAACTGTTTATCAATGGTAGCTGTAGTAATGTACTGTGTATTTAACAAGAGGAAAAATTATATTATTAATATGCCAGAAACACCTCAAATCAGCAGCTCTATGCCAATTTTTGACAGCTGGGGATCTGACCCATTACAATATCTAACAGTTTCTTAGAAATTAAGGCCAGAGGAGACAATTAGATGCTCTACTGTGACCTCTTATTTTCTGCTGGTGCTGCATTTCATCCAGTTATCTTTGCATCAAGCCTAATGATTTGTGTGCTAACTAAAGCATAACTTACATTTGAGTAAAGCATGTCTTTCTGTATGTCACTCAGTCTTAAACCTAAAATACTGAGATGGATACTCTACCAATTCATTTGACAGTTTGTTCCAGTGCTTAATTACCTTTTCAGTTAAAAAGGGTAATTTAATTTTCACATTCAAATGTGTCTGTTTTCAACATCCAGTCACTGGTTCTTATTATGGCTTTACAAATTTAGTAACTGACATTTTCTATCTATGAATATACTTATACAAAAATTTTGAAAGAATAATAATTCCATCTTCTTTTTCATACATTACAAAAATCAAGTCTCAGGAATATCCAACTTTTTAATCCCTTTTATTAAACTTTTTTGAATCTTGTTCAGTTTTATAAATTACTTTAAAACTGAGTATACTAGAAATTCATAGTCTTCCAGTACCACTATCAGAAAAATACTGCAGTTAGATAAAATCATCTTTATAAATCTTCCGCTTTAAACTTCTTTCTACTACTTAACAGTCTTCATTCTCTCTTCTACCTCAGCATCACATTGGGAACTGAGATTATAGTCCTCATCAAAATCAGTAGTTTCCAAGATACGGTCATCTGGTATCATTAATTTCTTGGGTTTAGATGTAGTTTAGATGCATCTGAAAGCATTTCAGTGTTCTCTTTTTTTATACGCTGCAGTCAGTCACTCAATCAAAAACACCCTGAATGACTCCCCTGCCATTATCACACAACGTGTTTACATTAGTAGTGATTTTAAATTTACTTTCAGATCCTTGATGAAGAAGTTGAACAGCATAGACTATCACTAGAATATCACTAGAAGTCTTACGAGTCCTCACCTTTTTCAGATAATTCCTTTCTCAGTTAATTATTCTCTTGATAAGAAAGAAACTCTGAACTGCTAAAGTTCAAGCCTGCACGTAAGGTGGTAATTAATGAGGAAGCTGCAAATTGCTTCTCAGTTCTTTCACTCATTTTTGATCTAACATTTATTATGCTCATTGAACTTAAGGGCAAAGATCACTTTGACTTTAAACATGTAGTTTATTTCATTTGATTTCAGACACCTAAAATAAAAAGGTATCTGTATTAAATAAATAAATTAAGTCCAATGACCAGTTCCTGGTTCTGATACTATTGACTGGTTTGTATCTGCACTTGTTAGGATAAAATCTCTAAAGATGTATACCAGCAACTCTACACAGATCCCTGTTCTGGCTCGCACACCCTGTGTGCTCACTCTGTGGCCGAAGAGGTAATTCTCACATTTGTTGTTCTTCTTTTCAGTTCACATTTTTTGTTGATTGCTCTGGGAATAATGAAGTTTTGTGGGTTGCCTAAGGGTTTGCAACCTTCTCAAATTCTGCTGTAAGACTGCATGGGACAGAGAGATAGAGCTGTTACACTCTCTTTCATAATACCTTTTGATAGCAATGCCTTGGTGGATTCCATCCTCCCCAGTTGAGCTCCTGTATCGCTTTTTTCAAAGCTAGTTGGAGTGCTCCACAGATAACGTGGGGAACGAACTTAAAGAAATAAACAGTGTGATTGATCTGATGACCGATGCTCAGTCACCCTCCCTAACTGTCTATTTTTTAGCAATGTAAATATCTCCTCTTGCTGGGATTCAGTTCCAGGTCATGTCATCCAGATTTAAGTGTCTTCCATAAGTGTTTAAGTTCCTAGGATCATCAGGAGATATCAAGGGGATGATGCAGTTACCTGAACATAGGTGTCCAGTGCCATCTGAGATAGATACTCTAGGACATCCAAGACACCTGTACAGGGCTAGCAGGTATAGCACAGGATTTGCAGGATATATTTACTTTCAGGAGAGGTAGTTGAAGGCCCACCCAGGTATAACACCCAGGTATAACACTGTGTGTAACTTGACACTGGTTGACTGTGTATAGGCAGCAGAATCACCCCTACCTATCTCAGGCAGTCAGAGAGATGCTCCTCACCCTAACGCAGACATCTATTGAGTAGTTAGTGAGTATTTTTCCAAGCTCCACTCACAAAAGCACTGATTCCTTTCTTTAGATATGGGCATTTTGTCCTATTTGAGATGTCCTTGGTATTCCATCTGGTCTCCAAATGCTACCCAAAAGTATGTGGTTCTCCCCGTGTCATACCTGCCATCTCCTAATATATGCTTCAGAAAACCCAGAGCACCTCAAGATGATGCTAGGTGCATTTGGTTAGGCATTAGTGTACCAGCTTTAGTGTTTGCATCTAAGCCGCTTATCTAGAGTCTAAGTAGAAAGAAACAATGATAAAATTCATATGAACTGTTTGAGATATCTCTATTAAGATGGGCTGAATTTAGGTGTTTATTTCTTGCTACGTATTTCAAAGAATGTTTAGTTGACTAGCTCACATACGTTACTGTAGATCTCTAAAATTAGATGAGATGGTCTGTTTAGTGGGAGTCTGTGCACTCCATAGGCAATGACTAGGCAATTCTATCTTAATGAAAGGTCTAAAATATTGGGGATCAGTGATTCTGTGGAGGTGCCTCTCTTTCTGCATGCATAATAGAACCTACTAGATAAACAGCAAAGTTAGACTGGATGAATCCTGTCCTTGTTAAGGATCTGTGAGACAAAATTCAAAAAGGAAGGGGGATTTTGTCTTGTTAAGGGACTTTCTTAGTGAAACACCACATTAGTAAGAGAAACTTAAATATAGCCATGTATGGTTATTATATCATCTCAAGGTCTGTGGTCTTTTTTAACTATTAGTTTAATATAATTACACTAGCACTCCATTTCTTCTTGCAAATTAGAAATAATTGAATAGTTTTTTCAAAGAAATCTTGAAAGTATTATAGTGTCACATTATAAACAGTCATCCTACTATACTTATGTATTGCAATTCAGAGCACAGAGACAGATAACTTTTTAAAGCTTGATACAGCGTTCTAATGATTAATCCATTATGTTGTCCATGCATGATTTCTTTTTACATTACAGCTAAACCTATGTTCCAGTGGCTTGAGAAGAAGCCATTAAAAGGTTGTTTGTATGCATTACAACATTTACACAGAATGACACTATTTGTTATTTAATATTGTAATGTCATAAGAAGTAAATGAGTATAAACAGTTGTATTATAGTTCCTGGATTTGGGAAGAACTGGGGAAAAGCAATCCAGTTTTTATTTCTATAAAAAATAAATAAGGGAAGTAAATAAGGGGAGACTTGCAAACTTCTCTCTAGAAATTAGTAACTGAATGAGTATCTGGAATCGTATATTTGAAGAAGTAAAATTAATCTTGATAACCATAATGGAATTTATGAAAATGGAGACTGAGGAAGCTTTGCTAAATGTATCCCATGGTTAACTGCAAATAATGACTATCTCATGGGAAAGGCTATAATCCTCATTTCCTCCTCCATTAACTGATCTGTTTTTTTTCTGTTTGTTTTATAGAAGTTTTGTTTGCATAAATGCTTCCCTTTCCAGATGTGAAAATTTGAATCGCACTCCTAAACTATTCAACACTCAGATAAATTAATCAGAAGCCAAGCTTTTATGTCTATGCCCTTACTTTCACCAGAGCAAAGTGAGCATTTTTTATCTGATAACATTATAAATTCATTTTGCAGAGGACAATGACAGCCATTTGAGCCCCAGAACTTTTGCTAGAAAGAGATTTGCAGAAATAGACTCTAAAACATCAGAAGCAGGTCCATGAGAAAATTGTAAAATTACTCATGGTAGTCAAACTACAAATAATATCTCCCATTCTAAAGAATCCCAAAAATGTCTACCTGGACTTGTGCAAAACATTTGACACTGTCCCACACAACACAGAATCATAGAATAGTTTATATTGGAAGGGACATTGAAGATCATCGAGTTCCAAACCCCCTGCTGTAGGGGACATAAGCAGGGGCACGTCCCACTAGACCAGGTTGTTCAAAACCCCATCCAACCTGTCTTTGAACGCTTCCAGGGATGGGGCCTCCACAACTTCCCTGGGAAACCTGTCCAGTGCCTCATCTTCCTAACATCTAATCTAAATTTACCTTCTTCCAGTTTGAAGCCATTACCTCTTGCCCAATTACTACATGCCCTTGTAAAAAGTCCCTCTCCAGCTCTCCTGTAGACCCCCTTTAGGTACTGGAAGGCCACTATAAGGTCTTCCCTGGAGCCTTCTCTTCTCCAGGCTGAACAACCCCAACTCTCTCAGCCTGTCTTCATAGGAGAGGTGCTCCAACCCTCTGATCATCTTTGTCACCCTCCTCTGGACCCACTCCAACAGGTCCATGTCTTTCCAATTTTGGGGCTCCAGACTTGGATGCATTATTCCAGGTGTGGTCTCATGAGAGTGAGAGAGGGGCAGAATCACCTCCCTTGACCTGCCGGTCATGTTTCTTTTGATGCAGCCCAGGATACGGTTGGCTTTCTGGGCTGTGATGGCACATAGCCGGCTCATGTTGAGCTTCTTGTCAATCAGCACCCCCAGGTCCTTCTCCTCAGGGATGCTCTCGATCCATTCTCTGCCGAGCCTGTATTTGTGCTTGGGGTTGCCCCGACCCAGATGTAGGACGTTGCACTTGGCCTTGTTAAACTTCATCAGGTTGGCATGGGCCCACCTCTCCAGACTGTCCAAGTCTGCCATCCAGAGGGAACATCCTGGTCTCTAAATTGGAGAGACATGTGTTTGACCAATGGACCACTCAGTGAATAAGGAAATGGCTCGATGGTCACACTCGAAAAGAGTTGTGGTCAATGGCTCCATGTCCAAGAGGTAAGCAGTGACAAGTGGTGTTCCTCAGGGGTCGGTACTGGCACTGGTGCTGTTTAACATCTTTGTTGGTGACATGGATGTTGGGATTGAGTGCACCCTGTGAGAGACTGGAAAGTCAAATACTTGCCTTAAAGCTTGCTTGGCATCTTTGCAAGGTGCAAACGACCGTGTATCTTTGCAAGGTGCAAACAACCAGCAGCAGAAGACCATTCTCCTGCAAATCAAGACAGCAGAAGACCATTCTTCTGCAAAACGGGCACCGCCAAAACCGACCCCGTCTGGGCTGGACTGGCAGCCCACCAAGGTCTTTACCTGGTGTATAAAAAGACCATGGAAACAAGCTGCGGTGTGCACCTTCCACCGAAGAACTGAAGACTGAGGATCAACAAGACGTCGCTGGATCCATGGTGGTGACTATCCTTTGCTTATCTTTCTGAATGCTTGCTTGGTTTCCTTCTAATATATCCTGTCTTTTCTATTGCTCCATTCCTCTGTACTTGTTCAATAAAAACGGCCCGATTGGCAGCATTTGACCTCGTTTGTGTCTCAATGTCACTCTTGGGATCATTACGAACCTCCCCTGAGCCCGAATTCAGACCAGGACTTGACACACCCTCAGCAAGTTTGCTGACGACACCAAGCTGTGTGGAGCGGTTGACGTACTGGAGGGAAGGAATGCCATCCAGAGGGACCAGGGCAGGCTGGAAAGGTGGGCCTGTGCAAACCTCATGAAGTTCCAACAAGGCCAAGCGCAAGGTCCTGCACATGGGCCAGGGCAATCCCAAGCACAAATACAGGCTCGGCAGAGAGTTGATTGAGAACAGCCCCAAGGAGAATAGCTTGGTGGTGTTGGTGGATGAGAAGCTCAACATGAGCCAGCAATGTGCACTTGCAGCCCAGAAAGCCAACCATGTCCTGGGCTGTATCAAAAGAAGCACGGCCAGCAGGGCGAGGAAGGTGATTCTGTCTCTCTACCCTAATCTGGTGAGACCCCACCTGGAATATCACATCCAGCTCTGGAGCCCCCAGCATAGGAAGGACATGGACCTGTTGGAGTGGGTCCAGAGGAGAGCCACAAAGACGATCAGAGGGCTGGAGCACCTCTCCTATGAAGACAGGCTGAGAGAGTTGGGGTTGTTCAGCCTGGAGAAGAGAAGGCTCCAGGGAGACCTTATAGCACCTTTCCAGTATCTGAAGGGGGCCTACAAGAAAGCTGGAGAGAGACTTTTTACAAGGGCATGTAGTTATCATGCAAAAGGTAATGGCTTCAAACTGGAAAAGCGTGGAATTAGAATAGATATTAGGAAAAAAAAAATCACAATCAGGGTGGTGAGGCACTGGAACAAGTTTCCCAGGGAAGTTGTGGAGGCCCCATCCCTGGAAGTGTTCAAAGCCAGGTTGGATGGGGTTTTGAACAACCTGGTTTAGTGGGAGGTGTCCCTGCTCATGGGAGTGGGTTTGGAACTAGATGATCTTTAAGGGCCTTCCAACTCTAATCATTCTATGATTCTATGTTAAGCTGTTTTACATTTAAATTTTTCCTTTGTATTTTAGGACTTCTATACCAGATGGAAAAGCAAATATTTTTTCAATGTTGTGAGCAAATAATTGCAAAACTTCTGAGTTAAAGGCTGTTAAGAAACTAATGACAAATTCATAAAGACAATAGTTACCAAGATTGATTTTACTTCATAAAACATCTGATTTCAGGTATTCATTCAGTTATTAATTTATTAATCTGTTTCAGGACTGTTGGATATTAGCTAAACGTGTTAAAGATTAACTGGTTAGATTAACAACAGACACGTTTTCTAAATGCACATGGAATGATGCTTAATTTGCTGCCTAGTAGGACAACCTTCAGAAAGCCCAGTGTGACTGGAGAAAAAATTGCCTTTCAATAGCTGTGTAATGAGGTTTTTAGAAACTGTTTGTAAGTCAAGACAAATTTTTGTATTGCCATATTTTGTTCTTTCACCTGGAAGTGAACTAACCAAACAACACCCCCTTAATTTTTCAGTATTCTTGTAACAGAACAATGAAACACTATCAGTCACTCTCAACTGTGCAGATTTGGCAGGGTAAATTGATCCATTTTAAATTAAGATGTGTATTTAACACAGCTTAATGTACCTAAACTTGGGGTTAAATTTTACTAAATTAATGACTCATTAACACTTACATTAGATATGGCTGTTAATATCTCTCTGTGCCTAAATTCTCTACTTCATTTAACATGCATCCACCATCCCCTATCTAATTAATGTCCATACTTAATGATTTTTAAGGCTTAAAGACCCATGTAACTTTGGATTATGTTGTCATATACTGTAAAAGTATATACACAAATGACACGTCAATGATAACAATAACTTTTTTTGCCTGTAGAAGCCTTAATTTATTTATTTTTTCATCTGAACTCAAACCTGGGACCTTGAATTGGGAGATCTGGCAGATCCACTTATCTCAACAACATATGTATGCATACACTGGTTCACAGGGTCTTGCATTCACTGGGGATATGTTCAATGGCAACAGCTTGTCAACCAGCAGTAGTGGCATGCAGACAGATGAAGGCCTGGATATTTTCTAAGCACTCAGGTTGTGTTCCTCTGTTACAGCTGAGGTCTTAGGTGATAGGCAGCAGTACATCTTATGGGTCACTGACCGCTGCCTGAAATGTCTCCTATGAAAACACGTAAGAAGCAGAAGAAAGAATTTTCTTAATCTTTACATATTCACAAGTGCAGCCAAATTAGCCTTATCCCCCTACTTAGAGTAATAGTAGCAGTGAATTGTTAGGTTTCGATAATTTCAGCTGACTACTTGATTAATCAGCTGTAGTAGTTAATGTACCTCCTGAGAGCAATGGCTAGGAGTACAGATTTTGAATTGCCTTCCGGAAAGACTAGGCCATTGGCTTGCTAAATTCTATGCATTCAAAAATATTCCTCACTTTCCTCCCAAGTAGTAAGTCTTACTGATTTCTAAATTTCACTACAGAAATAAGTGTATTAAACCAATATTTTTCACTTTGAGAATTAAAAGCTTTGGTAATAAGAATAGATTATCAGCCATCACCAATTTTTAATACACTGGACTGGATTCCCAGCTGACAAAAGTGACAAAATTCCTGTGGCCTTCAGTCTGCTTCTGCCATCTGCAGATAGAATCACTCTTACAACTCTCCAAAACAGAGGTCTGCTAATCACGAATAATAGACTCATCATGGTCTACATATTTCATATATGCATTCTATATGTCTATTGGAAGGGATTGTTTTCTATTTTTTTAATAATATGTGAGGTTGCAGTGTCATTTAGAACCTGGGTGGTAACTTTCACGTCTCATTTTCTTAACTGATGGGATTCAGCTCTACACTGGACATCCTCACTTGGCACAGAAAGTCTTAGCTGTTCTTAAAGACAAAGGAACCATTATGTACCCTCTCTTCCCTCACTTCTGCTTTTGCAGAGCAATTCCAGTCACCAGCAATTCCTATATCACTTTCAGGGAGAGGGATAAAAAATTACAAAGTAAAAATGTATAATAACTTCAAGCACTGATTGCTTTGTAATTCTATTACTATAATTTGTGAAAAATGACAGCAGAAATGATGGAAATGGAAATAATTATTACACATTGGAAGACAGTTTTGTTTGGGAAATAGGATTTTTTTATTATTATTTTTAAAAGAATGTCTTTGGTCTTTTTAAACTGTATAGCAGAAATGAGCCATACTGTTTCAAGAAAAGCATGTACTGTGAAAAGCTCCGCACAAAAAAAGAAGGGAAGGAGAAAAATGGAACAGAACTGCTCATCTGCTGGTGAAATACATCACTGTCCTTCTCGGACAACGCGGAAACTGAACTGGGACTACTGCCAATTATAAGAGTTCCCTATCCAATAATCTCTGAATTTAAAAAGACATCAACTTCCAAGTCCAGTAGGTGATGAAAAGAGAAATCAGTTCTACATTTGGGCTTGTAGGAGCTATTACTTTTGCTTGCAAGCATGTCAAAGAACAGCCCCATATTCCCATCTATTTAACTGCAACCAATAAGCTGATTTTGCAAGAAAATGCAACAAAATTAGCTTGGCTTGAAGACGTGAAAGCTGCATGCACCAGTGCTCAATTCTTTGTCTTTGGCAGGCATTAGCCATTGCCAAGAAAATAACATAATTTCCACCCTGACATTTAATTTTGATCTGTATACCACATATTAATAGTTAATTTACTGAAGCATGTAAAGCAGATGAAGCAAAAGGGGGTTTTTTGTTCTTTTTTATTGTGCCAAATAGTTCCGTTGTTACAAATCATCACGCCATACCCTGGTCCCTTTAGACTCAGAAAAGAAACTCTTCTAAAAGAGATGACTGTTGATGCATTAGGTTGTCTAATTAAGTTAGGCAACACTATGTAAGGTAGATAAATCCTTCCTTTCTTTTCTTTTCTTTCCTTTTCTTTTTTTTTGAGAAAGTGAAAATCTGTCCCACATCACTTGCAAAATGCAAAGAAGTAAACACTTCTGAACAGTATTTAGAATTCAGCAATATGTAAATGCAGGCCATTTGTTAAAGTGCTTAAAGTTGTCTTGAAACCTGTAAAAAATCCATATGTCAGTGTTTAAAAGTGGTCTGGTTTTCCAGGGAATTAGCAGTTTTGAACATCAGAGCACTTCTTTGGGCACGGCAATATTGATCTAGGGTTAGCTACTTCTTTCTTAAAGTCATGGTGGTGAAAATGCTCTGATGATTAGTAGATGGAAAAATAAAGGAACCACTCAGAAAGCAAATGATTCAAGAAATGGAAAGCTGATGAACAGCTATGTTAAAAAAACTATACAAATAAGTGGTTATTCTACAGGATTTCCTCTTTTGGTGCATGAGTAAAGACGGGTGGGGCAGTTTAAATTAAAAACCAATCACATGATGTAGAATAATACTTTTAAAAGTCATTGATGCATAGCATATCACACAAGTTTTTCTAGCATGGAAGTCTATAATATTTTGGTGCAAGTAGCTGCTGTCCCTCAGACTGCTTTCCTGAGCCGTATTGCACCTGGTTTTCCTGAACTGATGAAACAGTCAAAAAAATGTATGATAGGCCTTCGCTTTTCTCTACATTTATTTTTGTTTCATTCAGAGACCCAACTGTGCTTTGCAATGAGTTGGAAGAATAGCATTTGACACACCAGTTAATTATACTGAGGCTTTCAATTATCTCTCAGTCTGCAGGCTGACCAGCAGTTATTGCCTATAAGAAAAAGATCTTCAGTCCCATTAAAACTCATTCAGCCTCTTTAACCAGATGTAAGAAAGACTTTTTGTCAGGTCAGCATCTCCTGTAACAGCTCCAAACTGGCTCATTTTGTAAAGATATGGCGGACTCCAAGCACCTATATATCAGGGTGCCATGAGGGCTGGATGGGAGTCTCCCCATGGGGGCACCCCATCCTGTCCCAAACCCCAGTCAGGGAGCGGGGCAGCCCACGGAAGCTCCATCCTCCATTGCCAAGTGTGTCTGTGGCGAAAGGCTGAAATGGGGTCCTGAGCCCGAGGTGTGAGGGGAGGCCCTGGGGCACTGGTCGTGACCCATATGGCCTGGTAGTGCCTCAAGACCCTGACACTCAGAATAACTTTGGTTTAATTTTATTCATAGCAAAATTGAATTCCATTGCAGAGAAAGATGCTGCTTAAATGAATCAGTTCCATTTATTTAAATCCAAAACAGACATTTTCATTTAAGCATCACATTACTCCCTCTCAGATAAATATCTACCCATCTCTTAAAGCATTAGTGACCCATTCCCCAAAGCATGTGGCAACAGGTCTGTTCCAGTCACACCTCCATATAGCAAGATATAAAAAAATCCTACATTCAGATATGCCAGACATGCCTGAGAACACAAGTCCCATCTTTAAATTATACATAGAATGATCACTGAAGACTCACCAATAAAATTTAACTGAGGGTTTGCAAATGGTACTGGAGAAAAGATGGAAAAATCTGGATTCCAAAGTAGTGAAAAATAAGTAGCATTCACCATCTGTGGTCCTTGACAACAAGCAGACTATCAACAGAACCATACAGTAAAAACAAAACTGCTTTTACAAGCTTAAACCATCTGTAAAGACAGAGTGCTTTAAATGCTAAACCAAAATGGCTCCAAAACAAAGCACAAAACTAGCTGCATTATTGTTCTGGTATATTAATGGAATATTGAATAACCAGCACAAATCCAACAAAGCAGAGCAATTCAGACTTAGCAAAAATCAATGTCCAAGACAACCTGTTGGACTTGTCTTAAGTGACCATCTCTTGTGAACTAGCAGACAATCACAGATCTTCAGAATGTTGATCATTTCACTCAAACATTTGTTCTGGAAATCATTAAATCCCACATGCTAGTTTTGGAACTAAGGTTTGACATTTTTGTCTTCCTCTCCATTCCAAATATCATCAGCTTTTAACATTTTTAAGGTAACTATAAATATGTATGTAACTAGGTGCTTGCAAAGGGAGAGCATACATTAACAGTAAGTGGTAAAACAAATAAAAATAACTCCATGACACAAACATGTGTAAAAGAAACCAAAGCTCAGGAGAGAGTCCTTTCTGGAGCGGCCACTGAGATCACTGCTGCACACTTAAGCAACCTGAAGGGCTCCCCATTTTATGGGCATTTTCTGCCTGGAAGAACCACAGGGCAGAGTCTGCTTTGCTGCAGTATTCTGTTCATGGCTGCTCCTCTGGCGAAAGGCCTAACCCAAGGAAGTGCCAGGCTCACTGCGCAGCTTCTTACACCATGTGGCTCCTTCTCTACTGTGGCTGTGTTATAAGGAAAATGAGTTTTACTTCTGCATTGCTTTTGAACACATGGAGTTTTACATCCAGAAAGGCTCTGGGAGCTGTTGGTTTGTAGGTGCTGCACAACAGTCTTTACAAAGCATACAGAAAAAGACCGAAAGCCAGTAACTCTTCATTAGTCACCTGTCTCATCTTTGTGTCCTTGCTTTGAGATAAGTTAGTGAGGGAAGCCAAATAAATTCCACAATAATATACCCTTTCCCACAAAATAAGTATTAAAATACATGGGAAGGTATGGGAAAACATGGAAAGGCATATAATGAGATAAGAGGAAAGCAACTTTTCTGTGAAAGCATACAGTAATAATTTCCCAGCTTAGTCTCACAGCTTTGACAACCTTTTGGCCCTATTTTACCTCCTACATTAGAGGTAGAATCTTTGCTGACGTGCTCTGACTTCCAACATTTTTCACGTGTGTTTTTGCTTTTCTCAATTCCTTATACAAACTTAATTAATACATAAAATAAGTAACTAAGAGGAAGAAAATTTCTGTTTGCATAAATATAAAATCCTAATCTAGCAGAACTGGTATGCTGCAGAGCTAAGATTTTATGCTAAGACAGCATATTTAATGTAAATAATCCTTTTTCTCACCTCTGTCATTTAAGAATCATTCATTATCTACATTAGTGATTCTGACTCTTCAGAATAATTATAAATCTTCTCCCTTCCCCCATATTGATGACTTAATTCACTGCTTCCTTAAAAGTTTTTTGCGGTCCTCTTTTGGTTAATCATCTTGTGAATCCTTCTCCCCTCATTGTCCTTCCAATAGCTACAGCTGCTCAGTTCCTCAAGGACAGGGAAAAGAGAATTATCTGGAATTACTACCAGAAAACATTTATACTTTGCTGCTTCAGGGAGCTGGTCTGCTACCACAAACCAAGGATCTTTAGCATCTTTCCCTATACACTAATCAGAATACATGAAACCTATTCTCATCCCTCCAGTCTGGAAGGAATTGAGATACTGTCAACTCCTGCCATGCAGCATTTCCAAACTTGCTCTGAACTCTTTCGAAACCCTTCCAATAGACACACTACAAATTTCAGCAGGAGAGAAACAATCAATTCCTGTATTTGTGTATGTAGAAAGCAAAGAAACCACCAGAACTTTAAATAGTTTCTTAATTCAACTCTTACTGATTTACAATATCTGTTTCAGGGAAGAAGTGTTTTGAGGTAAGTCACTTCCATTTTAATTTGTTGTTAACATCTATTTTTTGAATATTAGAGTTTTCACCTTGTAGCAGATTTCCAGAGGTTAACATGTTCTCCTCTGGGCTGTTACACAACCAGTAAGGTTGCATATTAACAAGATTAAAAATCAGACATCTGTTCTTTTTGGTAAGTTGCTGAGTCTGATTTTTCTACCATATAAATGTTTTCTGACTATGCAAGAACCAGTAAGACTTGATGTCAGTTTTAGAAACTGTCCCTTTGCTTTATCTACATGTTGGTGAGTAGATACCTTCACTAGGTCATGTACACAGGCAATTAGTCAGATTTGATTAATCTACCACAGTTTACAATGACATTAATGCAGTTTTCAAAAGAGGGAGAGGAAAAAATCTGCAGGCAATTTGCTAAGCATTATTCAAATAAGGAATTTTAAGTTATTGAATATTCAGAATAACCAGAGACAATATCAACGTTTGATTATTCTATCTTCCTCTGAATTGCTGTGTGGTATGAGTAAGTCTCCTCAAGTACCCCTTTGTTTTCCTATATGTAAAATGGGAATAACAACACACAAAAAAAAAACCCAAACCCTTCAGAAAAATCTTCTGAAGCTTAATCAAAATTTCTAAGCGATTCTTGCCTAAAAAAAAAATAAAAGGACAACAAACTTGGCCAAACTTGGCCATCCTGCTTCAAATACAGATTCTTATTCCTCTTTCACTTTTTAGCACTTTTCTAAACATGAATTACATAAGAGTATGTTTATATCTATATATACACAAAGTATTTTATACTCTGAGTATTACATCCTAAATCAAACTTCTTAATTTGATTCATCACAAATGTGTTTACCTTCTGAAGTTAGGTTGTTTTTCAGGAGATTCCAGTTCTGAAAAAAAAACATTGGAAGAATTATAGGAAACTTCTAGCCAGGAGAAAGTAGCTATATAAAACAGACAAAATACTTCACAAAATTATTCCATGAGAGAACGAGAACAAGCTCCCCTATTGTTAAACATGAAAGCATAAGACAGACAAATTTCCTGAGGTTATACTGTGTTAGAATGCAAAATGCACTTAGGATGAATCCAGAACTCTGGTGTTTGTCTTTCAGTGTTCACAATCTCTCTTTTATTAACATTACTGCCTTGAAGTTAGGCATGATGGATCAAGTGTGTATGGAGAACACCACAATAACACCATGTGTGACCTTTCCTTCCCTGTATACAATAACATTTCCAGCTGAAGCAGCAGGTAGCTTGGGAAACTGGTGAGAAGAGACACATCTGTGGAAATGACTGCCTGAACTCCTGTTGAGATCCAAGGCCATAGTGAACAAACACTAGTGCCAGTGGTGTTTTCAGCTCTTATTAAGATCTATCAGTTAAGGGTGAGTATTTAGTCACAGCAAGAATCAAAATGTTGGAACTCTATCAAGAATAAGGGCAGTGTTACACCACCTCCTTTTACTTGCACTCCTTCTTTTATCTCATCTCTGAGGGAAGAATATGGAAAAACAAGTCCTAAATGAACACTACTTCAGTTTCTCAAGTGCTCATCCCCAGTCTTTTATGAGAAGTGATATAGCCTTTAAGGTGCAGAGCTGCTTATAGTATCTGCTGAAGTAGAATTCTAGATGTCATTTTTCTAGTAGCCTGCTCTGTTCCCTCTAAATTGACTATTCATTTGCAAATGAAAGTATTAACTCACAAGCTGCATCCACACATTCAGTATTTTATTTTGGTTGTAGGTTGTACTTAAAATGACCACATCACTCTTTTTTGCTCCATCTGTTGCTGTCCCTCTTTCTCATATACATAAAGTCACTTTCAGTAAATATGATTTTATTGTTTCCAGGCACTAAGTTTCACACATTGCTTGGTAGAAAAAGAATATACAATCACTGTATGGTGGTAGTGTGTGTGCCCCGGAGGAAAGGAAATTATTGGTGATGAGATGAGAAATTTGAAAGTAGACATGCATAACAGAACAACATAGGCATGGTCATCATCATTACTACCTTTTAATTTTTCTGAGAGGTCTACTTTTTCATAGTGACTAACAAAGATAAAAGGGGATGACATACAATGCTTTCTTTGAGTCAGGGAATTTTTGAATCTGTGATCAGATTTTAGCTGCATAAGCAAATACAGCATCCTCTACTCATTCCACAAACAAGGCAGCCACTGCAAGAAAAGATGGTGTCTTAGTCCTATTACCAGCTACAATTGCTTGTTTTATGAAGGAAAACTAATTTTAATCTGTGATCATCACATACATGTAATAAATGCATTCACAGAAACATAGAATGGTTTAGGTTGGAAGGGACCTTAAAGATCATCTAGTTCCACAGGCAGGGACACCTCCCACCAGGTTGCTCAAAGCCCCATTCAACCTGGCCTTGAACACGTCCAGGGATGGGGCCTCAATAACTTCCCTGGGAAACCTGTTCCAGTTCTTTACCACTTTCATTGTGATTTTTTTCCTAATATCTATTCTAAATCCACACTTTTCCAGTTTGAAGCCATTACCCCTCATCCTATCACTACATGCCCTTGTAAAAAGTCCTTCCCCAGCTCTCCTGCAGGCCCCCTTTAGGTACTGGAATGCCACTATAAGGTCTCCCTGGAGCCTTCTCTTCTCCAGGCTGAACAACCCCGACTCTCTCAGCCTGTCTTCATAGGAGAGGTGCTCCAGCCCTCTGATCATCTTTGTGACCCTCCTCTGGACATGCTCCAACAGGTCCAGAAATAAAACTTTGTAGATGTTTGATTTTCCATTCCACATTCCAGAGTTTTCTCAGACTTCTGTGCCAACTCCTCCCACAGCTGTCTCTCCCAGAGGCTCTTACCAGGTCTCCAAAGATAACAGGGACGATGTAAAACACAAACTGACTTTTGACTCATCTCACGATTCAGCTGGAATTTTACCTCCTCCAGAGGCCACAGACATTCAGGCTTGTCTAACTATAAAGTTTGACTCATCCCTGGAATTGTCGGACAGATATCTTCATTTGGATAGTTTGAGAAGTAACTTCTTCATAGTCAAGCAATAACGAGGTAGGTCAAACTGCCCAGCAGTTAGGATTCAAAATGTTTAAATCATAGCTTCCTTCATAAACATATGTAAACGTTCACTGCAGTATGTTTGCTGATTGGCTATAAGGGATATATTAACTAATCCAGTGTGCAGCCTTGCTCCAACCAATATTCAGGTCATAAGATTATTATGTGAAGGCTGGTTAAATTTAAAGCTATGCTGGTTTGAAAATAACCTTCTGTCTAAGTAGTACACAAGGTTTTCTGCAAGGATATACTTTGAACAGCAGGCCTCTGTCCCTCTTAATCCAGCAATGTCTGACTTATCCAGCATTATTCACCATTTCTCAGCCCAGAGGTTTCCCTGGTAGTTGTTATTCATAACCTTTAAGGCATCTGGAACTAGATTTGCATCTTAAGTCTAAACTTCACGCACGTTTTTCAGTTCAGACAAAACCATCCTTTTGCAAGTACAAAGGAAATAATCAATGCAAAATTTCCAATGCTGGAAAAAAATGAGTGTGTACAAGAGTGAAAACAAGCTTATTAATATCTGAAGTGAGATTTTTAAGAAAATTCATGTATTTAAGCTGTTGATACCCTCCTGAGTTCAGAATAATTCTTATTTGACAAGTAAGAAAAGTGAGACATGAAATAGACATGGACCAGAAATACCAAGGACATTGACTTTTAGTCCATATATTTAACCTGTCTCCAACTCCTTGCCTATACAGCCTTAGGACCTGTGGGAAGGGCAACACATTTCTGAATCTATTTATTTGCCTTGTGAAAACAAAGTAGCTTCACAGACAGCCCTCATACTGCCTCTGGAAATGTCTGTGCACACCCGACAGTGTACACTGGCAGTGTACCAACCCACCAAAGGCCACAGGAAGTTCCTGGCTGATTTTTCACACAATGTCCTCTGCACCCTAGAGATTGGTCTCTAGTTGAATCTTGAGTCATGCTACCAAATTTACTCTCTGTTCAGTCAGATAAATTGGTTTTAATTATGGACTTGATGGTTCCTTAAAAAAAGTACAGGCATATCTGCTGGGGCCTATTTGAGAATTGACACACCCACAAAACATTTAAGGAAATCGGTGGAAACACTTTTGAAAAAAAAATGATGTAAGGTTTAATTTAGTTACTTAAGTCTTAAGAAAACTATTATATTCTTCTGAAAATTTGGAGATAAATATTTTCTCCAGAATCACCAAGCAACTAAATGCCAGAGCTGGGAATAGAATCCATATCCCATATCCCTCTAACTGTATGTCTCACCAGTCATGGTAGCTTTTCAGTTTTAGTGATTGTTATTAATAAAAGTTGGTCAAAGGTTTCAGCATTGTTTCCAGTTGAGAAACCAAGGGGTTACTATAGACTCTTTTATTTCTTAATTATATTTAGCCAACTTTTTCATTGAATCACTGATTTTAATAAATTTCCAGAAGAGATCATTTGGTTCAATGACATTTATTCATACATAGGTTACAATTTAGCACAGACATATTTACAGAGTGCACTATATGGAACAAGGAGATGCTGCCACTGTTTAAGCTCATTTAAGTAAAACCTTACAAAAGAAAGTGTTCTTTAAAAATTTGTGGCTATGAAGTCAAAATAACTGATAGTCCTAGCAGGGCTTGTCGCATGACAAAGAGGATTTTCTTAAGACAGCCTTCCTGGCTGAGGCATTTTTGTAATATTATTTTACAGCGGTTTAATAGCCCATGAATAAATCTTCCAAAATTACAATATGAACCAGACAGAAGATACAAGATGCTCTGTTACTTAAGAGGCTTCATTAAGAGGTTTCCTGAAGTGTTTGAGGCAAAGCCAGGGAACTAAAGCTTGGAATGAGAACTGCCCTGGTAAGGTGATACAGCATTTGCTGAGTCAAGAAAACATAACCCCAATCTACACACAGCATCCAGAATTATCACTGGCAGACTTGTCACTGAATAGCAGCCTTGCCAGGAAGTTTATTCATACTCAGTTACTTAAAATTTCAGACAGGTATTGGTTGCTCAACAAATGCCAAGATCATACAACCTATTCCTTCTGACAATTCACTGCCCAAATACACAAAAGCTTTGCAGCCAGAATTAGCTCAGGAATTTGGTTTTGTTTTGTGCCTCCTGTCACAAAAGATAAATGTTAAACATCTCTGTTACAGTGAGTTTTGATGGCAACCAGAGGAAACATATCCATGACAGAGAAGAAAACTGGTAAGTGGCGGAATACGCTTCAAAAAACCCCAATTTTTCTACATGCCACCATTGATTTTTCAGCTTAAGAAAGCAGTGAGCAACAGTAGAGACATTTTTCAATACTTGGTATTGTAGCAGACTACTAAACAAAAAAAATTACACTTCAATATATATACTGAACAACTCGCAGGTCTAATAGGTTATTATCTTCTACACATACTGAACTAAAATAGTTAAAGTGCTTTGTAGTTCACCAGAGTGAAATTTGTGTCAGAAGACATTTTCTCCAGCAACAAGATTCAGGCTGATAAAGAACTTCTCACTTCAGACAACTGCTAGGATATACTGAACTAAAGTCCCTCCATATGATTCCGCCCTTCCATAAGTTTGTCTGTATTATCATGCAGGTTGTGTAATCTCTTCTAGTCATGTATTGCTGTTTTATGAGTGGTGTCTTGAATCACAAGTGACCAGAGATGACAGTTCAATAAACTAATCATCATGCAACCCCAGCACTATTCAGACTTGGTTCACAGGAAAGAAATGCACAAGAATTGCACAAAAGGCAGGAAATGCTTTTGAAACACAGAATAATAGGAGGGTCAGAAAACCAGACAATCTTATAAAAACCTTGGCAACTCTGAATCAGATTGGCATAAATCAATCACATCTTGCTGTTACCAGGGTTCAGAGACACTTAATTTGCCCTTACCCACATTGCTATTATAAGATTTATACTTGGGTTAAGATACATCAGAATTGTGTAGAGCTTGTATCTTCTCATTATCAAATCAATAAAGATGGGATGAAATGTTCTTTGTTCAGAAGGAAGAAAAAGAAAAGGTAATTTCACTATCAGAAACTCACTGCTGACCTAAGCAATAAGTCTAGCCAAGTTTTAAAAAGTTTTTCTTAGAGGACCTCGTTTTTAACAATGGACAGTGTTACTTGATAAAATTGTTTGTGTACATTAATAGCTGAAATTTTGCTTGCCTGTCCTTTGTCTCCCTCTGTAGGGTTCTACTTGATGTTAGTATAGCATTTCTAAACCACTACAAATGTTGGAATGATCAGGAGAAACAATTCTTGTTGTTCCAGACTATTTTCCCAGAGGCAATCTCATAGAAATATACAATTAGCTATTATGGTGTTACTACAGCATTGGATTTCTCCTCTAACATTTTCTTTTTCTCTAATGCACTGTATTTAATAAACTTTTATGAAGAGCCGATAGCCACAAGGAATAGGAAATAATGAGAAATGTGCTGTACAAAGCTCCTGATACAGCTCACACAGCTCTTATTAGTCCTGACTTTCCTATTTAAAACTCTACTAAAGAAATACCTACTGTAATGATCAAAGTGCTTTAAACGGACCCTATAAGACAATTTGCTTGCTGCACTGTTTTGAGAGTAAATCCAGGCCTTTAGAAAAATATTATTTTGATTTAGTTTTGGAGGTGTAACTTCAATAATATTCTTTAAAAATAGGAAGGTACAGGGTATGACATTAAAAGAAATATATGGGAAGGTTAATACACAAAGTAAAGAATGTAAAGTTGAGAATAAAGACAAATAAGGGACTATGAGTGTTCCCAGCATTTTCTGGCTTGTGTTTTTTGAGTGCACTCCATTGGTACAGCAATTCATATAAAACATCAACTATTATAAATACTTTCTCTTGCATAAACGTTCTGTTGTTGATAACAGACCAGCTGTGATGTCCGTTTCTTTTATGACTAGATATATTCTGTCTGGCAATACAGATTTAGCACCTTAACTACATAAGAATATGAGTAAACTTTTCTTAGCTTTAACTGAACATGATTTCAGTTTCTCTCTTTTTATATAGGTATTAGAATTAAGTTCCTTTATATTGCTGACTCAGTCGTGGAATTCATGTCTATTGAATCAATGTGAATAAACTGAAAAACTAGGACCGACAATGAAAATACAAATTAATATAAGTATTAAAATAGTTTCTTAAGCAATGTCTTCATTAGTGCTAATTATTTATATTACTGCAATATGACCTTTCATTGGTAAGTGTAAAAGGAGTAAAACCTGTTCCTCAGAAGAGTTTAGGCTCCTAAATTCCATGAACAAGGAGAAAAATTTAGCCAATAGCTCATGGAGGTAGACCTCCAGACACTCCAGTGAACTCTCATTGAAATTAGCATGATGTAACTGAAAATCAAGGCTTAGTATTTTATTTTAGAATATTTTAAGGTAATGCCAGAGAAAAAAGCAACAGCCATTTGACTATCAGACTTGATGTCTGGAAACTTTACTCCTGCACCAATGAAGACTTCAGTTTTGCATGCAATGGTTAAACGTGTTGGATCAGCATTGGCGGGATTGCCAAGATCCTCTTCTCTAACTCACATAACCAGGATTCTGGAGCTATGATTGTGTGATAAATCAGTTAGAGGAAGAATATGATTTTGTACTGCTACCACTCTGATCACTTTACTCATAAGAATATTAGATACTAAATACCTTGTCTCCTTCTAGGTGCAGGTTAGACAGTCAGCATACACGTGATCAAACCTTACAAACAAGTGAGGTGGGAGAGACATTGGCTTCTGTAAATCCCATGGACCACTCCATTTCCTCTGAACTGTTTGAGGCTGCCATGTAAGTAACTTCACACGTCTACACCAGAAACGTGGTGTAGGAGTCTGTTTAGTGTTAGAAGTCTAAGAAATATGAAAATGCTTCCAAATTTGGTGGTGGCTAAAAATTTCAGTAACATTTCAGTATTGTATTGGCAGTCATAGTCATTTCATCCCATTTTGGCTCTATTTGCTTCTTTCTTTTTTGGTTTCATACATATCATGCAAAGCCTGTCACTGCCCCCAAAGGGGCCAGGTTATTGCTGTGAGATAGATCATGGGCCTGCTCTGTAAGAGATGTTGTGCAGACTGGAAGTGAACATTGAGAGCAGAGAGAATCTTTCAGTGCCATTCTCTCTACAAGCACTGAAGGACTACGGATGATAAACCACGCCACAGCAGCAGCAAGCACAAGTTGATGGGCACCCTGCATGCACTTTATGGGAGTTGTGACAGAATCCTTTCCCTCAGACTTCTGCTGGGTTGAGCGAGCTCCCAGTTCGCACTGCCAACAGCATGAAGACTATAATAATACAATTGCTATCTTTCTCTTTCCTTACAACAGTTACAAGGCCACAGGCCTACCTATTCAGCTACACACAAAATATGCACATGTGTACACAATCGTGCACGTGCAGATTCTGCTTATTCGGTAGTTTCAGCACAAATAGGCTGGTTTCAGCACAAACAGGCTGGTAATAAACTCATTATGATTTCTTTTTTTCAGCAGGGATAATAGTCTGAATGGAGGAAAAGTATACACGTAGCAGAGCTCTTTATCTTCTTCTCTGCATATTTAGCTACCCCCTCATATTCTTTGTAGTCCATAGCACTGGAGGAATTCCTATGCAGATGACAGCATTTGCTAAATACTAAGAGGAACACCCACCACAACTCTCTTTTCCCTCTTTCTAAGCTTCTTGACTTAATGCTTCTTTGAGTTGTACATTTTTAATCCTATTGAATGAAGCAGAGCAGGGAAAAACACACAACTAAGTGAGCACCAATATTTTTAATTATACGATTAAATGAACCACCCATCACATCTGATAGAAGACAAGAGATTGTGCTGCAGCATACAGCAGATGATTTCTGTATGAAATTAAAATTAAGCTTAAGTACACATCCTTTTTAAAAAGGTTGGCTATGTCCTTTTGGAAAAGTATCAATGATTTGACTTATTGTTTAGAAAGACTTAGGGTTCAGGTTTTCTTAGTGATGCTGTGTTCAGGGAGAACACAGACACTCTGCTGTTGGAACTCTGTACCTGCCTTTTTACTGGAAGCTTTCAAGTTCTCTTTCAGAAATTAAGAAGCATTCTTACTTTTCAAAGCAGAAAATTCCAACAAGCCACCTTCTTTTCTTCATATTAATGCATCATAAAAAGATCTTCATTGGGAAAGGAGAATAATGGAGGAAAGAAGGATAAATGAATTCATCAAATTGGAAAGAAAAGGGAAAAGCTATCAGAAAACAAGGTATAGGATAGAATACAGCAATGAATGAAATAAATATTTTTTACTTTCATAGTTCAAGTTTTCCCTGACCTGTGTTTAATATAGATAGAACGCTATTACAGACATGTCTCAGCCCATAAAAAATTTCCACATTCCACCATTATTCCCTGAGGATCTCCCTTGAGAAAAATAGATATGCAGCTTTTATTTGAAAAACTGAACAAAAAACTCTACCATTGTTGAAGCTCCTCCATTCGCACCCTCCTCTCCCACTTTACTGAAGTGTGGCTTGGATTCATTATTCTTTGATTATTACACAGATAAAAACAGAGTACACACTTCCTGAATTACAAAGGCCCTCAGAAAATAGCTTGCAAAGATGAAATAGGTATGTCTATACTGAGTACTATGCACAGACATGAATTCCCTGTGCCTATACTTTAATCAAGGACAATGCAAATCAGCTCTGCTCTAAGTATGTGATCAAATGTTTCCTGCGGTATTATTTACTTGAGACTCAGAAATACCCACCATATTCTGGTGGATTTGGGGACAAAATACCTCTTTTCTTATTCTACTGTGGGGATATACTGAGAGAAAAATACTGACCTGAAAGGAAGAATGAATTCTCTCCACTCATAAAATATTTGCTTTCTTTTCTTTTTCATTAGCTAAAAGCATTCCTTTTTACTTCTACTTTTATCTCAGTGGGTCTGTTTCACACAATACATCAAAAAGGGAGGAGCAGGAGTAGAAATATTGCAGCAACCTATGCAACTCAACAAAAGGAAAAGTACTTTGACTATATTAGCTAGACATGGTAGTTAACCTGCTCATTTTCTTCTCAAAACTGCCTGGCAGCTTTCTGCTGTTCCCCATTTCTGCTCATCTAGGCATTAAAAATCTAAATTTATTCCCAGACTTTGGTTTCCCATACAATGTTATATCTTCTACAACCAGTTCATCTAGGATATTTATTTTACAGAGGTATTTATCAGGCCACTTTTCTATTAAAGCCTATAACACATACTTGTAATAATTGCTTTAATCTCTAGTTTCAGTTATATCCTCAGTGCTCAGAAAAAGGGATAGGTTTCAAACCACACTCATTCGTGCAGCTTTTTAACCTTTTCTGCTCCCTGGATGTGACAGTTTATTGCAGATAACACAGAAAAAAATGCCTTCTGGAAAGCACCTTTAGTGGGAGGATTTGGAGCATGGTTGGAAACCAACAGTCTTTCATTATCTGCACAGTTAGTTGCTTCTACAATTATGATATAGAGAGAAAGATTTTTCGTAGCTCTTCAAAGTCAGCTTTCTGCAGGAAAAACTCTTTGTAGTTTTGAAGACAATCCTTGCTAAGAAGCCATGTTAGTTATAAAATGTGGAATTGACAGTGTGATGTAAATGCAGAATAAAAAATATTTTGAGAAGTAAATGTCAAGAGGTTCAGCTCCTGTTTATGAGATAGTTCTGTTCAGCAGACACTGAAATAGTTGGGTCAGGCTGATTTTAGCTGCAGTCACAAACTACTTTGTCAAAAGTTGGAAGGGTTATTTTTTTCCTTCTTGATGAATATCTTGACATATATTTTGTTTCTTCTTCATTTATACAGGCGATAATTAAGAAGAAACTGGTTTACGTTGGGTGCTCAAGCAGACATCTAAAAGCCACCTGTATAGAATAGGGAGAATCTCGGGCTTTATTGCGTTTCAAAGGAACTGATCTAGTTCCCTGAGTCTTTTTTACCGAAACTCTACATATTGACATCCATTCTACCTTTAACAAATTCAGAAAGCATCCATTTATCTTACTAGGGTAACAGATTAAGAGTCCTTTACTTTTTTTCTGTGTATCTACCATCTGTGAGGATCCATTATCTAATATGCGCTACTTTCTGTTTCAGACTTTTCGCTACCATGGTGATGAGTCCTATAAAAAATAAAACTAGCTCACTGGAGATTTTTGGTGCTACTAAGTGCATCATTTTCTGCATAGTTTCAGGTAACTTTTTTCTGCTTAGTCTTTCTTACTGTTGAAAATAGTGTTTTGTCTGTTAAATAAAAACCAAGAAAAATAAGGATGCCTGCTTCAGTAACTGTGTTCTGCTATTACCTAATTGTGCGCTGTTTCTCCTTTACCATGTTTAGAAGGCTTAGCTGCTGCCTGAACTGAGATGCTGTCTGTATGATTGTCAGCTCGGGGACCGCAGGTGAAATCCTTCAAATTCAGTCGGAACTTTGCAGGCAGTATTGGAGGGTAACACCACTTTACCTCATGGTTTGGGGTTTATTTTGTGTGATAACAAACAGATTCTAGCATGCTCAGAATTGCTAACTACTAATGCTCTTACACCAACCACTATCAGCAACTTTTTAGGGTGTTTGCAATGAGAAAGGCAGATACGGTTCAGAGGAATAAACACCAATGGTGGGATTCACATCATGATTCAAAGCACTTAGTTATTCAGTTCTCCCTAAAACACATGCCTGAGGTAAGACTCAGATATAAACACAGGGGCCTAATGCCCCTGTAGATACTACAGTATGCAAGATAGGCAGCTGACTGACAGATATGAGACAGGGCTTACATGAAATGGAGGCTTGTAAGGGAAACAACTATTTCTTTGAGCCTGCAGTAATTTTGTGTATATGGATTATGTTTTGCTCCAATGGATTTGCCATGTATTGCGTTTATTGTCTTTCTTTCTTACTGTCCCCTAGTTACACAAAGACTTGAAGAGTCAATCAGATACTCTATTACTATGCATGGTATACTATTACACAAAGAGTTAAACATAGCAGAATGTAAAATAAGGGCCAATTGATATTGTGTTAAAAAGAAGAAAAAGTGTTGCAGAATCAGAATTTCTCAGGGAAGAAATTGAAGCATAAATATAAATATGTTTTCCTTGAATTCCTTCATGACAAAGAAATTTGAATAAAGTCTATTAGATGCCATTGATATTGTTATCTGGAGGCAAAAACACAGTACAAAATAAGCATATGAACAAAAAAGATGGGATCTGACATCTGAAAAATTACTGTGCAAACTGCAGGAATCCACCTCATTAGAGTAGAGCAGGCCTGCCTGGTGAGGTCAGGAACAAGAAAATAATCATCATGTGGGTAAAGTATCGTGCCTTGTTATTCTGATTTTTATATCTGGCACTAAAGTGAAATGGTCTTGTGTATCATTTGTTATTACAAGCTGTTGTGATTGTTGGAAAAACAGCAAATAGATGTCACAGACAGTTCCAAAATATGTAAATGACATCAAATGGCAAGGGCTAGATATCTTTAGCAGCAGATCTGCTGAATCTCTTTCAAAGATCCATGACTCCATTGCCTATAATGGGACCACACACACCTTGCTCATGTGTAAAGCTTCTATAGTTAAGTGTCTTAATCTCCAAAAGTACTTTCAGTAAAGAGAGTCTCAACAAAAGCAAAAAGAAAAAGGAAGAAAAGACGATGGTGAGAAGAGACAGTGGTCTGAATCTATTTAGTTCTCTCTGTGGGCAGCTGCTGTAATCTGGGGCATTTTCGGTCATCTGAGCCATCAGCTTTGGGTTGGTAGATACAACAAATGACCTTTGATGGATATGTTCCCATCTGAACCTGAAACTAGAGGCCAAGTGTGATACTATCAGCCATTTCAAATGTCACTAGACACTTTTGTGTGGGAAACTGAATCAAGTTCCTCGAGACAAGATAAAGAAAAATGTGATGGTAAAACAGTTATCAAGGGTACTGTGGCTAGGGACAAATCCTGTACAAAGGAAAAAACTCGAAGTTGTTCACTTGCAAAGAAAATAGAGATGTGTATCCCATTAAGTAGCTCTTTAAACATATGTGAAAATTGAGGTGGACTGGGCATCTAACGTTCATAAAACACAGCCACTGCTCCAGATAGCTGTTGATGAACCCAACAATAACTTTTTTAATCACTTGATATCATTTCTACACAAAAGTTGATTGCAAGTTACATCAAAAAAGGAACAAAATTAAAGGGGATGTTTATATAGGAGCTCTGCCAGTTTAAGATTCCCCCGTAAGATTCAGATGGGGCACGCAGTCTGGTGTTACCACCACATAGGAAAAAGGCAACACCACTGCCAGGACAGTCAACCAAACAGCAGACTGGTGCCACTATGGCACTTTGGTCAGATTTAAATCAGTTTCAGTCAGTTTCCAGATGTTATATAGAAAACCTAGCTTTAAGAGCAACATTATGGTGCCATGAAGGCCTGCAGCTCCCTGGGGAGTGGGAGCAGCAGCAGGTCCCCAAAGCGTCGGGCAGGACAGGACCTGGCAGCCAGGGCCCATCCCATGTACCAGCCAGGAGCAGGGCAGCTGGGGCATTGGGGCAGCCCCAACTGTGGCACCTCCCTGGGGACAGGGACGGACCAAGGCCAGGCCCGGCTGTCAGCCTGTGCAGGTGGGTCCAGCTCAGTGGTGCCCACAGCCAGGCAGGGCAGGACTGTGGGGAGCTGGAGACCGGCCTTGCTGCGGGGTTGCTGGAGCAGGGGCTGACGGCCCCGAGGGGTTGAAATGGGGTCCTGGGCTGTGGACAGGATGGGGGGAGATCCTTGGTGGGGATGGGAAGATATCTAAGTATGGGTGAGATGAATCTCACACAGTTAAATCACTTAATGTTTGTCCCTCATCTTCCTGGCTGCAAAATGAAGAAACACCCGACTCCAAAGAGGTTGTTTTGACAATAGATTACCTCATAGCTGTATGATGCACAGCTAACTACATATCTGAATTGAAGCTTGACACTTTTCTAGGACTTTCAATATATCAAATTTTTTTTCCAGATTATTGGTTAGACCTCAATTACAGAATCACAGAATGGTTGAGGCTGGAAGGGACCCCTGGAGGTCATCTTGTCCAACCCCTTGCTAAAGCCTATCTATCATACGCTTGAGAATATGATACCATATGCTACCATATCTATCACTGCATTCAAGTGACTTAGATCAACTCTACACCATGGTCTTGGCAAACAGATGAATGTGGCTTTTGGCTTACTTCACTGAACTATGAAAGGCATATGCGTACTTACACTGCAAAAACTCTCACTGGTTGTTTTGCATAGGAGGATGAGAGAGAAACAATGGGTATGTACACATTACTAAATGATGTTGCACAAAAACAGAAGGAAGACCTTGCTGGAGGACTTTCATCCACTCTGCAAGGGGGGCACCACGATGATGTCCTAATGTAGTTTCAATGATGGGATTCTTAAGAGTGTATGATAAGACCCCAATATAAAGGTCTTGCCAAAAAGGACCCCTTCTGCACACTTTCATTGCTAACACAGATGTACCCAACTGTACACTTACAGAGCACACTGAATCCATGTTTGGATAACAATGCTGCTTGAGTTTGTGAGTACCTGTATACCCCAAGACTCAGTTCTAATTTTTATCTTGTAATTTAGAGCTCCATAACAAGTGGACCGTGCTTCTTACAAAGAAAATGTATCTGCTATCAATATTATTTGCGCAAGAAAAACTGTATTTGTAATCATTAAAATGACTATCTGCTATTATAATAGTATTAATCTTGCTCACACTGAACTGTTTCCAAGGTTTCACAAAGCTTCTGGTCCTGCCACATACCACAATGTAGAAAAATCATTCTTTCTATTTATTTGCAGTATCCTTTGCTTCCAGAGATGCATGTAAATTCTTCATCTGACTCTTCCAATATTTCACGATGTTTATTTCTGTACTGAAGAGTTTGTTCCTGGAGTTTTTGTTAAAGATGCAGTAGTCTGATGCTTAGAAGAGACTGATTGTTATTTTCATGCTCAGCATGTGGTAATAAGAGTAAGGGAGCTTAAAGAAAATTATAAAGGTTTGGGAACCATATTCTTCAGTCTTAGAATAAGCTATTATTTTTCTCAAGATCCCAGAAAAAAAATTCCCTGAAACTTTAACATCTAAGAAATTTGATTACATTTCAGCAAAACATACTCATGTTCAAATATTTACCCACAAACACCCAAGCTACTGCTCTTTTGAGGGTTAATTTATATAAACCTTAACTTTGACAAAGGATCTACATGCTCTTAATCTACGTTTAGCTAGTTTAGCAAAAAGTACCATTCACACTTGGCTTTTTCTTCTTGGTAAAAAAGTACATCACATGCAAAAGTGCAAAGTAGTCTTGACAAGCCAAAAAAGGCAAAAAATAGATGAAATTGAAATAGCACCGAAGTTTTTTTCCCACTGAACTTTCCACAATTATTTTAAATTGTGCTTTATAGCAACTACTAGGGAATGACATTAAATATATCTACAAGACTTTGCAGATTCAAATCTAAAGACTAAACACTGGTAAAAGACCCGCAAAACCAAAATGGCTAAAGAAAAACAGCAGCAGCCAAATTGAACATGTGTTCTTGAAGGTGATCCTTTAAAAAGTTACTATTTTCTTGTGATTTCCCCTGAATATTAGAAAATTATAGTCTTAGGTGCATTTACTTGTTTTAACTACTTGTTACACATTTTCAGTGTCTTTTTTACAAGATGAAATCCAGAATTATGCTAGTGATGAAAAGATATAATTTATCTGTATAGTTCCTGCTTTCCTACAATATCATCAAAAAACATACAATATCATTTCTATACACAGGAAGTATATACTAAAATATATCAAACATACAAAGCAGAAATAAAGAGCTTGAGCCAAAATTCACCAGCCACTGAATGAAGCCTAGGGAAAAGTTAAGATACAAAATACTGTTGGAAACAGAGAAGCTGGGTTTCCCCTCAGGACTGGTATCTTGTAGTTACTGACTCCAATGTCTGGGAAGATGTGACCTGTGATAAATTTTTTTCAGTGACAGAGGCATTTATGAGGAAACATGTATTTAGAGTGAGCTTAATTGTCTTTTTTCCCTGGTTTCAAAGCACAGATAATATGCTTCTTTTTTGTTTCTTTGTTTCCTTTATGCAGATGCATATTTTCCCTAAGCACATAAGTCCTGAATAACAGAATCACAAAATGGTAGGGGTTGGAAGGGACCTTCAGAGATCATCTAGTCCAAACCCTCTACCAGAGCAGCTTCACCTACTCTGCACAGGAGTTGCACAGATTGCACAGGATCGCATCCAGGCAGGTTTTGAATATCTCCAGAGAAGCAGAATCCACCACCTCTCTGGGCAGCCTGTTCCAGTGCTCTGCCACCTTCAAAGTAAAGAAGTTTTTCCTCAGGTTAAGACGGAATTTCCTGTGTTCCAGTTTGTGCCCATTGCCTCTTGTCCTGTCCCTGGGCACCACTGAAAAGAGTCTGGCCACATCCTCTTGACACCTGCCCTTTAGGCCACCTTGGAATTAAATCTGGCAAGGGATGTCAGGTTCAACAGGAAGGGTTTCTTCAAGTTCATCAGAGGCAAAAGGAAAACTAGGGAAAATGTGGGCCTGCTGTTGAACAAGACAGGTGCCATGGTGACAGATGATGCAGAGAAGGCGGAGTTACTGAACATCTTCTTTGCTTCAGTCTATACTACTCAGGACAGCCCTCTGCAGTCCCAGACTTTGGAGGTAACAGAGAAAGTCTGGAGGAAGGAAGACGTGATGAGGAAGACTTGAGAAGGTTGATGAGGATCAGGTAAGAGATTCGTTAAGTAAACTGGATATCCACAAGTCCATGGGGCCTGATGGGATGTACCCGCAAGTGCTGAGGCAGAAGTCATTGCTGGGCCACCCTCCATCATCTTTGAAAGGTCCCGGAGAACAGGTGAGGTGCCAGAGGACTGGAGGAAAGCCAACGTCATTCCAGTCTTCAAAAAGGGCAAAATGGAAGACCTGGGAAACTACAGGCTGGTCCACCTCACCTACATCTCTGGAAAGATGATGGAACAGCTTGTTCTGGGTGTCATCTCCAAGCATCTGGAGGAAAAGAAGGTTATCAGAAGTAGTCAACATGGATTCACCAAGGGGAAGTCATGTCTGACTAATCTGATAGCCTTCTACAATGGCACGATTGGATGGGTGGATGTTGTCTACCTTATGTTGTCTACCTTGACTTCAGCAAGGCTTTTGACATTGTCTCCCATATCATCCTCACAGGCAAGCTTAGGAAGTGTGGGTTAGATGAATGGACAGTGGGGTGGATTGAACAGTAGCATTCAGAGGGTTGTGATTAGTGGTGCAGAGTCCAGTTGGAGGTCTGTGACAAGTGGTGTTCCCTACAGGTCAGTACTTGGTCCAGTCCTGTTCAATATATTCATCAATGACCTGGATGAGGGGACAGAGTGTACCATCAGCAAGTTTGCTGATGATACAAAACTGGGAGGAGTGGATAACACACCAGAAGTCTGTGCCGCCATACAGCATGACCTGGACAGGATAGAGTTGGGCAGAGAGAAGCCTTACGAAATTCAGCAAGGGCAAGTGTAGGTTACTACAGCTAGGGAGGAATAACCCCATGCACCAGTACACGTTATGGACTGACCTCCTGGAAAGCAGCTTTGTGGAAAGGAACCTGGGAGTCCTGGTGGACAACAGGATGACCATGAGCCAGCAATGTGCCCTGGTGGCCAAGAAGGCCAATGACATCATGGGGTGCATCAAGAAGCGTGTGGCCAGCAGGTTGAGGCAGGTCATCCTCCTCCTCTGCTCCGCTCTGGTGAGGTCACACCTGGAGTATTGCATCCAGTTCTGGGCTCCCTGGTTCAAGAAGGACAGGGAACTGCTGGAGGGGGTCCAGCAAAGGGCTACAAAGATGATTAGGGGATTGGCACATCTTTCTTATGAGGAAAGGCTGAGGGACTTGGGTCTTTTTAGTCTGGGGAAGAGAAGACTGAAAGGGGATCTTATCAATGCTTATAAATACTTGAAGGGAGGATGCCAGGTAGGTGGGACCAGTCTTTTTTCAGTGGTGCCCAGTGATAGGACAAGAGGTAACAGACACAACTTGAACATAGGAAGTTCCATCTCAACATGAGGAGGAACTTCTTTACTTTGAGCGCGGCAGAGCACTGGAACAGGCTGTCCACAGAGGTGGTGGAGTCTCTGACTCTGGAGACTTTCAAAACCTACCTGGATGCCATCCTGTGCAACCTGTTGTAGGTCCTCCTGATCTGGCAGGGGTTTGGACTAGATGATCTCCAGAGCTTCCTTCCAACCCCTATAATTCTGTGATTCTGCAATTCTGCGAACTGAGTTTAACAGCTGTGCTTTGCTTTTCTATAGAGTAATTTGTTATGTTTCTGCCTCACTTTGGAAAATGTAAAGGGAGAAGTGTATTTTGGTAATAAAGGAAAGTAAAAAGATTATTTTGTTTCAAAAGGAACAGAAAAACCAAAAAGAAGATGCCAAGAATATGCAATTTAACATTTTCATTACTTGTGCATATATTTATAAACGATAGTAAATTAGTCTATGAATTAGCTACTGACTCATACACCAAATCTGTTGGAGAGTATAGTTATTGCTTGACATATTGAGAAAGCATAAATTGCGAAGAAGATTAGACAGTAGCTCATCTTTTTAGTCTTTGATAAATAAATGCTGTAAATTCAGACTACTTAAGATGTATTATGCATGTGAAATGCAAACAGAATGTGGCCAAAAAAGGTTCTGACTTCAAAACTAGGGAAAGAAAGGATGCTTCATTGTTGCAGTGTCATCAAAACACTGTTGTGTTTTATTATAATTGCTCTATAAAGCTATCTTGTGAAAGTTGTTTTTAAGCTTAAAAAAATAAAACATAACACAAATGGCTTTGTCTCTTTAAGGATTCAATAGTTCTTTATTCCATTCTCCCATAACAACACTGATTATTGTTGTAACAATTTATTTTCCATCCAAAGTTTACATATGCATGAATATGGCTTTACATGTTATTTTAAAATTTAAGTAAGTCTGAAATTCATACTTTTGCATCTTTAAAATAATAATACATCATCTACAAGAAGGTCCATATAGTGATATATGGATGCATAGTGAAAATATGATGCAATGGTAGATATGTTAAATATCTGGTCCTACTCCATGGTTCATATAAGTTCACAGGTAACTGCTCTGTCAGATTTCTAACCTGGTCCATGCAGAGTCCATGCAAGCAGAGCTTTCTAGTAGCCTAAGCTGATCTGGACAAGCTTGGTAATAGAACCGCCAAGCCTGCTGCACTCTGACCATTAATAAACAGGAAATAATTTCTCTTTATTTGTAGTGTGGAGGCAAATATTTCATTGATGTTCTGGACACTTTAAAAGCTTTCTGTCTCTTATCATATACAGAAAAAGGATGGAGAATTTTCAGTTGTCCTCGTGTAGTGGCTATGCAAAACAATTAGGGCTACAGTCTAGAAAGCACTTTAAAGAAGTTTTCGCCTTGGGATGTAAAACCAGTGGAGAATCTGGCCTCCAATGTTCAGACGGAACACGAACAAGCCAGATAATAATAAATAGCAACATTATAAATATTTCCAAAAATATTTCCTTTTCCTTATCGATTAAAAAAAAAAAAGAACATAGGAGATAATGCAAAACCATTCAAGGAATTATCAATTGGAAATATTAAACTTCCATTCTTGTGCATTCATCCTTATTCATTCCTTGTACTGATTAGTGGGGATTCAGACATGTGTTTTCTTAGTTCAGCTGTGTCATATCACAGCTGCTTTCTAAAGAGAGGGCAAACATTCATTTAATGTAATGAGAAATATACATTAACTGAAAATTTTTATTCCATTTCAAAACGGAAAATAAAAAAAAAAAAAAAAGAAGAGCATCTTTAGAGTTACAATACTAAAGACTGAGGAGTACTAGTCACAAAATTTCCACTAAATTTCCATTCATCCTGCAGGGAAAATGTACCGTGCTGAGGAACTTGGGCTGTAAGATTTGATGGTTGCAGTACCTCAGCAAGCAGTGTTTAACCATTTAACCATTGGCTACTAAGAGTCAGCCAACACTCAACAGGGACTCATTTCCAGAAAATTACTGACTGGCTGGATGTGCAGAGAGCTTGGAACTATGAAGCAGTCTTTGCTCCAAATTAGCGGGGGAAATAATGTGGTGATTTGTGTTTTAACTGGCCATTGCTTTCTGTAACAAGATATTTCTTTAAGGTTGCCATAGGATGGCAAGCCTTAGGATGAAGAAGGTGCTGGAGAACACTTCAAGTTAAGGAGATGAGGACTGGTTTAACCAATTCAGCTTCACTTGTTCTTCTTTAAGCAGCATGTAAGAATGTTGTGTTCCTTAAACTGAGAAATATTACCACTATTGTGTCTAGGCTAATATATGTTATCTGTCTTAAGTTTGTTTAGAACTAGCAGTTTTACGGTGTAGGTCTGCATCACATAAAGACCTAATCTGTGTGATAATCACAAACTAATAGAACTGCATTTGTTGGAATTGTTATAACTATTGCTATAAGCTTACAAGGATACCAGCACAGATCCATAAACTCCCACTCAAGTCATAAATCATTAAGGGTCTACTCCTTGGTATAGTAAAAGTCAAAGATGCTGTTATTGTTGATTCATACTAAAATCATGCTGTCAGGATTACATTCCTGTTGTCAAGGTTACATTTGTGTCAGGACCTCTTCTCTCAAAAATCCCTCCAAAAAAATTTAGCATTTGCTTGTTATTGCTTTATTTAGCCAAAGGGAGAAATAGTAGAACATTGTTATTTCAGCTTTGCCTGTTTAATAGACTTCTTAACTTGAAAAAGAAACCTATTGGGTTTTTTCTGCTTTCTAAATGAAAGAAAAACTATGTTTTAGTAAATGCGCAAATTATAGTTAAATGTAAACATGCAGTGAAAGGCAATATCTTGCCGTGTGTGCTGCAATTGCAAATTAAGCTGAAATCAAGCATTAATTTGATCACCGGAGTAAACATTTGGAGATGTTCAAATGAATATGCTATCCTTACTAATAAATTGTCACTAATATTTGTCAAATATTTTTGTTATATGCTTTATTAAAATCGAGGACCCTGATGCAACTGTAAAGAACAGGACAGAGAAAATGAGATGCTGGGGAGAAAATGAGATGCCCCAGGCTGGTAGAAATACATCAGTAGATATTAAACCAGCAGGGGCTAGGATCAGGAAAAAATCAAAACATTTTAACTGATATGTAAACTGGGAATATCACCATGTCTGTATTCAGCACCCAACTTTTTCAGAGGTATTTCAAAAAGTTATTTCAGAGTAATGTCTCCTGTTGGTTTTATCTAAGGCTGGGAGCACTGAGAATACCTCAATACAAACCCTCACTTAGGTCTTTAAATGTAACCGCTGACCAAGCTTTGAGAATCAGGCTTTAAGAGAGCAAACTTTAATGTTGCTCAGGACACTTCTGCAACAAGACACACTAAAAGCAGACTTTTCAGTACTCCACTGCAGACACACACATGCACAGACACTTATGCACACAGTTTCTTACTAAAGAACACATGTACTGGCAAATTTCCATTTTTTCTTGGTTTCAATGAACACTTTTTTCTGAAGATTTTTAAATTAACAATACCCTTGTCCCCAGATAGTCACTTATTTAACAGTATTTTAATATTTTCTTCAGAAGACAACAGTGATCCATGTTGCTGAAATGTACATTGGTTTCTATTCCAGATTTGAATTTGGCATAGAAAATATTATTTTTATGTAGTGCTTCTTCACTCCTTAAGTTCCCTGGTAAAAGAAATATAATCGTATACACAAACTCTAGTGAATTAATCTAAAGATCTCCACTACCTAGGTCTTAATCCATGCTCTTGTCAATTCATATCCTTTTCTAATGTTTAAAGAAATAAATTTCCATGTTTTCTCTATTTCTCAAAGCCTTTTAGCAAACTAACTGCCTGGTAGTAATTTTGTCCAACTTCCTAGTCAGACACATAATCTGTTTACCACATAAAAAACGAGGACAAAAATTTACAGGAGAGCCCTAGGGAATGAATGTCCCTTTATAAAAGTGTAGTTGCTTGGATGAAAATCTGTACAAAATAAGTTCATGGTTGAAAGCACAGCTTGTATTTTTGTTTGTCTGAGCTCTAGTGCAGACAGTGGGAAAATCTTACATACATTTTAAAGGTAGCCATATATTCATCTGTTACAGAAGATGTTGAGCTGGAAATGGCACTCAGTTTGTATATTTTTTTCCTTCAAACTACTTCTTTCCTAACTGAGCCTGCTCCCTCAACCTAAAGAGGCTTAGAAAAGGCTTTTCCAGGACAGCTTAAAGCTGCGACAAACAACTACCTGAGCCTGTGAAATCCTGTTAGTGAAACTCAGTTCCTCTTTGGAGACATCTAATCAGATGCTGTCTGTTGCTTGCACTTTCCCACTCTCAGTACTTCTTTCTTAATAATACCCTTCTAACAACTTCATTTTGGGACCAGTGTGAGAAAAAACTTCACTGTGCTTTCTTTCTAACACTTTCAATAACTGTCCTTTTTGGGTATGGGGTTTTTTTTTTTCAGTCATTGTAAGCTGAAACAGAAGCAATACTAAAAACAAACAAAAAAACCCAACCCACCCCACAACAGGAAGATCAAAACCATTTTTAAAGTAATTGTTATTAACATCAGTTAATTTATGCCAAAAAAATGCAATAACTCAGAATTAAAAGTGAACTTCAGCTGGATCCCAGACTTTCAGTTTTCCCTAGGTAGTTCTTTTCACACATTTTTCAAATTCATTTTACAAATTTAAAGCCTGTATAAAAAGATTGTTGTTTCCCGTCCCCTCCCACAACAGTGTGTTCAATTACAGTTGTCCCAGACTGGCAGTTTTAAGTTGATTAACTCTAGGCTTTTTGTTTGGAGTGTAGATCCAAGCCTGTAAAAATGTGTATGGTAGTTTACTATTTAAAACTGAGAATGAACACAAATAGGAAAAAAATATTTTTTCTTAAAACCTGAATTTAGAAGAATGTCATGTACAGATTAATGGCCTGGTAGACACGATGAGCTGCGGATTGACAGACTGCAGTGCCAACTGTGGAGGTGAACGTAAATGCTGGCCTCGACAACTGAGTTTTCTTGTAAGTGTCAGTGTCAGTTGATTCCATCTTCCAACCAGAAGAACAAATGTGTGCAGTCTGCAAATTAGAAAATAGGGAACAGCTATCGTTCAGCAGCAGCATTTATAAGAGCTCTGAGGCTGGACATCAGATTGGTTTAGGCGCCTAGTTAGATGTGCCTGTCAAAGTAAATGTGTTTTAAAATACTTATCAGGGAAGATGAGAAGCTTGTCCAGAAGACAGCGAACTACTACTTAAAATACATTCTTCTCATTGTTTTATATGATACCAGGCTGGAACCTTCCACAATGTTATTTTCCTCCTTTCTTTACCAACGTCATAAGCCTGTATTGCTATCTTTATAATTCCTTACTTTGTCATCCCTCTTGGGAAGTGATGTCATTTACACATTGCATTGTTAGGTCTGCATGAAAATACTGCATCTAGATGCATTCAGAATTAACAGGTTTGCTCTAGAGCTCATTGAAACTTTTCAAAAAATTCCTGCCTAATTTTTCTTTCAATACTTTACATTCATAATGGAAGGGAAGGAGAGAGGGAGGAAAGAGAGGGGAAGGGGAGGGGGAAAAGGGAGTCGGAGAGGGAGGGAGGGACGGAGGAAGGGATAGAAATAATCATTGTTTTTTCATATGATCTAGGGAGGGGGACAAAACCACAAAAATTTCAAGAAATAATGTTTAGTGGTAAAAGTATTTTACAATTTTCTCCAAGAGCAAATCAGTCATTCCTTTCCTTTCTTATAGAAACATTTATTCTGACAATACTCACTTTCTGTACCTTTGCAAATAAAGGCTAAGGAAAGTCCCACTAAAAGGATGATTTTTACACATGCAGTTGAAACAGTACGTAATAAATGAAGCTCTTAAGAACAAGCACCCCAAAGATAATAGCTTATTCATATGACAGATCCACAGCATTGATTGAAAGGTTCTTAGTGACCTGTAAGGTAGTGAAAATGACCAATTCTGGTGAAGAAGTAATATTTTCTGTTGACAACAACAAGATACCTATGGTTTCCATTCAAAACATACAGTGGTAGGTTCTTCACTGGGTAAAAAGGGATCAAAGGGATAGAAGTCAAGGATAAATGGATCTGAAGAAATATAAAGTAACTTAATTATGCAAAAACTTAAATAAACCAACTTCCAGACTTACATTTTTCATTTTTTTTTCTTAGATATCCATTTTTTACACTTTAGGTGGTTAAATTTCTCACCATTTCAAAGGAATCTCATGATTTTCAAACAAACCTTTTACTTACGGCTAGTTTTAACATTTAAGGTCTTGCTAGCATCCAGTAGAGGACATACATTGATTAGCTAAACAATGGTATGTAGCTGCGTCAGGGGGAAATCAGATTGGACAACAGGAAAAGGATCTTCACTGAGAGGGTGGTTGGTCACTGGAACAGGCTCCCAGGGAAGTGCTCATGGCACCAATCTTGTCAGAGTTCAAGGAGTGTCTGGACAATGCTTATATGGTTTAGTTTTAGGTAGTCCTGTGAGGAGCAGCAAGTTAGACTCGATGATCCTTATGGGTCCCTGTCCTGGTTCCAGCAGGGATGGGGTTAATTTCCCCAAGGAGCCGCCAGGGGACACAGGCATTCCATCCCCTGTGAGCCATGCCCGGGCTATCGGGGGGCGCTGCCGGGGGAGGGGGCAGGNACCCACGAGTTTTGCCTTTTTCTTCCGTTTTCCCCGCGGCTGCGGGGCTTGAGCGAGCGGCCGCCTGGTTCTTTGTTGCCGCCTGAGGCCAAACCACGACAGTCCCTTCCAACTTGAGATATTTTATGATTCTATGATATATTAGATCATCTGAAATGGTCTAGTTTTTTAAACTGTCTGAATCAGTTTAAATACTATCTGGCGTTCTTTTTTAAATAAACATATTTGAAGATATTGAAGACTTTGGTATTTTTCTCACTAATTACGATTGTCTATGATTCTGGAGTTAAAGTTTTCATGGTAATGTTGAAGTTAAGCACGTGCTTAAGCATTCCCAGGGTTTCAAAGGATGTACTGGTAGACTGTGATTCATTTTTATTTTACCTGCACCAGGGTCAATATTTTCTTTTAAAAGAAAAGTAAGAGCAAAATTGTGTGATCAAAATTTTTTTTATATTATCTCAGTGGCTTTAAAAAAAAAAAAATCCTTGACACATGGACATATAGTAATATTCTAACCTCACTAAAAACAGGCACAGGCTGTGTAGTATTTCCACACTAGGTACTGCCAACTATAGAGTGAGATTTGCCCCTTTATGATGCAGGCATTTCACATCTCAAATATGTAAGATGAAAAATGACATGTTTTTCATACTTAGGATATTGTTTCACGTGAATTGGGAAAGATTTCCAGCGCAATGGTAAAAATATATATTGCTAATGCCAGTTCCATGTCTAGAACTATATCCTGTACAATTAACTCTCATTAAGTCTTGGAAAAGATACAAAATTTACTTAATTAATCCATATGAATTTGTTGAACATATTCAGTCCTCTATAAGCCATGATTAAAAAAGGTATTTAAATGTATTTAGATTATTAGTGACATTAGTTTTATCTTCTTGGCTGATTTTCTAGCGAAATAGCAGAATCACAGTACTGTAGAATTTGGCGTGATTAGGACAGGCACTGGACTAGAATGATAATGCTAATGGAGGTCAGTGGTGAGGTGCACAAGGAAAGATTGCAAACATCTGCTGACATACTTATTAACTCTAGGGCATACTCTAACACTTTTTGGGTCATTGTTCTTATCTGATCCTTTAAACAAAACTGCAGATTAATTTGGATAGGTTCCTATTTCCTATGTGTGAACCGTAAGACTCAAAGACACTGAAGCCTCTGTAATAATGCTGGACAACTAACCAATTATTTAAACATAGATCTCACAATAAAGCTCTTTGATTTTTTTAATGCCTCCCAAAATATGCTAAAGTCCCAAATCAGGGATACTCCCCCTGCAAGCCCCTGTATTTGCACTAAATTCTGGAAATGGATATTCTGTAAACATGATCACTCTGGGAAACTATTCTGCAATCTAATAAACCTCAGTGCCAAGATATTTCCCCTGATTCTTTAAATGTTTTCATTACCTCGGTTTAGTCCCATTGCCATTAAATATTCCCTAAACTGTTTATGTCTGCTTTGTTGTTCTCAAATTCAAATCCTGAACTCAGTTTCACAGGTATGTTTCTGACAAGTGTAGTGGGGCAAGGAGTTTTTCACAAGGTTGATGGTCCAAGCTATGTACAATCTGAACAGGGGCAAAAAGTTCTTTCTGCTGTGAAAAGAGAATTCACAGGAGTCTTTTGCACAGAACAATTTATATTCCTGTATATAAACTGGGAATTATAAACTGGTGGCCACACTGGACAGAAGGTCAAACTGCACTTTTGAAGCCTCTGTAGGGAGCCAAAGGATTCCACTTGCGGGGATCTTTTTTATAAAGATACAAATGATTTGACACCTAATGTGAAGATTCTTCAAGAGTAATGAAAATATTCCTGATGCCCTGTGAAGAGAAATGTGCTTGTGAAGGCATGGCAAATTGATTCATGAATGCGGAAATCAATAAGGGTCAACTGCACGAAGGTATCAGTAAAGTTTATTTCGTTCATGAATCCCAAAACTCTGCCACCCTTTCTGACCTCACCATCTCTTCCTCTTTGCCTTGCCATTTATTGTCAATGATGAATTTAAAAAAACACCTGTAGATGTTCTTGAATATTTTGTTCTTCATTTTATAAAGACAGAAATATGAGCTCATGTGCCTAAGGATGCTGGATGCTGGTACAGCTAAGTAATCCAGATGTTTGACACTGTGAGTTGGACCAACATAACCAAAGGCAACTTACTTATTTTCTGTGAAATTACTTTGTTTCTCTGGGTTTCTTTTGTAAATTTGCAAGTGGAAAATGAGATTATTTCTATGAAGTGTTATCTCAAATTTCTTCTTTATTAATTTCTCTAAAAACAAATACAATATTTAATAAAAAAAGCCTACCTCGTGCTCTTTTGTGTATAGGTGAAATTGAGGTTTTAAGATTTTAATTAAGATGCAAATTTTCTCAATGTAATTTTATGTTCCTCCTCTTACATTGTAATAATGTCAATGACATTTTCAGATTCTAGATCTTACCATGCTTTTATTCTTCATGCTTGTACTGCCTAGACCTGGTTGGTTTGAGAACTCATTAATGGGTGAAGTATGCTGGATTCTAAGAACATTTGATAAGACATTTTGCTCCTTGGTGAGCAGTTTTGTCTTATTTCTGTACCTCACGAAGTAGTCTTGATGCTTCTATTATTGCTTTTGAGAGAAAAATACATGTATGATGTATTTAATACATGTTCTTGCCATTTTCAAGCTGCATCAACAAACCTTAATTGGATGAGGAAAAAAATGTTGTTTCTTCAGCAGGAACCTAACATAAGATTGAAAAAGATCATATGGTTGTGGATCAGCTTTGTTAATGGGCTCTCTTGAGCATTTTTACCTTGGTTACTGCTGAGATGTATTACTAATGTGTCGTGAAATTTCCTTATCACTCTATTATCTTACTTGCTAAATACTTGCAACTATATATTGTGTTGATTATTACATAATAGCCCATTTAAGATCTTATTCAAAGTATTCTGTATGTTCATTTACTGTGATTTAAAGTATCTTTATCAGCAGGAGAAGGAATAATTTGGTCGGTGCATGCCTTGGAGCTTGCTAGTTATTCATAGCTGTAATGAGTATTGCAAATTTGAGATCTGACAGAGATACATCACTGTGATGAGATCTTTCTGTGTTTCCTTTAGTATGTAATAAAATATCTGATGGAAGATGAGTGCATGGTAGATAAACATGCGTTTTGAACATGTTAACATGTCACCCATTCTCCTTGAAATTCTATGAAAACAAACACCAGTTGGCAGGATCTGTGCCCTACTAAGAAGCTCATCCATTCCACAGGTTCTCATGACAGACACTATATTAATAGTTTCTCCCAAGTGAAATTGCTGAACCATGCTTTACATATCAGCATTTGACTAGCTGAGCTTCATCTCTCCGATCCTTAAGCTGATGTCAAATAGAAATATTTTCTCCTTGTCGGCAGGCACAAACAGAAATCAATGGAGGAGAGCATCTCAAACAGATGAACATACAGCCATCTGCGCCTGCTGAGAGCTCAGAGAGTTTTCAGAATGAACCTAAATTAGTCACAAGAAAGAGGCTTCAGCAGCAGCAGAAATGAAAGACAATATGGATTAAACAGAAGTACAAGTTCTTACAAGAAATTGCTTTGTATTCCAGACAGAAGGTGATGTGAGATTGATCAGTAACAGAAAGTTATGTGGGATCCGTATGTGCTCACCCTCCAAAGCCTCATGAACGGGAAATATCTTTCATGATTATTTTTTTTCACTACACAGCAGACTCAAAAGATTACATTCTTTTTTTTAGTTATAACTAAAGTTGTTCCGCTTTTACTGTTGCCTTTGAGGTGGCAGTTTGCTAAAGAAAAACATGAACATGTTAGTCATAGGTGTAGAGACACCAAGAAGCATAGCATTTGCTGAAATCACAAGAAATAGATTGCTGCTTCTAGAATAGATTAGTGAGATCCCACCAAGAACAAAATTATTCTCTCGAATAAGTTATACTTTAAAATGGCATACATGAGAGTAGTACGTCTAAGGTTAAACATCCACCACCAGATGGAAAATTATTGTAAACTCTGGTTGTAGTTCAGTTTCAGACCTAGAAGAAAGGGTCTATATTTTATCTGCGTTTGAGCTAGGTGGTCATCACGGTCAGCAGACGTTACAGTTGATGGGCCCTAGAGTTGACCAAACAACTTCTTTTCTATCTAGATCTCATCCTAACTTTACAGACTTTACAAGCTAGATCGCCATGGATGATAGTGGAATCTTAGGCACTGACTCACAGGGAGAAAACTGAAACATAGACACCAACAAATATGGGCCTGTAAATCTTTACTTTAAAAATGTAGACCTATACATATATATTGATATCTAATAGTAAAGTAAAAGTGAGAATATCTCACTGCTACGTGAAGTACACCTACTGGACGATGGGTTTAACTTGCTAGTGGTTGCCATATGAGGCCAATTCTCACAGTAATGAAAACACCATAGCTCCATTGATCTTACCAAATCTTTACAAATTTCTTTCATCTTTCAATGTGGTGCACATGTATAGTAGATCACTTGAATCCAGCCATATTTGAACTTTGGAAATTTTGGGATTTGTTTTTGAGGGTGTTTCTTGTTTTCTGTTAGGTAGATTCCAATACTGGCAGTTTGAACGTTTACAGTCAATGTTTTTAAAAGTGCAGTTCCTAGAGGTACGGCTGTTGCAGCTTTTTAGTGCGGTAATCATGTTTATGCTTGTTTTCCAAATCAGCTTATATTGTTATTACAGTTTGTATTGAATTTTATTTTATGTGGGCTTCTTGTACAAGCCAAGAAGTAACATATTCTGTGTTTCAAGACTATAGACAGACAAAAAAAAAACCAGAATTAATAGGATCTTTGTTGAAAAAAAACATTTCACAAATTCATTTTGCTCTGTTTTATAAGAATTAATAGATTTTTAGAAAACAATCCTTTTCTAACAAAACTGTTTTCTTTGATAGAAAATTGTATCCCTGAACGGCTTTTTGACTATCTCTAAATTAAATAAATGATGACATTTATGTTACTTGCCTAAGTGAAATTACAGATCAGCACAAAAATCATGCCCTGCTTGAGAAACAAAACAGAGAAGAGTAAAAGTGGATTAGGAAAGGATAGAGTTTGGGCAATTACAACTGAAGAGATGATCTATCTTTCCTACATACCTACACACTTGAAGTGTTCCTTGAAAGTAGGTCTATTTCCTCTGTGATAAAAATTATGCCTGATGTCTGCCCACAGACTTAACGGACAGGTTTTTTTTTCCTTTTCTGGCAACATTTTTTTCAACTTGAAATGAATTCAACAGCTTTAAAATTTCATATACTTTCAATATATTTTACTGTATTAAATATTAAGCATGAGAAATTTAGACATCAGAAGCCTGTCTCTTAGTCAGCGTTGGACATCCTGGAAAAGCTTACTTAGAAATATACTGAATGGAGGACTGGAAGGAAGTAGAAATTGAATGAATGGCTATTATGAAAAGCAGATTTTAATAATGGCCAGCACACGCCTTTTCTATTAAGATCTGTCCTCAAAGTACTGTAAGTAAATCCCTTACCAAATGAAATCCATTTACTCTGATTTCCCCACAAAACAATCAATATGACCTTAAGGATTTATGTCAGTATCATGATATAAAGCTAAACTGAGCAACCTGTTTTTTTTTTTTTCTTTTGCTGTTCTTGTAATATCTTTCTAAAAATGCCTGAGTATTGAAAAAAATGGTTATAGGCCATGCTTACAGCATTCGTCTAGCTAAAGGAAACTAAATAAAATGGTTAATCCTGAGGCTAAAATAGTGCATGTACTGCAGTTTGCAGACTGATTCTTGTTTGGGATTTTTTGTTTCTTTAACCAAAGATTGTTTAAGGCAAATTACAGAAGTAAGGACCAGAATCCAAAGTTTAGAGGAGTACTCTTACAAACTGAGTTCCAAAGTTGGGCTATGAACTCTTTTTCCCACTGAAACTTTAACGTTTTCTGACCCTTGGTATCATTTCAACATCAATTAAATATGTTAGAGACAAAGAATGCTTTGCTATTCTTTTGAGGCAGATGGATGCCTGTTCCTCAGCGAGATCTCTGTAGACAGGCTCTACACAGGTAGCTTCTACTGTTGCAGAAAAACTTGAATACACTTGAGATCAGGTCAGAACAGAAGCCATGTATTGCTGTGGCTGTAGGAGAGCACACAGAGCAGCAGCAGCTTGGCAGGCTCTGCTGACGTGGACTCTGCCTAAATGAGGCAGTTACAGAGCTTATAACCTTTAGGTTGTACAACCTGCTCTTCACCAAAACTGTCAGATAAGCAGGACTATGTTGTATAACAGCAGCAATTGGAATTTTTCAGGTGAGAAGTCTCTAGACAATATATCTTTTACAATTCACTCGGTTAATTAAATCCTGCTGAGTGGTGAAACCATGAGCTGCAAATGTTTCTTAACTAATGATGATGATGATATGTTAACTATTTTGCTTCCACAACTAGAATCTTTTATGGTTATACTCAAAAAAAGCTTATGGGCAAACCAGTATCTGTTCCAAGGACTTGCACTGTCTGTGACAGACCTTCTCTGAGCACTCCTACAGGATCAGGTCTGCAGAGAGCCTGAAGCAGGGGAGATCCTTGAAGAAAAGATCAGTACTGAGCCACTGAGATCTGGCCATGTCCAGAAACAAACCTGCAAGTGGCTAAGGAGATTTAAATACAAACAAATACCTCATAAGAGCGTTGATCCCTGTGTTTGAGAAGCAGTTATCTAAGGAGTTAATGAAGTGCAATTAACCAGTATCTCAATTCCACCAGTCATTCTTTAAACACCTAAGTCAGCCCTTTTTTTGAATTACACCTTTAGTGACAAACTGACTCCAAACACAGCTAAATTCATCTTCCAAGGTCTCCAATGGCTTCCACAATTCCAGAAGGGCATTTTGACAAACGATTGTAGCTTGAGGGGAGGTTGCAGAAAGTCAACTTTCTCCTCCAAAGCAGACTGGGATTCTATCTAAGGCAGCCACCGCTTACTTCTATTCCAGTCCATGCCTGTTAGATAATCTCTTCACGCAGGGCTACTCTGGACTCAGGGGACAGACTAACAAGAGATATATTCTACATTTCCCTACATCAACCAAGCTAGACTGTTATTCTCATTTCTCTTTTTCTTCCAGATACTTTTGTCTTACATTAGTACCTTTGGAATAACTGAAGAAAAGAGTTTTGAAATGAAAGTGATTTCCATGTGTTACATGTGAATGGCAGAATTTCAAACACTAATACAGAAAGAACAATTATTTCTCTGCACTTGAAAGTCAAGAGAATCCACAACAAATTGCAAAGTTATCTTCCAAGTCTTAGTTACTGGAGAGCTATTGTAAGACACACGAAAGCACACATTTCTTTTTTTTAATCAAAAAAGCAATAATAACCTCTTCTGCCAAATGCCAAAAAAAAAAGAAGAGCTTTTTTATAACCAATGGACACAAGGTCAGAAATATCTGGAAGGTTATTACTAACTCACTGATGAAGGTAAAAAGAATATATCAAGCATGTTGTGATAAACTTATGAACTACTTTGAAAAATACAGGTCAATTGTTCTCACCTCTAATTAATTTCCCAGCCAGTTCTATATCAAAGTTTCCTGTAGAAAAACCCAGCAATGAGCCACAAAATTGTTTCAGACTAAATTATCTTATTTGTTTGTTCCACTCTGCCCATGCATGGGAATCTCTGCAAAGAGTGTATAGAAATTGGCTACGATATGCCACACTGTTGTGCTAGGACATTGTGTTCAAAGGAATGGAAATAATTTACATCTCCATGTCTCATAGTTCTGGATCTATTAATAAGATATCTATGTGTTATTATAGGCAGCACCAAACAAATTAAAGAGTCTTGATTTACTTCATAACACATTACCACATCATCTAGAGAGAATCTCACCAATGTGCTGCCATATTCAGTATTGCATGGTCCCCCATGAGAACAGCAAAAATTTGGTCAAAAGCAGTCAATGAATCACATATGCTTTAAAAAAATACTGGAATAAAAATCTCTCTTTAAAGTGGAAGGCGTAGTCAAAGACTGACTGCACTTCCTTTGCTAGCATTGGTAATGTACACTGGCATACAGTAACAATGAATCAGTATACACAAGTGGAACAGAAGTGAAACTAAATCAGAATTTACAGAAAACAATGTTTAAGTTTGCATAAAAAAAGAGCTAAACTGATACTGAGCATAATGAACTCTCATCCCACCAAAATAAACTTTTTGATGTATACACCTCCAAATCCAAAATAATTCAAAATCTTCAGGGATCTGAGCACTGGGAGTTGCATCCATTTTGGGTGGCGACAAGGTAAAACAGACAGAGCTAGAAATAGGCAAATAAGAGGTTCACCGTGCTAAATGGGAATGCTAAAGAAAGAAAAGGAACGTGTCTGGAAGCTCAAGAGTAGTCCATCCCAGCGAGCAGAAGCCATTATGTCAGGAGGCCTGCATGGATGAACACAGAGCTCCCAGCAAAACTCAAACATAAAAAATAATTTTACAGAAGGTGGAAGCATGGACAGGTAACCTGGGGGGAATACAGAGACACTGTCCAATCAAGCAGGAGGGGAAAGTCAAAGCGATGAATACTTACTCTTCATGGAAGAGGATCAGTTAGGGACTACATGAGCAAAGTGGACCTACAGAAGTCCATAGGTCCTGACAGGATGCACCCATGAGTGCTAAGGGAGATGGCTGATGTCATTCTGAGGCCACACTTGATTATCTTTGAATTATCACAGTGATTGGGAGAGGTGCCTAAGGACTGGAAGAAAGCAAATATCACTCCTATCTTCAAAAAGGGCAGGAAGGAAGACCAATGGAGCTACAGGCTAGTCAGCCTTACCTCAGTCCCCAGGAAGGTGATGAAGCAGCTAACCATGGGCACCATTTCCACACACATGAAGAAAAGAAGGTGATCAGGAGTGGTCAGCATGGATTCACAAAAGGGGAAATCATGCTCCCCCAACCTGATAACCTTCTATGACGAAATGACTGTTGGTAGATGAGGAGAGAGAGATGGATATTGTGTACCTTGACTTCAGTAAAGCTTTTGACACTGTCTGTCATCCTCACAGATAAGCTGTAAAAGTATGGGCTGGATGAGCAGACAGTGACATGGAGTGAAAACTGCTGAACAAACAAATCCAGAGGGTGGCAATCAGTGGCATGAAGACTAATTGGAGGCCAGTAACTAGCAGTGTACCCCAGGGATCAATACTGGGTCCAGTCCTGTTCAACATCTTCATCAATGATCTGGATGATGGGGTAGAGTGTACCCTCAGCAAGTTTGCCAATGACACAAAACTTGGAGGAGCGGTTGATACACAAGAGGGTTGTGCTGCCATCCAGAGGGACCTCCACAGGCTGAAGAAATTGGCTGATAGGAACATCATGCAGTTCAACAAGGGGAATTGCAAAGTCCTGCCCTTGAGGAGGAACAACCCCATGCACCAGTATATGCTGGGGGCCACTCAGCTGGAAGGTGATGCTGGCAGGTGATGCTTCCCCTCTACTCAGTGTTGAGTACACACCTGGAGTACAGCACCCAGTTCTGGGCTCCCCAATACAAGAGACATGAAGCTCCTGGAGAGAGTCCAGCAAAGGGAAACTAAGATAACTGAGGGGCCGGAGCATCTCACATATGAGGAAAGGCTGAGAAAAGTGGGACTGTTTAGCCTAGAGAAGGGAAGGCTAAGAGGGGAGCTTATTAATGTATATAAATACCTGAAAGCAGGGTTCAAAAAGCATGGGACCATTTCTGTTCAACGTCTTTATTGATGATCTTGATAAGGACATAGGGTGTATCATCAGCAAGTTTGCAGATGACACCAAGTTAAGCAGGAGTGTTGATTCCCAGGAGGACAGGGAAGCTCTACAGAGAGACTTAGATAGGTTGGATCACTGGGCCAACATCAATGGTATGAGTTTCAACAAGGGCAAGTGCCAGGTTCTGCACTTGGGCCACAATAACCCCATGCAGCGCTACAGGCTTGGGGAGGTGTGGCTGGAAAGCTGCCTGGCAGAAAGAGACCTGGGGGTTCTAATTGACAAGCGGCTGAATATGAGCCGGCAGTGTGCCCAGGTGGCCAAGAAAGCCAACGGCAACCTGGCTTGTATAGAAATAGCGTGGCCAGCAGAAGTAGGGAGGTGATTGTGCCCCTGTACTCAG
>VZSZ01010814.1:233448-321528 GCA_013398815.1 Ibidorhyncha struthersii
GGATATGGTGTAGGGGAGAACTTTGTAGAGTAGGGTAGATGGTTGGACTCGATGATCCCAAGGGTCTCTTCCAACCCAGACAATTCTATGATTCTATGATTCTATGGAGCCAGGCTTTTTTCAGTGGAACCAAGTGACAGGACCAAACCCAACGGGCACAAAAAAAAACACAGCATGTTCCTTCTGAACATCAGGAAATTGTTTTGTTTTTTTTTTTACTGTGACCGGGCACTGGCACAGGCTGTCCAGAGAGACTGGGGGTCTTTATCCTTAGAGATATTCAAAAGCTGTCTAGCTATGGTCCTGGGCAACCAGCTCCAGGTGGCCCTGCTTGAGCAGGGGGTTGGACAAGATGACCTCCAGAGCCCCTGTCCAACCTCAACCTTTCTGTGACTGAGTGGAGAGACAAATAGAAACATTTGCAAATTATAGCTGTATCTATGGTGGTCTCTCTAATTTTTTCCCCTAAGGGCAGCCCTGATGCTCCACCACAGCACTGCATGACAAGAAAGAAACAAAACACCACCTAGAGCATCAAATGTCTGCTCTAATCAATTTAGACCATCCCAGAAAAGATCTACATTGAGCTAGTATCATTTAACTTTGACAAAGAAAAGGCTCAACCCACACTGTTGGCATTTTTACTGCACTTCCAAGGAATTAATACACTGAGGTTCTATTATATTATCTTGTGACAATACAGATTTAGACCACAACAGACAAACACACAGCAATATTAAAAAAAAAAAAAGACAAATCATTCAGCAAAAAATGGCCAATACAGTCAGTGAACAGAAACAATACTATAATTTGAAAAGATGTGTTGAGGACCCAAAGTCTGCTGTTTAATGAGGAAAGGAAAAATGGCTTTATACATCAAAAACTGAGGGGTAGACAGGAAAAAAACACTTATACATGGTCTTGGATCACTAGTGACAATCAGGGCTTTCAGTGCGATCACCATCGCATACATGAGCACGTATTTGTTCCATAAACGTGCTTTTTGTGTTGCAGAAGGATAAAATGTTTTATAAACTTTACTGTGGTAGATATATATATATAGTTAATATCTGGATAGGTTTATATTTATCTTCTACATTATATTATTTATATTTTATAAATATCTAAGCTGAAATATGTAAATCTCTAAAGCATACCTTGCAATACTTTTCTCTCTTTTATTGCCAACTGGACTATTGGTAACATCCCTGCAACAAGCACTACTAAAGATATCAGAAATCCAATTGGAAATAATCAATACTGCTTAAACATCTTTCCTCCTCCCACTGAACACAGTGGACACAAGAGCAAAACCACAAAAGATTTCTGCAGGCAGATTGAATGAATTGAGGCATATAAACAAAGGATTGCTAAGAAAAGCCAGCAGGCAAGAATTTGCTATTTTTTTTCAATTTATCAAATGAAGAATTGACAAAAAATTTATAATATTACCTTTGCATATAATCAATTCTATGTATGTAACAAGTTTTAAAGAGGTGAGTGGTGCAGCAAATAAAATAGATCTATCCATGGACTTACTCAAAATGAGGGTACAGGAGAGGGGGCAAAATTAAATAAATTCTGTTTTGCAATTGTTTTGTGTCTTTTCTAGTTTTTCCTGATTTAATTGTCACTGTGATGAATAAACACTTATTCATAAAGATTCTATGTCCCATTTTAATCATATTGGTATTTCATTTTTGGCTGGACTAGAGAACTACAAGGAGTTTCGAACAGGATTGTCAAATTATTATCTTAAGAATTGGGATGTGCTGCATGTGGGTTTAAAGAATTAGGACCTTAACAAAGTACACCAGCCAGAAGTACAGTTAGCTGTCACAATGCAGCTGACTACTCCTCTGTAGCTTCAAATGTAACTGCAGAAGGCCAGGTTTCACTGCTTTGAGTGTAGAATTCTCTTGTTAACTTTAAAGGGGTTATTTCAGTAATGCCAGTCTTGAGCAATGAAATAAATATCTAGCCATATGAAGGTTTGTTCATTTTACTGTCTCATTTGAAGATGCCTAACTATTATCATACCAACTTAAAATGCAGTCAGAGACACCTGCCTGTTCTGTTGTACAGAGGAACCAGTCTGAGTTGGGTAAGTAAATGTCAGCAAATATCAAAGTACTCAGTGTATTGCACCATAAATTCTGTGAAAATATATTTAAAAAAGTATTTTCCCAAAATTTGTCATTAGTTTGGCTTCGAAACAAATGTATTGTTCAAAGATCCTGATTCACCATCAAAACAGGGATTAGATCTGTCTAATTAAGATTCAAAAAGATTCATAAATCCTAAAAAGAAAGTTGATCTTTAAAAATAAAGCATGTAAGGCTTCCCAAAGGCAGTGTGTGTCAGGGCCCTGAGAACACTAATGGCCATATTGGCCCTGCCCAGCCTCCCCTAGGCCTCTGCCCAATGGCTCAGGACCCATTTTAGCCCCCCAGGGCCATCAGCCCCTCGCCACGGACTCTCCTGGAGATGGAGGCTGGGGCTGCCCCCAGCTGCTCCCTGGCCACCCTGCTCCTTGGCCCTTTGGGGATCCCCTGCTGCTCCTGGTGCCCCAGCTACACCCTGACAGGGTATGAGTTGAATGCAGAATTCTCATTCACCAAATAATGAAATATTGGAATGATGATGCACTCTGTGAAGCTAGTAGATGATCTCTTTAAAACAAACCTTACACTGAGGTTAGTGAACTCACAGAATCACAGAATAGTCAGGGTTGGAAGGGACCTCTGGAGATCATCTAGTCCAACCCCCCCGGCAGAGCAGGGTCACCTACAACAGGTTGCACAGGACAGCGTCCGGGCGGAAACTCCTGCAGTTTATTGCCACAGGACGCAGATAGCTTCAGCTATCTCAAAAGGGATTAAAGAAATTTTTACACAACAAGTCTTTAAACAAATATCGATGGGATTAGGCAGAATTGTGCACATTGTCACCCCTAATTGCTAACCCCTTCCCTGGATTGTGGAGTATGATGGAAATGAATCACAAAAAATAGCAAGGTTTGTGTCATCTCCCAAAACAATACCATGTTTTGCCGCTCAACTTGCTCATAGCTATTCTTCAGAGGCAGCTCTTCACATTTGTATCCATTTCTTGGTGTAGAGGGCAACGCCTCTGCCCCTCCTTCCTAACCTGTCCCTCCTGAACTGCCTGGAGCCATCAATAGCCACGCTCCAGTCCTGGAATTTGTCCCACCACATTTCAGTAATGGCAACTAAGTCATAGCTTTCTAGCAGCACGGTGGATTCCAACTCCTGTTTGTTGCCCGTGCTATGTGCACTGGTGTAGAGGCACTTCAGCTGGGATGTAGTCTGTGTCACCTTCTCAGAGGAACATCCTTTAATTCCTTTGGAGTATTTCACTGGTGTATCCCTCTTGCTCTTTGCAGGAGGGTTTGGACTAGATGACCTTTAAAGGTCCCTGCCAACCCAAACTATTCTATGATTCTGAAATACTCAGACAGCACCATATTTTATGTTCTAAAGATTTTAGCCCAAACATATAATCCATAATAAAAGCCAAGAAGTGAAAAGAATGAAGAAGAGTATTCTCTCCTTTTGAAAGCTGACCAGAAACAACCTTTGGAGAAGTAAAGGTAGTGGCTATAGTTCATGTGTGGGTGGTGTTTGTTTTAAGGTAGATTTCCATCTCACTAGATTTTGTCATCCAAGAATGTTTTCTTGTACTTTGGAACAACAAAGAACGCTTCTTCTCTCATCCATTAGCAAGGCTGCAGGGCAAAATGGGAGATAGTTCAATGAAAGAGTCAACTCCTAAAATGTGAGCATAAGGAAGTTCCAAGTCTCTTTCTCTCTCTCCCTCCTCCCCTTGGAGAGAGAGGTGGGGGAGAGCATCTGTCGTTCATCTCAGTAGCCAGCCCAGCCCAAATCACAATAATTTTTTACTGCTAGAAAACCTCTTTTCTGGTGGGAGGGGAGAGGAAAGATGATTCCTAGTGATAAAAGACTTAACATGGAGGAAAGCAAAAGAAATATAGTTTGAAACATATCCAGACGCAGCAAACTCTCAGACTAATTGGCACTTGCAAGCACCTAGACGAGTTTTCTTGTATATATATTTTGAAAGAATCCAGTCCAATCAATGGCTTTCTGTGGAGGTGGTACTTATCATTTGGATCATGCAAGACTGGGTTTGCTATGCAATAATTACTCTCCTTGGGAGGGGACTGTATCAGAGCTGTGCACTCATATTTGGTTCCCCTGTAGGACAATCAGATATTTGTTTGAATACAGCATCAGTGGAAAAATCTGGTACAACTTGGGAAATATATGCACATACACATTTTTAAGGAGTTCTGTCAAAACTAAATGAACAACATGTTAGTCTGTACTCCCTTCTTTTGCAATGTTCAGAAGGTGACTGACTCTGCATTGTACCAGTTCTGACTGCAACTGAAGTCCACAGAACTATCAAGCCTCAGCTCGTAGCATACATCATTGCTCTTGTCTACAAATCTCATGCAATTCATGTGTGGTGCAACAGCCTCCTAAAATGGCTTTTACAGCAGCCAGCCTGTCCTTATCGAAGGCTGTAGAAACACAAACACAACCTACCTACAGTCTTCCAATAAAATTTACAAGTGTTTGCGTCCATATAAAGACAAAACAAAAATTCAGTTTCCAGTCTTTGTGAACGTGATGATTCACTTGGGGATGCAAGTGGATTCATTATTGCCTCCTGCAATGTGCTTCTAACAGACCACTCGCATCGGGTGAGAAAAGTATTTCCATCATTCACTTTAACAGAGCATTAGCAATAATGATTGATTATCATCATGTACAATAAACTTCTGCATTCAAGGAAACAAAAAGCCCAGATGGTCAGGTGGAATGAAGCATTAACAAAAACAAGGTGCTCATTCAGGGGCACTGATATAAGTAAGTGAAAGACACAGGCAGAGGTTATTACTATACTAAAAAGTAGAGTCTGGGGAACTGTCTGAGTCTTCCTGGTCTCTTACAATATATTATTCAAGATTTCTATGGAATACATTTTTATGACTTAACTTTTGAAAATTCCTTGTGAAATTATGTCTTTGTTCCTGAACTCACAAGACATTAATTGCTGCCATAGAGCATTTCTTATCAAGTTTGGCATGACATCCTTCAATGGACTTTTTTTCTCTGCAAGCTTTTATTACACTGGGAGTAGTAACACTAAAAATGTCAGGCTTGCTTAGCCTGCCTTTCCTGCCTTGGCAATTGCCAAGTGCCAACAAAGCACAATTTATTAAATTCTCTCCTGAAAGAAACTATACCCTCCCTTCAGAGAATAATTCAGACTTTCTGTATGAAAGCATTTATGCTAACTGTGCTCTAAATAAAGGTATTTACAAAGCCATTTTGTGTTGTCTATAATTCAAGTATCTCCTGTTAAAACAATTGCTTCCCAAAGCACTTCACAAATGTTTATGTTTTAAGGATAAATGCATGAAGAAGAATGAAAAAAGAAATCTGAATTTGATTTATTGGTATTACTGTTTAACTCTGGTTCATTGGCAATTTTCTTGTCATTTTCCTTCTGACTACTAGTCTCTCACCTTGATAATAAACTAGAAAGAGAGAATTCAAATGGCTCACTCCTCAAATGAACAGCAGAATAAAAATATTTCCGAAAAGAAAGACTCTAGTTATGCAACTATGTAACCTTAAAATCAGTATACACATGATCTAATAGTCTTCATTAATACCACTTTCATAAATTGTTGTTACCGTATCAATAAATAACCAGTGGCAGGCTATGCATTTTACAGATGTGACTGTAATAAATATACATTGTTATTAGACTACCAGACAAGCCTTATCTGGATATTTGGCATCAGTATTACAAGAAACAGGACCCTACCACCAATCATTCATCATTTATTGAAAATTTGGCTCTCTAACTTATTTTAATCTTTGAATTTCACATATAAATGTCTGTAGTAAAAAAAATGTGTCCCATACCCTAATAAGAAGAACAACTATTTGCCTGTCTTTGGGCAATTGTGGGAGTTTTTGCTTAGTCAGCAGCCTTTTTAAAGAGCTTTGCTTATGAGGCTAGGAAGTAAGACATTATCTAAAGAAACAGTGTGTGGATGGCCACCTGTTGAGATTTCTTGAAGAATATACGTGTCCTTTTGTTGCTTACACACGAATCAGGAAAATGTTGTGCAATAAGTATTTTTATATTGCCTGCTGTAAAAAATAATGAATTACTCTAAATTATTTCTAATCTACCTATCCTTTTGTTATAGGGGTCTTTTATGGTGGAAAATAAGGACTAAAACAAAAATCCATCTACAAGAGGACTTGTTTTTCCATCTACATGTCTTCTTCAAGAGAAAGGAAACTGCCAACACTTTAAAAATCTTTGTGTAACTACATAGGGTTAAAAAACCTATCTTTTTCTTGCTTTTCTAAGGAAGGTAAACAAAATAGAATAAAATATCAGATGATATATATGCTGTACAGAGTACTTAGACAATTTCAACAAACAGTCTTTACTTATGGCAAGACTAAAGAAAAGTCATTATACAAAGAACATCACTAAACAATAAAAAATATAATACCGTGAAATGTTCTAAATAAATGTTATTTCCTTGGAGACAAGTCAGAATTATATCTACAATGGAAAGCAAAAAACATCCCAAAAAAACAACCCCCAATAAACCTGCAATAGATTTAAACTTAAATGAAACTGAGGACTTAGTTTCATTCCACACTCACAAAGTATACAAATTTGCCATGCATCCATGCATACAACACATCCTAGAGTTTCTCACAGGGACAACGCCAGGATCTTAAAAGGGGTTTTTCAAAATAAAAATGAAGAACCTTAACTCTACCTTTTTGTGAGGGATTCACACGCCGGTTCAGTGCTATGCCTACAAAGATTTCAAAAGTTCAGAGATAAAGTGTTCTTCCAGTCTTTTCTCTTGGAATAATTCTATTTTGCATATTTTTTACTACTTCTCAGTTTGTGCTTTTGAGAAGAGAAATTGGAACATGGCACTCCTAGATTTTAGGTAAGCACTCTAACTAAAAGTTTATCAGTTTAATTCCTGCATAGAAAATGAATAATTACTTCTATAAAGTCAAATAATCAATGGAAAAATTACCTTAGAATAGCTGATAACTCATTAATATCTGACATTATCTGAGAAAGCAAGATGCAAACACTTAGATAAGAACTGTATAGCAGGCACTAGTACTTTCCTTCTCTATATTGTAGGCACATGCCCCAAAAACTAGATGGTCCTGAGCAGAAAATATTTCTCTTCTGGTACTTCTATCTGAAATCCCATTCTGAACTTAATCGTGTCCAATGAAAATGATACATGAAACAGATTTTACTAAACTGAATTGGTATTTGACAGATATAGACAAATTAAAATATTCCTGAAAAACATGGGTGTAAGGCCGTTCCTTCCCCAGAAAAAAATTAATTTCCTCGTACACACCATTTTTAAAAAACTTGGGCTGCTCCAGCAGAACACTCAGCTTTCTGTCCTTACCATCAAAAGCACTTACATATGTGTTTACTGCTCATCACACAGCAATTTCTGAATTATCTTGAAAGTATTTTCTTGTATTGCACAGAAACCAAACACACTTTAAACACTAATCTAAAAAGTCTCATCAATTTTTAAGCAAACTTTTTCATCTTATCAAAATCCTCAGCAAAATCCTTCCTCATGTCGCTCTTAACACAAATATTTTTTAACCAAGATTCTCAGGTAGGTCCAATACCTTGTGAAATGAGCCACTCACTGTGCCGAAGGTGCTTGTACAATAGATGTGAGAGACTGCAAAGAGGTCAAGCAATCTTATAAAAATGGGTGCAGTAGTTTGGGTGCACACACTGATGGTGTTTGGACCTTATGTGGGAAGAAAACCCGAGTGCTTTTGTGTTCCTCACCCTGTCAGAGAACCAGGAGGGCATCACGTCTCAGGTCCCTCCACCTGCCCACTTCAGAGATAGGGAATGCAAGGTATGTGACAGACCACTTCTGCACGGCAGTTTAAATATAGCTAAAAGAAGTTAAAAGTATATCAGAAAGTGTTTCTTTATAATGCTTTTTTTTGCTTTTAGTGGGAATTACCTTTTTAGTGCTTTTTTCCCTCTTTTACTTTTTTATCAATGACTTAATCATTACTCTCTATTTATGTACTGTAAGTTGCACATAAAATCAATTATAAATTCAAGAGTATGTTCTTAGACTAATCAGTACCTCTGTAGGTAGCTAACATACTGTTAACCAATGTACCACTGAATCCTTATTAATAATCTGTACAATTTGAAGAAAAACTAGAAGTTTCTTCTCCCGTGGTGTTTTTTATGGTGGTGAAACTTCACTTGCAGCTTCACACAAGGATTCCATAACAGCACAACCAGGAATTTATCGTACCTTAGCAAGCCCCCAAATCTTCAAAAACCTTGGAGATATACAGGGCCACAAATTAGTGCTGACACATCATCATCAGTGTCCCAGTTGGCAACAAAGAAGTAGAAAGGCTAATTCTTACACAGAAAGACACTGAAAAGGAGAGAAGATCTCTTCCAGTGTAGCTAAATTATCCACAGAGAAATGGTCTTTTTTACGGTGTGATAGTTTTCAACGTGATATCAGTTTAATCATATAAATCACATTTAATCATGTGAATCAAGCCCAAGTGTTTCCATTGACTACAGGGGGAGAAATGAATGGCACTGTAGAAATCTAGTTAGGTCAGATTACCATCCTGAAAGACAATATAACTATAAGTGGGTTTTACCCATATTGTTGGGATTTTAGATGTTAATGTCTCTGCAATGGACTATTTAAAACAAACACAGAATATTTGGCTACTCTGAGACCCCTGATTTGTGTATCTCATAAGGAAACAGGCTCACATTATGCCTTGCCAATCTAGCCAAGATTGCTAACTAAATCAACAAGTAAACAGGTGGAAAAAAAAAACTGCCAAAAACAATGTCTTAGGCTTCTTTCCAGCGTCTTTCTTATCATTTTGTATTGAGCATACAGTAGCGCAAATTATTGAAATTCAGCACACACAGAAATTGACCCAAAATGTCACATGCGTTTATTCCCTGTGCAGCTGTTCTACAAGCCGGGCAAATATTGCAAACAAATAATCAAACAAAAACCATTTCTAACCTTGTCAATTTGACATGAAAGTTTTATTGCACATTATATTGTTGACGTGCAAGTTTCAAATCATCTGTCATATTAGTTAGATATTACAATTTAATGATCAACTCATATAATTTTTTTTGTATATGAATACATAGCTAAATATATATTTTTAAAAATGTGTATATATATGAGACAATATATACATCGATACTTATATCCAGGTTGTTCTTTTCTGATGCAAAAAGTTCAGCAGCAGTATTGGCTTGATGGTGGGCATCCGTCTGTTTCCAAGTACCACCTCTACAGCTGTGCCTGCGTAGCTGTGGGTGAGCCCAGGATTCCTGCACCTGAAGAAGAACCTGCCAAAACTGTAGCTGTTTCAAGTATAAACCCAGGTAATGTTCTGCAAACAGTGGTACCATGACAATAAAAGGAGCTGGAAATGATGTCACCATTATGGTGGCAAGTGGAACACCCTAAGCCGTCAGCACCCCCACAGCGCTGTGTACAGCCACAAGCTGCACCCCAGGTCCTCAGCCTGCCCAAGGTGTGGTGGGAATGGCACTGTCAGGTCTCCCTCAGATCATATAAGCGGCCTTAACACAGACCTTCATCTGAGAAACCTCTCTCAACTAAGTTTTCACAAAAGCTGGCATTTTCCTGAAAAAATCTCAAGCTTCAGATCCTGACAAACCACCATTTCCCCAGAAAAATCTATTTTGTTAAAAGAAAAATCTTCCTCACTGTAACTGTAATGGTTTTGTAGGCTGTTATTCACTAAGAATGGTTTAGAATATCGTTGTCCTTCATCAGGACCCCCTGCCAATGTGAAGCACTTTTAGAAGTACTGTATGTCTGATTCATCAGAGAACACACAGAAGAACTTCTTGGTTCTAAAATAACAATAATTTAAAAAACCCTGCAATGAATATTTAGATTTTTCAGTGGACTATATTTGCTATCCTCTGAGGAAATGTCATTCTTCTTTTCTAGTTGCTCAGAGTTAACTAGTAATGAGACAGAGAGGGGTTTTTTTCTCTTTGCTTTACCCTTCCACCTCAGTCACGTCCTTTCTGCATTTCCCTGTGTCACCTGTCCTTCTTTCTTCCTGTCCTTTCTTTACCATACACTAGGAAAACAAACACACATATGCGTGTATGACTTATACCTTCACGCATTCCTTTCCCTCCTCCCTCCCCTACCTACCTGTAGGTTATTAATTGAACACGTCCTTCAAAAATTCTCATCATTGTAACTTCTCCTAAGCGCTACTCTTGTTATCTTTGCAAAACAAAATATGTGCCTTCATATCAAAGAGCATCCTAATTTCTTTTCCTGTTCTTACCAACACTCACCCTTTTCCCCAAAAATCAGAGAATCTGAAATCGGTTATTTTCTGCACTTGTTGACCATATACCTTGCAGTGTATTTTCAGATTTAGTTTGAACAAATTGTCCCATTGCTAGCCCTAAATATCAATTTGATTCACAATATTAAACGTCTGTTCTGAATCTGCGATCACATCTGTTTGCTGCAAAATGGCGTCTTTGAGGCATCTTATTAACCTGAGGGGCTTGTCCACATGCATCTATGTATAGGATCTGGTCTGGGATAGCAGGGCAGTCCTTGTCCCCATCCAAATAGGGGTAAAGGTGTTGCGTGATTGCTGTTGTGTTATTTTACTGCTTGCACTGCTGACAGTCATCAGACATGATTTATTAGAGAGAATCTGTCAGTTTTAGTGAATGTATGCGGGTGTTAAAAATATACAGTTTGTGGCCAAGTAAACAGCAAAGATATTATTTCAACAATGATTATATAAAATATCAATAAGTCTAGAAATGTTCATTATGCAAACAGATTTATGAATGCTTATGAATAAGTCCTAAAGTGAACTGCTATTTTCGTGAAATATATTGAATTATTGAAATTCTGTGACAATCTGATGAAAAATGTATTGCATATATTTTCAATGAGTTAGTGTACTGTGTGACACTAACAAAAAATGCTGTTCCTAAGAAAAATTCTATAACTGCTATGACAAAAATGTAAGGATGTCAAAGACTGCATAGGAAAGATAGATATATTAGTCAACTTTCACAAGCAACACACTTTAATTAAACTGAAATGAACTGCCTTTGGAATATTCACGGTGTTGTGAAGGAAATTTAACGGGCCGCTGCAGTAGAAAAGACCACACATTGCATCTTTCTGCTCCTATGATATTAGCAGACACAGACACGTTAAGATTTTTGTATGGATTTAGCCAGCATTTGAAACAGTAAACATTTTAAATGCACTCGTGTGATAAACTTGCACTTGTCACCAAGACAGCAAGAATTTTTTTTACTCTGTTGATGTAAATATTGTTCATTTTACTGGCTCCAAAGTCCTCCTTTTCAACATTTTTCTTTTTTTTTTTTTTGTTACTAGGCAACCAAAGACATACTGTTTCACATGGAGAGCCGCTTATCATTTATTTTAATGGGAAATATCTGTGATCAGAAATAAAAGATGTTCCTCTGATATTATGACAAGTAATATATAAATGAACATTTTCAAAACGAAGAAAATATGAATTTTGTACCTCTTTTATAGAATAAAAAAGTTACATCTAAACCTTTTGGCTAGCCTCAAAGTCAGGGTCTCCAAATGACCTTTTTTGGGTCACTGCCAAAATATCAGCTAGTTTTAAGGCGAGCAGTGTTGGGCCAACTGTGAAACCGCTTGGAAAATTTCAGGCATTTAAAAAAGTAATGTCATGAAAGCCAGCTGAACCCCAGAGACAGTCATCATCCTCTGGTATGAGCTAAATGTATTAAAGGACAATATTATTTTTTCTTAACACATAAAGTTATTGCTGGCATTAGTTTGCTGAGGAATTCTGAATGCTTTTGTTGTAAAAGATCTAATTTGATGACTGAGAGTGGTCTAGAATATCGTTGTTCTTCACCAGTATCCCCTGCCAATGTGAAGCACTTTTAGAAATACTGTATGTCTGATTCATCAGAAAACACACAGAAGAATATTTTGGTTCTAAAATAATAATATCACACACACACAAACAATAAAAAAAAAAACTGAAAAAAAAACGATTTTATATGTTAAGTCATAAGATTTGCAATGAAGGAGAGAAGAATAAGTATAGCAAAATATTATTGGAGAAAACATTAAAATATAGGGCGAATATACAACCAGAAACAGCATTTTGCGTTTCACCTCATAGTGCAGGACTACTTAGATACTGTACTTGAACAATCCTGGCAGAGAGCCTAAAAGGTCTCTGTAATAGTGCTGCAGGTCTGTAATACAATGCATCAGGGTAGCATCAGGACATAAATCATGATGCCATTCACTCAGCCTTTATTCTTCGAAAAATGTGCTTAAGTGATACTTAAGCCTGCAGCAAGCCTGAGCTGAAAATCAACACGCACTAAGTGCTCTATAAAGCACTACTATAATGCTAGCTTCACTAATTTATTAGTCGCCTAATTTTTTGGGGAGGGGTTCCCCCATACAGCCCATTATTTCACTGTATGGAAGCACACTACAGTGATCCTTTCCTGTCCATACAAAGGAACCCAGTTCACACAGTTGATTTGGATCAAAAATCAAAGTTGGATTAAATCAAACAAAATTGAAAGTACAGCATAAAGAAAGACCTATCAGGCCATCTTCCCACATAAAAAAACGGAGCTGTAGGAGCAGTTATCTTGCAGGAGAGAGCATCAACATCATTATAAGCCTGCTCTTTTCCCTTTGGCATGGTATCTTCCCCCCGCCCCTCCACTGGAGAAAAGACATGACTTCTTAGGTCATCTAGTGGATTTAGCAAGGACCAGGACATGCCATTGGTTAGAAGGGCCAGAATTGCTGCAACCTACCATCCTACCATCTCTCCAGTTCATTATTTCACAAGTGTTCCAGGACATTTTATCTTTGCCTTTTTCCTGAACCCGAAACTCCAATCCTTCCATACATCATAATCCTTTCATATATATTTTATTGTGCACAAATCCTCTATCGATCAATCGACCCACAAAACTCTAAAATATTTTAGTATAAATTTGTTGGTGATTATGAAAGCCCCTGTGCTGCTATTTGAGTGAAATCTATGCAGAGAAATCTAACATCTCCTTCTTTCAGAGAAATTTCCCAAATCGAGTTGACTTAACACACATTCACTAATTTCTTGTTTCATTTCACACCCTCATTATATATTAAAGTCACATTCAAAATTTTGTTAACAATATAAAGAACTTTTCCAATTATTTTGTTTGACTAAATGGCAGAAAAAAAAAAAGCTTTTGCTGAACAAAAATTAGCATAGTACAAAGAAGTGAGGACGCATTTTCTATTTTTAACTTTTCAGAATGTCCCATTTATGTGTCTTGTCGCACAGAATGTGGATTGGAAAGGCTAGGAAAAGCCATGGAAAAGAAGTATGCAAAAAGATGGCTTAAAAGCAATTGTAAGGGCCATCAAGCTTATTGTCTTACATAAAAAAAAAAAAAAAAAAAGGATAATTAGAGAAAGACTGCATGAAATTAGGTATGTAAGCAATAATTGTCACTGGTCTTGTGTCCTGGTTTCAGCTGGGATAGAGTTAATTTTCTTTCTGGTGGCTGCTGTGTTTTGGATTTGGTATAAGAGGAATGTTAATAATACATATTGTTTTAGTTGTTGCTAAGTGATGTTTACATTAGTCAAGGACTTTTTCAGCTTCCCATAGAAGCTGAGAGGGAGCATAGACAGGACAAGCTGGCCAAAGGAATATCCCATACCATAGAAGTCATGCTCAGTATATAAATGGGGGTTGGCCAGGGGGCAGGAATCCCCGATTGCTGCTCAGGGTGGGCTGGGCAACCGATTATTGGGTGGGGAGAGCAACTTGTGTTGTATTACTTTATTTCATATATTCTTTTACCATTATTATTGTTGTTGTTGTTGTTGTTATTATTATTATTATTATTATTATCTTCCTCTTCTGTTACCATTCTATTAAACTGTCTTTATCTCAGCCCACAAGTTTTTTTTCCTTTCCCTTTCTTTTCTCCCTCTTCTCCCTACCCTACTAGGGTAGGGGGTGCAGGGTCAGGAGGAGTGAGCGAGCAGCTGCGTGGTCCTAGTTGCTGGCTGGGGTTAAACCTCGACATCTTGCCTTATCAGTGACCAGTAATCCTGAGTTGGCTGTTATACAAGTGAAGAAGTGAAGAGTAGATCATGGAATTCCACTCAGATGTTGGCATGATGGGGGACAGGACCCAGCAGATACCTGATACGCAAAAAAAGATTTAGCCAGAGACCTCTGTACTTAATAGCATCAGAATGAAAATGAAGGGAGGATAAATCCAATGCCTCTTTTTAAGAATTTATACATGTGGCTCTACAATATGAATTTCTACAGTGAGGCTCAGGTTTCCATGAAGTTTTCCTAAAACTCAGGATTTTAGTTTCTGTCTGCTGCACAAATTCCCTATACAGTGGGCTATAAAGGCTTTAGTTAATGAAATATCTCCCCATGGAGGTATAACATGGGTATTTTGGAGGCCAAAAACTAAACAATTGTGGCTTATCGATTAATACATTCTGAGGAGTGTGGAAGATGGTGGGTCAGATCCTCAGGTAAGTAACGGAAGATAAAGTGTGAAGAAAGTCTTTCACATCCCATTTAAGTCTCTGAAAGCAGGGTACAGTTAGTCTGTCAGAACAGGTCTTCCAGTGGTGATGGAAAGCTCAATGATTTCACAAACAAAACAACATTTTGTAAGCAGCACTTTGTCTTTTTTTTCTTCATGTTATGTCTCTCTCTTCTTACCATCTTGGTTTGATTTGCAGTCCTAACATCCTGATAAATGCAATAAGGATATTTCAGACAGAATATATGTGCAGTGTTAAAATATAACTTCAGTCAGCATCTGTATTCTGAGCTGCGTGCCCCAGTCAAAGTATGTGAAATGTGGTGGAGAACAGCTGGAGAAAAGCCTTGTGTAAATTTCGATGATGGTGAAGTCTTTCTGTGCTCAGTAATTCACTCACAATGCATGATCAATGATGAAGCTGACTAAAGGACAATGATGAAACATACAGGCTAAGACAGCTAGAGGAAGCAAAAGATTTTATCCATTTAAATAGGCTTTCCACTAAGCTCAGACATTAAGTTCACCTCTGAATTTTATTGTCTTATTTTCAGCATAATTAGTGTTAATTCATCATGATCAAAAGCAGTTGTGTTAGGGGAGGAGTTCATCCCAGAAAAACTAGAGGTGTTAAGTAGTTCCCTATTTTCCTGTCTGATTTAATATTTAAACTTTCTACATAAAAGGAATGCCATATTCTATCAACTAGGAAGTGCGAAGACTCTCTGACAAATGGTAAACCATTTTAAAGACTTCTTCTATTGTACTCCTCTTATATTTCTGAAAGATGCAGAGCACACTATCTACTCATAAAATCATTATTGGGGCGGCTGATTGGAAGACGCAGGACCAGCATCAACAATCTCATTCTAGTTCAGTTCCCTAGGGCAATATTAACTTGCACTCAACAAGATTCCACGAATGAAATGTAAGATCCAGCACACTGTAGAGGACTGTCTGCTTGCTTGATTCCAAGCCGATCTGGACTTCATTTATTACCAGCATCTTTACAGTGCTTCTAGACTGAAGACGAAAACACCTGGTGAAATGAGAGATGTCAGCTGTTTGAAATGCTTTCCTTACTACAAATTTTACTGTTCTTTGTATGAAGACTGCAACTGTACTCTATCTTGTACAGCTTATTGAAAACAGGGGATTAAACTAGTAACTTCCCCTTGGGTCTGATTCCTCTTGAAGACGTTGGTAGGTCAGAATGTTATGTGAAGGTGCATAGGTTGAAGATATATATTGATGTCAGTGCCTATTATGTGTCTAAAACTTTTGAAAGATTTAGCCTTTAGCAAGGCCATCATGATCATGCTTCCCCACACATTTTAATGTAATTATCTTTCAGTAGAGTAAAAGTTCTATTATATAAACTGGTAAACTGAAATTCCTCTCAAGTTCACATAAACTTAAAGTAATATCCTCGGCTTTTTATAAGAATGTTCAACTTCCCTTGTTCTCCACTCATTCCTCTATATTTGTTCTGATCCTTATAATGAGGGAAGACGACCTGAAATATTAAAAAATAGAGAAAAGGGGTATTGACATGAAAACAACAACTCTGCCTATCCATATGTGCAAAGCCTTAATTTTGAAGTGATTACATTCTTGGAGCTTACACAGCACTAGGAATTTGCTTGAAATTCTGTTCAGATGGACACGTACTTCTGAATAACCCCTCCTCTGATCTCTATCCTTGTCCTTTTTTCTGTACATTCTCCCCTTGCTCCATTGATCTTTTCCTTCAACTTCACCAAACAATTCTTTAGATTGAAGCAATTTCTGGACAATACACGTGCAAAATAACTGATGGGAGATAATTTAACCTCCTGTCATCCTAAGACAGTTTCTTTATCACCTTATTCCATATTGAGATGTGCATATTGGTATGTTCTTCTTTATCTTGTCTTTATGGACATCCTTTGCATGCTTCACTCTTTTCAGACAGTTAATGTTTGATTCTGACCTTTTTTCCAACCTCATTTAGGCAGAAGGATCCAGTCACTCAGGGAATGCATTCTTCATGAAAACAAACAGTGAGATGCCTATCACATGAAGGAGCTTTTAAAAACTGACATCTCAAGGAAGAGGAGACTGCTTGCCCGACTGCTCATGCAGCAGAGAGAAGGGAAAGTGTAAAACAGAGATGGGAGAATAAGGATCAGATTCACAGGAAAGGAAAAAGCTGTGAGAGCTGTAAGAAAGGCTGTAGAACGACATGAGGAGTTTGCTGCAGTTAAAAAGCAGGAAGTCATCAAAAGCTTGAAAATCAGCTGTGTTCAATGTTAGAAAACTGGTTGCAGTGCTGTGGACTTACTAGAGTCTTAAAAACGGGATCCTTAAGGACAGTTTGTAGCTTTCATACTCTACTGGTGACCTCTTCAAGTTCCCACAACCTGATTCGGGACACTGAGACAAGCAACACTTCTGAACTGAAGAAGGAAGCACTCTCATAATACACATAGGTGACCAGCTTTGATTTGCCACAGCGTACGGCCAGCAATGCAAAGAAAACAACCCTGATAAATACAGTATTTTGGAATGAGAAGAAACAGAGACCCCATAAAATAGGAGACAATCAAAGTTTTTACAGTGGGGAACAGTGCCTTCTTGAGAAGAAGAAACAACCAGAATTTCCAAGGTCTTAGATATTTTGAATTAGAAGATAGAGTTATACATGGAAATTTAATTCCTCCCAACACTCACGCGTTTGGTTGTTTTTTCAGAAAGAAAAGATTTGTAGCCATCTGCCTTTTAGGGCTAGTAATAAAATAAAAATATGTTCAGATCTAGTCAGGCTGTTCAAACGCAGACCTTATCTGTCTTTGAAAGAAAGCACAGATATTTTATGACTGCTCTGTGCCTTATGCAGAATCAGTGTCATCGTCCTTGTACACTGCCCATCTATTGGTGTTGAAAAGATGCAAAGACCTGAATGGCAAAAGAGTTATTCCTAAATGTGATTTATGTGGGTCAGGGTTTAAGTGGATTGTGTGTCGAATTTTACACTGACTTACAGTGCTTTAAACATTAAAAGCTCAGTGGGATCTGTCTAGAATCTAGACATTAGTTTTGGAGAAGCTCTCAAGTATTATTTTCTTTTTGAAGTGGTGCCAAGCCTTTACTCAGACCCTCCAAGGCGGATGCATAGGATCCTATTCTTTAGGCATTAGGAAAAATAGCAATTTTCATTGCTATCGGTACACATCTTTCACAATCAAAAATTTATTTACGAATGTAGCTGATTTTACCTCTTCGTAGAACCATAACTTGCTTTCTGCAATTGGCAACACACCTTGCCTCACATATGTGAATCCTAAAGCAAGTTACAAGCTTCCATGATTCAAGCTTTTGCTGCCGGAGACCAGTAGCCGTTAGTTTGCTAGTCTAATATGTTTATTTGTCTAGGTAATGTCTCATCATTAGACAGTCCTACCTTCTGTTATATCAAGTTTTTACTGACACAAGCCACCCTGATTTAGCAAGAAGTTTTAAGTTCTTTCTGATTTAGTTTTTACAGCCAAATGCAACTTTATTACTCCATTCATATTCTACTATTCATAGTTAGCATATTGGGTACTAATTTTTCAGACACATGCATTTCAGTCAAATTACGCATGTGGTCTCCTTCTGGAAATCTATGTTTAGTCATCAGGCCATAAAAATATTCATTGCTATCATGTGTGAAAAAACATAGAATGTGTATTTATCCCAGTCTCATGAATGCAAGTAATTCCTTACATATAATAGAGAAAAAAAATCTCTGACCCTTTCCTGTGTGATGATGAAATCATCCACTTTAGTGCTCAAAATTCTTCAAACATGGCATTTTACGAATCATGACTTCATTAAATTAAAAAAAAAAAAACAAACAAACTAGCAAATACATGGGGAAGTATTGGGATGCCAGTAACCCAAAATTATTATTTTCCTCATGAAAAACCTGCCAGCCTAGATTTTGGGTATCTGGAGGGAAAGGAAAGATGCTACATCTTAGCATCACTCTAGAGGCCTTTTGATTCTAATACTGACTCTACAGAAAGAAGGGGGGTAGGGGAGGATTTAAAAAAAAAGCCTGCAGTGGCTTCGTTAAAAAGGAAGGAAGAACAGAACAATAAATATAGTATCTTAAGGCAGAATGCAAAGTGGAAATACGTCTTGCTTATCTACTAAAAGTGTTAACTTTATAATCAGTTCTTAATCTTAAATGTTCTTTTATTTTGCTATGTAGAATTCATGTCTATAGTTACTTTCAGAAGAGAATTGAGATACCTGAAATATCTCTAGTTTCTTAGCCTCAAAGAGCTCTCTCGTGTCCCAAATCTGCCAGTAAAACTCTTCCACAGCTGTTGTCTTCTAACATAGTTGACACTAATGGTCCAGTCAAGTCCTCTTACCAAACAAGCTGGTATAAATAAATTAGCAAGCAGTGTGTTCACTTGGAGCTGCAAAAGGGCAGCGGCAGAACCCAGGTCTGTTGAGCCGCTGAGGGAGACCTGCTCCAGCAGCTCCTGTGCCATGCTCCCTTGCAGTGCTGCAGTGTGACCCCTGCCTGCTCCCCAACCAGTGTGCTGGAAATAGCTGGTCAGCCTGGCCATTAGCTGCTCCTCATACTCAGGAGGGGAAGAATTCCATTCACTGGGGCTCTGTTGTCATTGGAACCTTGCTGGAAGGTAGAGATACGGCCACACTGGGACTCTGTCTTGTGAGACCAGCACCTGGAGTACTGCGTCCAGCTCTGGGGCCTCCAACATCAGAAGGACATGGACCTGTTGGAACGGGTCCAGAGGAGGGCCACGAAGATGATCAAAGGGGTGGAGCACCTCTCCTATGAGGACAGGCTGAGAGAGTTGGGGTTGTTCAGCCTGGAGAAGAGAAGGCTCCAGGAAGACCTTATAGCGACCTTCCTGTACTTAAAGGGGGCCTTACACGAAAGATGGGGAGGGACTCTTCAGCAGGAGGTGTAGCAAGTATAATGGTTTTAACCTGAAAGAGGATAGATTTATATTAGATATTAGGAAGACATTCTTTACTGTCAGAGTAGTGAGATACCAGCACAGGTTGCCCAGAGAAGCTGTGGATGTCCCATCCCTGGAAGTGTTCAAGGCCAGGTGGGATGGGGCTTTGAGCAACCTGGTCTAGTGGAAGGTGCCCCTGCCCATGGCAGAGGGGTTGGAACTAGGTGATCTTTAAGGTCCCTTCCAACCCAAACTATTCCATGATCCTGTGAATCTGACCTGCCACCCACCTCTGCCATCTGCTCCCTCAGCCTGACAGCTTGGGAGAGACGCAGCTTCAGAGATCTGCAAACATAATTACGCATCAATAGCATAGTCAAGGGACCAGGTTTGGAAATTCTGTTATTCCAAAATCTCTGCAGCAGCTCATATTCTTTGTGTTCTGAAGTCAGCACTTCATTTTTACTTCATGAAATTTTTTAACACGCCCTTACATGAAAATCAGCTTGGCCAAATCCTGCCAAGTAAGATACTGGCACTTTAAGACAAAGTCTGTACTAGGGAAAGTAATCTTTACTTTGGGCAGCTCACAGTAGATACTTTGGTTAGGTCAGGAACAGCAGCTACAGCAGTTCTTAGATTTTTCAGTTTAAAAGAACTCCAGGTTCTACACACACCAATGTAAAAAACAGGTCTCAAAAGGAATACAGCGGAGGTTTAACAAAGTCTCTGAGCATTGTGGTAGGTACTTTAAAGTTCCTGTTGCCCTGATATCTTACCACATGGCCAGCAGCTACTGGGTACAATGCTACTTATTTGACATTTGATGCTTCTGAGTGATGGTAAAAATAGTAGTCTGTTGGTTCAGAAGAAAAGACCGGCTGTCTGTGATGATGAGTCAGGGGATGACACATGCCAGTCAGCTGAAGTACTGGAGGTGGGATCCTAATTGAGTTGTGCCTAACTATGAGAATTGAATTGACAATCAAAAGCCAAAAAATGTATGGCCCTGACAGGGTCTGAAGGAAAGAAATGTGGCTGAGATGAATTAGTGAAGACAAGTACACCAACCAAAATCAGCATCAAAGAAGGGGAGGGACAGGAATCCTTCTCTCCCCCTCTCATTAAAAATCAAATTGTAGATGTGGTGCCTGTGTGAGGCTGGAATCCCGGCTGCTTTCCTGAGCTTCAGTGGCTAAATTGTCTGATTAAAGTGGACAGAGAGGAGAGGAAGGGAGACTGGGACAGGGAGGGCAGAAAGATAATAGTTTGCTAGGAAAATTGGCTAGGGCTTGCTATTATTTATGCTTCTAAGGGAAATGGGAGTGTTTGGGACAAGGACAAATCCCTTTGCAATATTTATTGACAGTCCGCAGAAGCACATGAAAAGATAACACAGGTAAAGCTCTCGGTTCTTTGGTACAGATACTTTCTTGCCTCCCTTCTGAAACCGGTAAGGAAAACGTTAAGATTACGGTTTCTAGTAACGCTGCATTTAGAGTCAGGACCGGGATGATGTTACTCTAATTGCAGCACTGCAGGCAGAAGAACTGATCAGCACAGCCTAGGAGAAGCAATTATCCTTGTGAGGAGCAGCACCTATTTGGATGGTAAGGGGGCTGGGGGAATTAAATACAGTAAACATAGTCTAAAAATACTCCAAAACTACATTAGAGAGCTCATTGAAAGTGCCTGAAGCTCATAGCTAGGTCTGTGCTTCAGATTTCTTGAAAAGTTCCTGTGTGCCTATGCTCCTGCTGTCACTGCAGGTCCCAACCTGATCTCAGGTTCTACTGTTGCTGAGAGTGATTTGGACATGAAGCAGGTGCCACAAAATTACAAAACTTATCTTCCATATTATATTATGCAGGAATACATTACACCAATTTTCTAGCTTTACATGAGAAGGAGGATTAACCTATCTATGCGATGAATAAAAGAAAAAATCTCACATGCAGTCCCTTCCCATGAAAAATAACTGCATTCTTCTAGAAATGCAGCTTTCCCCACTGCATTTCTCAAGCAAGAAGTGATGGCCAAAAATCCAAAACAGTGATAGATTTTTTTATTTTACGTATCACCTTTCTTGCCACTAATACTGGAAAAAGGCAATAAAATTTGAACACGATGTTTAACTAGGAGTTGGATTATTTTAATAGAAAAAAGTTAAAATTACTAAAATTAAAAGTTGAACTCTCTTATAAATTGTAGGCATTTCTATCTACTTTGATTAATCTTAACAGACCTAAAGAATAAATACAAAAGGAAAACAATCCTGAAGTAGATCCTTAAGGATCCTACCCAAAGTTAACCCTTTGGTGAATATTTATATTAATGACTTGAATATATTCAATATATTAGTACTGAGTGGCAACATGTATGTTTTGAGAACATTCTTTGGTTTCTTCCAAACCAAAATTTTCTTATGCCGGTTTTAGCCACACATTGGAAAATACCTGAGCACCTGGTTTTGTTAAATATTTAGGCAGACCCATTGAATTCAGGAATGTGTTTGTGTATTTTGTGTTGCTAGAGGAATGTCAGCTGTAACAGTGACAAAAGTTTTTTCACTACAGGACCATTGAATAGAGCTTAAATTCTAAGTTCAGACTATATGTTTCTCGAACAAAAGAAACTGCACTAGAAGAAAAGTAAATGAGAAGAGGTCCTGCAAATCAAAGTTGCTGCTCTTCATCTTGGGTGTGGGAGGACTGCCAAGTGAATGCAATTCAATAGTCCATTTGCATCAGCCTGGCTTATATATCCGCTGAAGGAGGCAGGAGTTTGGCAAGCTGTGTCAGCAGGTTACCTTGCCATTGTGAAAAAGCAAAGCAACAGCATGCTAGGCATAATGAGACAAATGTTGTGCATTCAGCTCTCCAAAGTCTCTTCTTGCTACAACAGAAGAAAAGAATTGCCTGTATTGACGCTCTGGATATGCTTCTTGTTTACACAGCCTCATCAACTGTGTTCTCCTCACTGAGGTGTTAAAGATGCATTTGTGAATGCATTAAATCTGACCTACGAAACAGACAAAGTCTTATTTCTTGCATATTTTATGTCACAGAAAAGAACACATTAAGAGTATGAGTGATCAATGCCTGTGATTCATACAGTGACTGGAGCAAAAGAGGCTTAGTTCACTGAATGGAAATCAGCTATACCTTGCTACCGATTTCACACTGGAGGTATGAAGAGGCCAGGAAACAGAAGTGACATGAAGGGAGAGGAGGGTGGCACAGAAACACCTTGGTTCTGCAGCACAAGCTGTTCCACATCAAAAAAGGATTACTTTCACAGCAACAAAAATGGAAATGGTGAATTCTACAAACTTATAAGAGTCTGTGAGCCATCTCCTGCAGAGCCTGGAGCAGTCCCTAAGAGTTGCTATAGGCAGAGAAGCTGGGGCAAAAGAATGGCCTGAAGAGTGTCTTGTAGGAGAAGACAGGGGTGTGACATGGGGATGAGCTACATTCAACCCCAGCAGCCTGCTGTTGCTGCTGCCACCACTTATGAAGAGGGTTGGCATGGTCCACAGCAGCATCTGGCAAGGCCAGGGAGGAGGAAAAGGAAGACAGTGGACAGAGCGCACACATAGTGTGACACTACAGGTCTGGTTCAATGAAGTAAACTGAACCTTCTCCCTTCTTATTGATTCAGGCTCTACTTTTGCACTGGTACACTGGCAATTGTTGCCATCTTTCTGAAGGCAAATGACAGTAACCTCAGTATTTTATTTAGCTGATACAATGGGTTCATGCATACATACAGACATCGTATCATTAGCACTGGTTGTTTCTCCAGCAGCTGTAAGTGGTCTTATGTCCCTTCCTCTGCTAGAGCTGATAGAGTAGCCTTAAGGCTGATCTAAATTACTGCTCTCCAGAGTTGTCATGGCAACAGGGACTGGCTGAGCAACCCAGGCATTTTATCTTTTCCTTGAACATATTCAGAACGCTACATTCGGAACAGTGATTGCAGCTATGCGATCCCCACGGGCTTCCCTTCTCTTGTAGAGCATCCTCAGGTGCCCAGCGAAATCAGCCTCCTGCCTGCTTTACAGCACGAGTGGCAGATCTCTGCCAAAATGGTTTCCAGAATCTGGTGCATGATTTTAGCAGTCAGAACTGTCATTCTACACTTGGTATATTGACACAAATATTATATTTCAAAATATCCCTTCGCTGCAACTTGTTAAACGCCTTGTAGAATTTTTAAAAGCACTCCCTCTCCTAAAAATTTAACTCATGTCAAACGACCCTTTTGTGTTTACCTTCCAGAAGTATTCAAATGAATCACTCACTACAAAAGTGTTTTAAAAAACGAGGCAAAATAAGCAAGGGGCAGGGAAAGGCAATTTCCCAGCAAGAATGAAAAAAATCTGAACAAAAAATTTGAACAAACCGGTTTTATTTTACTTGGAGCTGTTCTACTAAATCAGCAACCTCACTTCTGGAACTTCCTGTTCCTACAATAGAGATGTTATTTGCATGAACTTTAATGTTATTAATGTTGTGCAAGTTGTGTGTTCCTTCTCTTGGAATTTGTCTGCCCTGAAGGATGCAAGGTACTGAGAGAATAAGGAAAGAAGAGCATGGTCATCCTGGTTTCTTAGATGGCAGGTTGTGGTATTAGAACAGTATTGAGTTTGACAAAGGGAGATTCACGGAGAAATAGGTTTGGCCACACTCTTAACACCAGGATTTGCTTCTATTATCATTTGTAATATTAGTCATTTCTTCCCATTTAGCTAATACATTCCAGCTTCACGTTCAAGGATTTGAGTGTGTGGATCCTTGCAAATAAAGAGTAATGAAAATAAATAAATAAAATGATCTAGCAGTTTTGGGTTTTTTTCTCTCTCCTACCAGTAGTAATATAGCCTTTGGTTACTGTTCCGGCAATACCTTTGTTTCAGAAGGACTCTCCTCACAACACATGCTCAGCTATCATTGTTGCTGCCAAATCCGATATAGTTAAAAAGATTCTCAGGAAAAAAAGAAGGAATATTAACAGTCTTTATACTACTGGAGCATTAAGACTCATAGTGAAGTATTGACTGTACCCAAAATAAACCCAGAATACCCAGAAAACATTTGGAATCTAAGCACTGAGCAAATTAATTTAGTTAGGGAAAGCAAAGAGCAAGGATACAATGCAGGTCTACAGTTAAGCATATAAACTTTGTCATTCTCATTCCTCTGTATTAAATATCTGAAAATATTTTAAAACTGCATATCAAGAATTGTCTGTACAGAATACCAATGAATATTCTCCAAGGGCAAAACAAAGAAAATTTCAAGCTTCCCAAAGAAAATTGTTGAACCAAAATGCAAGTGAAAAATTTTATGTATATAGCCCTTCCATAGAAAGGAGGAGGAGGAGGAATCACGTAAACATACTTTTCACTGTTTAATGTCATAAATGTGGTAGCTGGAAGGAGAAATGTCATTACTCACACATACTTTCCTTCAGAAAGCTCCCTTCCGTAACTTTGTGTGCACAAGGAATGGTATTGTCAGAGTTCTGCTGTGCAGAAAGTTCTGCCAGTGTAGTTTGCTTTCATTGGTTTGGGGGTTGGGAGGCTGGTTTGATTAGATGCATAGCAATTTATTAAACAACAACAACGTGTCTTCCAAGTTGGGGTTTTTTTTTTTCATGACGAAATAAAGAATAATTGTCACTTAAAGCCCACTTCTAAGTGGCTTACTTATAGACTGAAATGCAAATTCTAATTGCTACATCCATCTAAAAGCTGTCCATTTTCTCTCTTGTCCTTTAACAAAGAAAATAGCAAGTTATCTATTGATCATCTGATGACTGCCATTTCTCTTGTTTTTCTTGTAATTTGAGACATCCAGGCTTTCTAATATAGCAGCCTACAATGTAAAAAAAAAAAAAATCTTCTGCAAACTGCCACAGAAAATGTGTCTTGTCACAGTCTCTTGGGAACTTACTTGAAGACCCTTCAGAGAAGAGACTAGAAGAGCTTCCAAGAGGGTACACAGCAGAAGCAGGGATCTTTTCATTTTTCTGATCAGGAAAGGATACATACCTGGTACTGATACAGCATGCAACAAACACACGCTCAGAGATATACATGTATATGAATGAATATATATTCCCATATGTGTATATAAATGCATATATATCAGGTCACAGTTTCTCTTTATCCAAACCAAATTAAATGAGAGGGAAATTTCTGAGCTCTTCTGGCCTGTTTTTTGCATATGCAGTCCTCATTCTCATACTTAATGAAGTGAAACACTTTGTAATATAGCAACCTGGAAGAGTTTTTGCAGACTACATTCTTAATCCTTGCAAATTTAAGACACAAAAGCTTTACTTGCCAGATTCTAACATTAAAGAAATTAAATTATTCTGTGGATTCTTCCATGCAATTCTACAGTTAATTTTTCTAAGTGTGAGTATTTAGCACGTAAAGCTCTCCTGATTCCAAATGGTTTTCTGTGGTTATTTGACACCTAAGAAATATTTATCTCTTCACTTCAGAGACACAGACCACAGGGACTGAGGCCTGCCACCTCCTCAGGTGAGGTGACAGCTCCCAAAGATATGTACATTTGTCTGATAGTCCCTCAGCTTATTTTCAATCTTTTTTCTTTTTAAGATGGTCTGTGAATCAGTAGAGACAAGGTGTTGGGATGGCTGCCTGTTACCAGAGATTTTCCTATTTGCCTAGTTCAATGCTGTGTTTAGGTACTGACTCTCATGGCTGCTTCATAATCCAGTTCCTCCTCCAACTTGGAAACAAAAGTATATGCTCCTGAAAACTGGTTACGGTTGTCTCCAATCAGTGGGATACTTTTTCGGTTGATTTTTTTTTTCTCTTCACAATTACACTGTGCTTGAAATGTAAACAATGGGAAAAGGTTAAGTGATAATAGAAATAGCCATTAAACTCTTCAACTTTCCTTCTCCTCTCTAAGAAAATGTCAAAGTTGGTGAAAGAGCGTTTTGCTCTGACCTCAGTATGCTTTGATGCTTGTTTTAACTGTAGTATCTTCAACATGGGGGTTCTTTATAACCCAAACAAAATCTTCCATTTCCTAACTAGCTACCCTACCTCCACTAATACAGGGGCAGTATATTGCCCACTGAGTAGTTGTACAAAAAGTGGAAAGACTGAGCTGCCTGGTCAGGATGATGAAGTGTCTAGTGCATGTTTTGGATATTGGAGACCTATGTTCAAATATGTGATCTTAATGTAAAACAAGAAGATAAAGCTGGGTCTCCTAATACTATGTGTCTCTGAATTAGTGTTTTTTGCTGACACCCTACTCCCTATTCCCACAGACTCCAGACTAGATTTTGAGAAACTTTTCTCAAATAAGAAAAAAAAATGTTAATTTCCCTCAAAAACCTTTGCTTTCCTTAAAAAAAATCCCAAACAATTCTCTGTCAACTCAGTGTTGAGCACCAAATGCCCCCCAAAGTCTTAATGGTCCAATTTGTTTTTTCATTGCCTGACCGATTGGGTCATAAGAAGATGTGAAATGGAGGGGATATGGAAAGTGTTTTTCCCTAAAGCAGCTTTATATCATTTTCTAAAGAATTCTGTTGCCAGGGCTATAATGACAAGAGCAACTACAGTGCATAGGGAAAAAATATAGCAGGATTTTCAGAGTGGTTTCTGAAACCTGTCTTCTACTTACACATACCTGAATTCTCCAACTCTGCTGACTCTTGGCCACACGGAATACGCAATTTCCTCCAAATGTACTGGTAGCCCTGCAGTCTGGAAGGGTAGCTAGGCGCTGGAACCAATGAGTTGTTCCAAGTAGGATTTTCTCCTAAAGATGTATTTATTGGATTAGGTTTCAAGATACAGAGGAAAAATCAATATCAAGATGGTTCTGCTTCCATCTGAAATCAAAAGAATTTATGCTACTAATTTCTTCTGTAGCAGAATCAAACCCCAGAATTAGCATTTTGCTTAAAATCCTTTTCTTTCTGACATATTTCGGTTTATGGACTGGAATCAACAGTTAACCAAACCTGCAGCTTCCTGTACCTCAGGAACACTCAGGTCACAGCAGTCCCTGAAAAAGTCCAGTGCACAGATACAGACAGAGCTCTTTAACAAATAATACCTTTTCCCCTAGCTGAGCTGAAAGGAGCTATCAATCACCCAGAAAGCCTGATACAGCTGTTCACTGCCCAGAAACGTCAAGGGCCAGAAAAGAACATCTTTATGCTGTAGCAGTACAACAGCTACTTTTAAAAAGCATAGCTCTCCATCTGACTCCCCTTACCACGCCAAATTTCTGTAACCGTTTGGGCTGGAGTAACACAGACCCAACAAGTTCATTGTGAGGTTGGGAAGGAGGAATAAAAATAAGACTGTACAGGGAATATCAGTCAACAAGGGTGAAACAACCACCTCTGAATGAGCTGTTTGGATAATGCCTTGGGAGCTGGCACTGCATGGAGGTAAATTTTAAAAAAACAAACAATAGAATCAGATTTCTTGATGAGCCTTCTGGGTACACCGGAGGTACAGACTCTAAGTCCACTGGTGCTTTCAGCATCAAAGCTCAAATACTTTTAATGATCAGGAGCCTCAATTAGTTATTTTTATTACCCTATTTTAGTTCATAATAATGGTAACACTATTTGCATACAGAATATCAAAAGAAATAGACCATTGTAAATCAACATGTATACTTTTTAATTGGCAAAATTCTTCTGAACTTGAGCTTAAAAATGCAACTAGAGCTATTTTCTTATTTACTTATTTCTAGAACAGAATGGAAAACCTCTGGGGTCAGCTATTTTAAGCAATAGTTTCTGACAGGTTGAGAATTAACTTGGATTGCAAAGTCACCTTGAAAAGCTCATCTCCCTAGTTTTTTACAAAAAGAAATAAGGAATGAAATACTCTGGAAAAAAAAACTGGTGCTTTCAGTAATTCTTCTTCAATATGGCCATTAGAAACCTCTGGAGTTCTTACACCCTGTTCTGTGGACATACCCTTCCTCTCCCCACCCCCTTCAAAACATTACAGAACACTATGGACTAACTGGATAGGATTCTCCTGTCTAAACATCGATGTCTAGAGAACCTACACAGGGCTGGCAAATAAAATACAGCTCCTGCAAGACGCACATCCCTCTGGTGAGCCATCTGGAATCCAGGCAAGACACTCTGGGCTTTCTAAAATGTCACTAGATGCTGTGTTCAGGCATCTGAATCCTGCCCATTATCTTGCTAAATAAGTCTCTCACAACCTTCCAGATGCAGACTTTGGCAACATATGCTGTTATGATTGTGACATACAGATGATGATGATGATGTAAAACTTCTGCAGCTCTTTCCGGAGCAGATGGGAAAGTGTCTAGATGTAAGTTCCCTACATGAAATCTCAGGGAGTGGGAGAGGTGACACAGAGAATAAAAGGTGATGAACAGAAAACGGGCATGTATATATGTATATATACATCTAAATAAAATGAAATCTCTAAGTCTCTAGTACTAAGTAGATGAACCACATCTTACTCTATGCATTCAGTCAACATTTAATTCCAAAGAATTATTCTTCTGTGTTCAGTATAGGGAAATAAATACAACAGTGAAATACCCATTTCTTTTTAGAATACAATCTAACAGAATCAGTCTAATATAGCTGTGAAAATTTTAAATCAATAGAATATTTAAGACAAAAACAAATCAACAGATAAATTATTTGGTTTGAAAAAAATTCTCACATTTTAAAAATCTCAATCTAAATAATAAAAAATCTGTAGTGCTGTATGCATTTGGGGGATGTAATACAAAAATAGCAATTAAGATAATGAAATTTAGAATTCAGCATCTAAACCCTCTTAAACCATGTCACTCTCTCTGATGTTCTGAGACGTACTATTGTAATGTACTTTTGGTATAACATACCCATATTGACTACTTTGTCAATATACTAAGTCAGCACGTACTTCTTGCATTCTGAAAATTCCACTTAAAGGTATGTATGTGCTGAATAACTCAAAATAAATTTATTGAGGGAGCTGGAAGTTAGGATGGAGGGTAGAAGTATAGCAGGCAAAAGAGGAAAAAAAGAGCTACTTTTTGTGGGGTATTTTTGAAAGCATTCATTTTTGAATCCACTCTTCTTGAAGTTGATGATAAAACTCTTATGAATTTCGGTGACAAAAAGACCGGTTCACAGACCTTTTGAAATTTTCTTCCCATCAGTATAAGTCTCTCCCTACTGAAGTGTTTCTTCTGTGACTTCATGCTTAACTGAACAACAGAAAACACTATTCTTCTGAGACTGTGAGAGAGGAAGCCGAATGAGTGAAAGAATAATAACAGAGCAAGAAATAAAGAGCTAGGCTTTCTGTTACTGTGCAGCTGAAGCCAATGGAGCAACACGTGCGTCATAAGGAGGAAACCCAGAAAGCTTGGTAACAATTTATGTGTACTAGGTATTCTGGGAACATATGCATCGTATTATTTCGTAGCCACTGCCCTCATTATACAGTGGATCCAAAAGTACTATTAAAAAATAAGACAAAAATAGAGAGGCACAGAGAGGCAATCACTCAGACTTTTACCTTTTAGTTGTCAGGCTCCCAGAAGAGTTGATATATTGCTGTAGTTGCTGCTTTTAGATAAAAAACTCTGATGCAATTAGTCCCTAGGAACGATGTAGGGGTTTTGGGGATACAAAAAGCTATTTAACCTGGTTTGATCACTCTGCTATTACTTTCACAGTAAAATGAATTGCAATTTGCCATGTTTGAATATACTGTAGTGAAAATTACAATCAGAAAATAAAGTCTACTGATTGTGTATTTAGGATACAATTCTCATCAATCCTGCAGCTTCTGGGAAGTAGTCTTTTGCGTGGACTTTCTAATTAACAGTTGAAAGGAAACCAAATGAATGCAATAAACTCAATGACTTGAATATCTCAACATTTATGCATCCCTTTTCTAGAACTGGCTTCTCCCTTAAGGATTAAATGTCCCTGGAAGTCCCACTGGTGTTGATGCTTTCTGTGTCTTTCATACATGCGCTGAAAGTTTTCCCTTTTCCTCAATTCTTAGCTACATCAAAACTAAATTGCATAAACTAACAACAATTTTGGTGGGTCTTTGCAATCTCACAGTCTTTTTTGGGTTAAATGAAGGAGTTGAATCCAAGCACCATAGAATAAGAAAATGTCATCAACAAATCAGTAGGCAAGCACGGATAACCAAACCCAGTTTCAGGGTGATGGAGGTCCCCTGGACAATGTTGCTGTATGATACTACAGTGGTTTAGAGATCTCTTCATTGGCCAGCTGCTTGCATTAGACCATGACAAAACACACAGTGACTCTAGCAATTAAAGGTTAGACAAATGAGTAATTTTCAAAGTCCCATTATCAATTTCTAGTTATTTTTTCAGTACTATCACTGATCAAAACCTGGGAATTTTTAGGAGAAAATTCAGTCTGTTGATGCATTTTTGTAGTGTCCTTTTAAAAAAGTCACTTAATCTCTCTTTTAGGCTGCATATAGTCCTATAGCCAAAAAAAAATCAAAAAACAACCCACCAAAAAAAAAAAAAAACCCCAACCAACTATGACTTACGTTTACTTCATGCTTAAATGTCATGGGAAATTTCTTTTAAAAGTCTGTAAATTTTTATTTTTCTATGTTGTGTTTTATAAAACATCATTTTTAAATGATCAAGTTCCTTTGTAATAAACTAGTACAACCATTCCAAATTTGCACAGAGTAACCCAAGAGAGCTTAAGATTTTGCTTCTGGAACTGTCCTTTCCGTCACCAATATAAGTTTCCAAAGTTTCTATTTATGCAGTTATAACACAAAAGTTTTATTAATAGACATCTGAGGTATGGCAATAATTCCCTATACTTAGAAAGTTAAAATAATTACTCTCTCATACTTTTATAACATAGCCCAGTGTACACTGCTTTTCAATAGCTACCACATAATAACTGTACTTTACAATATAAGTACTTACCACAAAATGGTATATATTAACCACATAGAGTGTCAGAAATACAGCTGCATGAGGTTTTGTTTTGTAATGGAGAATAGCAATGCTAATGTGAATACACAGCTGTTGAAAACAACAGCTTTCTCAAGACAAAAATTACTTCATTATTACTATGTTCAGTAAGGCTGGCAGGGGTCTTTCAATGGAAGTGCTTAAATTTAATTAATAGCTAGAAAAAAAGCAAACTTGAACACTTTGTCTTCGCTGAAATTTTGTTTCCCAGCATCACTTCACCTCATTTTGATACCTTTCATTAAAAGGTCTTACTTTAGCAAGTCATGGCATCATTTTCCAGATTCTCAGTGTTGTATAAAAGGGATATGCTAAAATGGTTTGGAAATTCCAGTTGAGGCTAACTTCTTTTTTTTTGAAATCATGTCTGTAGCATCATTTCTTTATTTCTGGAAGTACCATCTTCAAAGTGAACAGGACTGTCCAAAGTATATGCAGTGATTAGTCTAGAAACCTGCTGGCTCTGATCCAGCAAACTGAGCCTTATGGAATTAGACTGTAAGAGAATTCAGGGAAGAATCTCAGCTGCAATTGCTATCTCATGGATGAGCTCAAGATGAATATGCAACCTATTCAGCATATCCTACAGTGATTTAAATGTTTCTGATATTATTCGGATTCCAGCAAGAAGAGTTAAATTCTACAAGGGAAGTAGGAAAACTCTTTTTTTTCTTTCTTTTTTCTCTCATTAATAACCAATGGGATGTAATAAACATGCAGACTACATTTTCTGAGGGTTCCTCCAGTTGATGGGGGACACCTAAGGACCAGTGCCGTTTTAAGTGAGCAAGAATGGGTGACTGTGGGAGTCCTGGCAGATGCTGTGATTCCCTTGGCTCATAAGGAGTCCAACCTCATGTTAGAATGACAGAATAGTGATGCTTTCTGCTTTTCCTCAACAGTCAAACTTGTTCATTTGTGACTGCTGACTGATCATTAAACCTCCTCCCATGGTGGCAATTCTTTGCACCAGAGATTATTCTGAGTCCCCCAAATCGCAGCTCAAAGCAGCTATGGGGAAGCTATCTTAGATTGTTTTCAGACCATGAGGAGTCAGATGTTTACAGGGAGGTGACTGCCATGTGGATAAAAGGAGATTCAAGGTAGTTAAATTGTCTGTTCTACACCTTTAGAGACAAGAAAAGGCATTAATGCATTAAGGTTTTGTTCTCTGTGTGCGTTAGTTCTTTTTTTTTCCTTGAAAAGCAGTTCGTTGAGAGGAATAATCCAGGCCTTTACTCCTTAAAAGTAAAGGTAGATCTTAGATTTAAAAGCTGGGTATATGCTAACCTTGACAGGAGGAAAAATACAGATCAGTCAGCAATCAATAGAAGAGTCTGGCCTTCTGCATTTGAATCCTGTAAGGCACCGTTGCCAGAAAAAGCTCCCTGGTTTGTTTTTAAAACAACTCCTTCCCTCTGTTCCTTCTTCCTTTGAAGTGAATTTCTTTCTCCTGCTGTTACTGCTGTCACTGCTAAATTATAAATGCCCTTGTGTTCTAAAAATTCTGCATCAGCCACAGTATTCAAGCACCACTTCCTTCCGTGGCTTGCGGCCGTGTGAAACTCAGGTTTTCAAAGCAATTCTGCCTCCTTGAATGCCTCACTACCCTTTTACTATGTATCCTCCAAAAAGAAAGAATATCCTCCACTCTATGTGTAGGAATAAGTAGGCTTGTGCCAGTGCTGCAGTATGAGCCCCCTGCACATCTTCCACAACAGAAAGAATTTCCATGGCCCAAGATCAGTTTTAGGAAAATCACTCCAATTAATCAATGTAGAATTACACTGTAAAATTAGGGTTATCTCCTGAATTGTTTGAATCTGCTGGAATACCCAGCTTCTCTCTGGTAGCTATAAGGATCTTCATTAGTTGAGGTCCCAATAATATGAAACACTGGGGAAAAAAAAGGAAAAAAAAAAGATTGCACTGAACTGGAAAGGAAGAGTCATGTTACTTGGGGCTAAATATGATCTCAATCTAACCAACTAAAGTCCATGGTAAATCCAGTGAAGTTCTGGCTTAATGAGATTGCAACCCCACAGTCTTTGAAATAAATTTTTTGGTTTGATTTGTTTTGTTTTTTTTTTTCCTGTAGTAGTTCACAGCCTAATACAAGATTTGGAAAAATACATATTTTGGAAAAATCCTAAGATTTGGAAAAATATGATGCCTATTTTTCTATAATCATGCAATAAAAGGGGGAAAAACAAGATAAAGGAAATATATTTCCCTTTTCTGCAGGAGGATAATGGACTCAGTCTTGTGCTGAAACCAACCAGAATATTTTTTAACAATTCTTGTCTAGGTTGCTGCAGTTTTCCACTTCAAAGTTAAGCAACTAAATCTAAAGGCACCTCACAATGTAAGATGAGTCTGAGGTCTGTTAGGGGTGGATTATTGGAAATCAGGCAATTCAAAGAGAAGGTCTTTGAAAAGAGGAGGTTAAATGAGCAGTGTCAATACCCGCCTATAGATCTGCTACTAAGGGCCCAAAAAGCCACTTTGTTGCAAAAACCTAGCAATTCATGTTTTTACCAGATCCAGTCACCAAAGTCAGTACATTTCTGTGTTGCCCTAAGTAGGCTCTATATCAAGCCCAAAGTTAGGGAATAGGGTGGACTTAGGAGAGCCATCAGTGCAAAACGCTCTTATGTTGGGCAAAGTGTTGTTTTGGGTGTACAGACTGTATTAGTGCCCACTGATACTGGCAAAATGGTCACAATTTTTTCCAAAATACAGCTCTAGTTGGCTGCATAACATGGCCTTTTCTCTGCTGACTTGCCAGAGGAAAAGAAAAGTATGTCTTTCTTTACTGGCAAACCGTCAGTCATGCTGCAACAAGCGCAGACATCATGAGTCACTCTTCTTTGAGCTCTAATCTCTGCTCATAGTGACAAATGAACCTCGAAAATCAATCCAGTTCTGACTCCTCAAATTTTTCTGGAGTCTTTTTTTTAAGAAAAAAATAAGTATATTGCATGCTTAGGATACTAAATTAGAGCATGTAAAATGTGAGTATATTAAAATAAAATGTCAAAGAGCCTGCACCTGGAATGGTCTTGCAGTCTTGTAATGAAAATGTAAGCGAACTCCCAAAGATTTGGAGTGTTCTTTAGGTTACCCTTCTAGGTTTATGGCAGCCTAGCTCTTGCCTTTTGTAGGCTACTTCAAGTTGCAAAGCAACACAGGGCATCTCTCTTCTACAAGTTAGCAGAAGATGCATACACTACAAATGCCTTGAACTACAATAAAAGGCTCTACAATCAATGACTTGATGTACAATTCCTTCCCAAAAGGGCTGCTACCTTCCTACATTCATTCTATTATTGTCCCAGATATACTAAACAAAAATATTAGCTATCTGGTTTATCATCTATATACCTACCTAGCTAGGTACTTCCTATGCCACTAGTTTTTGTGTCAATAACTAGGTATTCCATTAGTTTCCTTCATCTGAAGCCTTCCTCCAAAAGACTAAAAGGACAGAACTACCTTACAGAGTGTGTCAGAGGTGAACATTTGAGACAAATTAATATTCCACATTCTAACAGATTTCCTCGCTTAGTATTAGAAGAAATATTTTTTTCTATAACTACCTCTGTCATGGGTTCCACCATACTCTGCAATAATACTATCCATTTTGGTTTTTCTTATATTTTCAACAAAGCCTTAAAGATCACCACCAATGTAAATACTCTCCTCCTGAAAAATTTCACTGATAATTTTGACAATAACACTGGACAATGTTGTAACAGAAAAATACTAGTCCTAATTAACCTGCAGATTTGCTACTCTTGTAACTATTATGGTTGAGGATAAAACTTGGCTTAAGAAAGCAATTGGCACAACTCCGGCTTTGTGAACAGCTACATTGGAAGAAAAGCATTCCTGTAAAAAAATTCCTCCTCTTGCTGCCTTTTACAGTGAGTTCAGTGCACACTTAGCAGATGGGTTACACAACTTTTGCCACTACGGTCACAGTTGTACAACTGGTATATGTAAAGAAGACCTTAGAAAAACAATATGTTGTTTCTCTATTCTCCTCCTAGCCTTGCTGCTTGAATTTATTTTATAGCATGTTGTCTTTATTTCTTTTACATATGGTCTTTCACATAGCCAGTAAGAAAGAAAAACTAGTCCTAAAATAAGAGTAATGGATGAAAAGGCATCAGTTTCCATCCAGAAGTACCACTGATATGTCCAGTACCAAAAGCTGCTTTTAAATTCCCTCTGGATTTGACTAGCCATCAATTTCATAACACTTCTTCAAATAAGCAAAGGAAATGAAGAACAAACTAGTGAAATCTAGCAGTTACACTGAGTGCAAAGGTGGGTTTTATTTTTATGAGAGGTAATAGCATCATTCATGAAGTAGGAGAGATTCATGAGAAGAACGCTACAACCCTTGTAATTACAAGGGTTAATACTGCAAACCCTGCTAGAAATCCCTCTGCCTGTTAATCACCCTGCAAGATAGTTCTTGCTTGGGCAAAGGGAGGAAAGTGAGTAGGGAAAATGGTAAGGTGCTATACTGTGCTTGCATTAGGGCTTAAAATACAAGAAATCATAACTTTAACCTCCTCTGAGAAGGCTCTTCAGAAAATTACAGGAAAACTTAACTATCCAGCAGAATAAATTATAGGTTGTGCAATTGCAAGAAGATTGATATAACATTAAGACACTGAAAGAGGATGTGTCAGCACAAATATGAAAGCCATATGTAATAAAAGCCTCAAATAACAATATACGCACTCTCTCTGTCATCATTATGCACCATCATTTATGGATGGACAGCACCTGCATTCCTGCTGAATCCTCTGGCATGTGTCCATTAGGCCCATTTACTGTCAAGTAAGTATTCTCCTTTGCGGTAGATGTGATTCTTTCATTGCTACTCAGAGAAACCTACAAAAAGATCCAAACCTGATGGAAGTTTTGGAAACCGACTGTGAAAACAATCCTAAAAAGAAAGAAAACTAAAATTATGTCTTTTTCAACTTCTTTCTAAATTCATTTCAAATTTTGGAATGCAAGCGCAGACTTACTTTTCATGATATCAGAAAGCAGGAATGACAGTGAAGCTGAAACCCACAATCACAGTACAGTTTCGGTGTGTACGATAGAGGGTGCACTTGTAAAACACATGCGGGTGCAGGGGGGTTATTAGAACTTTTGGCTTGAATTGAGGTGCATAACCTCCTATAAAATCAATACAGAGCAAACAGCTCTTCATTCAATGCTCTAACTTCTTCTCTGAACATGCCCAACTTTTAACATTAGGAGATACTTTTCTCTGTTTAGTGGCTTCAGAGGGAACAAAGGTGCCAAAGTAGTATACGTGAATGTCCAGCCTCTACCCCTGATGTATAATACAGCTGTGAAAAGCTTTTCAGTACATCCACAGAAGGATAATACAAAGAGCAGATGCTGTAGGACAAAACTGCTATTGTCTACCACTGCTAAAGGTTTTGCAAAGTGAATAATCCACAGAGTAGAATTGCTGTATTGTGACTGATACCAGGCTAGAACGAAAAAGCATTTATTATTTTATTAAGCTCCATTAAAAGCAAACATTTCTCTGCATCAGGAGAAGTGTGGTAAAAACACACACACACGTGCAAACACACACACACACATACAATTTTGAAATTCAGGCCTAAAGTGACTTTCGATCCAATCCAGGCTGATTGACAAATTCAGTGAGAGCTATTGACAAGGCTGATAACACAGGCTGATTAATTTTTGTACAGACAAAAGAAGTTTTCTTAGAATAGACAAAAAAGACAATCCTGTCATACCAAGCAACCTTTGGAGATCTAAATTTCTTCAAGCGCTGTGTCACCATGAGAATGCTTCAGTGTATTATTCATTCACTCTCAATACCACTGGCATGAATGATATAAAGTAATATAATCTGTATTTTGTGATTTCTCCATCTAGACTTGACACTCGTGGAAAGGTTATTTCAATTTTAAGCAGTAAACTAAGATACGGCATTGGATATAAAATAACAACAATTTTTTTCAAACTCTTTCCAACCTACGTAGCTGTCTCCTTAAGATTTGAACTTCATGCTCATACTCCGTTGTGGTGACAGGTTATACTAAAAAGTATGAATCAATGCTGCGCATAAAGATTCGATCTTTCCTTCACAAACCTCTGTTAAGAAGATTTCTGGGTTCATTCTGCCTAACTTTACCTGTCTTAAAGTTAAATGTCTAAGTCTAACCTCATTATCCATCTTTCCTCCACGGCCAGTACAGCAGGAGAGACAAAGGGGCACATTTATGTCACTTTCCACCGTCGCCTGACTGAGGTGGCTTATGTCAGGAGAAGTGAAGCCCACCTGCTTAGCAGTTGTCAGAGACATCAGTGAGACACGTTGGGTCTGACAGCCACAAGGCTCTGCAGAGCCCAGCTACGCGCCCACCACTCCAGCCTTACACCACCGCAACTGGCAGCACAGAAAAAGGATTTGGAATCCATTTTTTATTTACTTTGCACTCTTGCAACTCCACAAATCCTAACTAAAGGGCAAGTTCTGGCTTATTCAGGAATGTTTGGAAAATTAAGAAGATGGAGGAAGAAGAGAGTTTAAAATATAAGATTAAAACTAACAAAATCTGAAAGTATAGTTAATATACTAAGGTGTTTTTCAGATTTACAGCAGCAGACTATAATTTTTACCTGCTTTAAAACGTATTTACTAAGCCTTAGTAAAAAACAAATGGAAATCATTCTTAATGTTTTTCTAAAGCTTTTCTGTGTAATTTTTTCTGCATTTTTTCAAATGCCAGCATCGTGGTTTATTAAAAGAGCTCCATCTTCTGGCAACTGATAAAGAACAGATCCTTCACACATGTAGAAGAGAGGCTTAAAATCATTTGCAGAATTTAATGAAAAATTGATCCTGAGTAACCAATGTCTGAAGCTGCATTCCACAGAGATTTTGTGACATTTTTATTTTAGAGTAATTTGTTACTTGTTAACCTTGATTTCTAATGTTTTGTCAGGAATCTTAGTGGTTATCGAATTAAAATAAAAGGGTGACATATTAGAACAATCCTGAAGAAGGGAAGTTAAATATATATGCTGACAGCAACATAACCACAGGAAGGCAACATGCTACCTCACTTTGCATCAGGTCAGGCTTGGTTGTAGTTTTTCAGAAAAAAAAAAAAAAAAGCACTGAAAATCTAGTTCAGCTTTTCAGGAAGAGAAGAATAACCATGAGAAGTACATTTTCCCACATTTTGTCTGCCTGCCTTTGCAGTAGCTCAATAATTAAAAATTGCCAATTGTCAATGCCAAAGAAGGAAGACGGCATCCTGAGCTTTATCATTTTTAGCATTCGTCTCACCCTTGATTTTATTACTAAGGGGCTTATCTTCACTTGTTTTTCTTTTTTTAAGGGAGAGTGTTGGAGGAAAAGTAAGCAGAATCCCCAGGCTCTTCTCCCATGTTCTGCCAATGAAGGCACATCTGCTTGGTGTTACATCTGAGGACAGGGAAACTTAGGAGATTCGTTGCCCCTCTTCAGCATATTTATAAAGAGGGTAGTAAGACTCCATGGCATTAACAAGTTGAAGGTTTGCTATACTGAAAAGCCTTCACATAAAGAATAACTGAAATGGTGACTAACATACCAGCTTCATTTTTTTTAATCAACAGCCCTGTGTGAAAAGATCACCTGAAAATGGAGAGAGATCTGACTGAGCAGTCAGTCTTTGGAGACCTCTGAAACACTAATCCTGTGTAACGACTTCCAAATGAAAGGTTAAATATTTTAAAGCTTGAAATGAAATATCTGGGATATTTGCTCTTGCAGGGAGATGCAAAAATAAGCAACGTCCTTTGTTTATGGCCACTTCATCATTAGTAATTAATTCCACATTCTGACAAATAGTATGAAAAGTGTGTTTCAGTGAGATAATTATTGAATATTCACCCTGCAATAATAGGAAAATAAACAGGGAAAAATGTATATAATCCGTCAGATTTTCTTGTTTATATTTTTCTTAACTTTATATTAATTTGCCTCTGAAGCTGTACTTACTAGATTTACTTTAAAAAATCAGCCACTTCCCAGTGACACCTCTAAAATCATATTTAGACATGTTACTTTATTGCAGATAAACTGGCCATAAACAAAACTAGGTTGGAACTCAAAGGAAGGTTTTGAAAAATCCAAGCAGTGAAGTCTTTCAGTCAGCACTGCAGTTAAAATATCTCACCATTTCTAACTTCTGCAGGATTATATTTGCAGACCCACATGCTGGTAATGAAGGTTATTTAAAGTAGTCTTGCCGAAACGGCATTAGATTTAGTAAAAAGTGCACTCACTGCTACTGCTGAGAAGTACTGTCCTTTTACACTGTTTGTAAGAAGTCCATCCAAAGAACTGCAACATCTGAAGCCCCCATGCTCTTTCTGCCGAGGTCATCTGCTCATGGCTTAGCCCAGAACGTGCATGTAAAATGTGACATGCTATTACTCAAACCTGAAGGGACTGATCATAGTAGATTGCCTAAAAATACAGACTATTTTGAATTATCACTAATCAAAGTGACTCGGTTATTCCTGTGTACATGGAAGGTGGAGAGAAAAATATACACATTCTTTTATGTACTTAAAGTCTTTCAAGCAAAACAAGTGTGTTTAAAGAAGAGGGATATTATGTAGGGCTATCTCTGTCAGATATTGGCTCTGTTCTTTTCCAAAAGAAATTTGTTTTGGTTTCAGGAGGTTACAAAGGTCTGAAAACTGATTATCAGTGAAGTATGTAATCATCTGGAAAATACTGGTGTAATGAAGAAAAGACATATTGTTCTAATAAAAACTTAGGCCCAGAGTACATACAGCATGTAAGAAAGATCACATTCAGGAAAACTAGATTTTAGTCCTGTCTCTGTTGGGTGATCACAGGCATGTATTTAATTTTCCCTACTTCGGTTTTTCCCTGAAAAATGGTGATAACATAACTTCCCCCTCTAAAGAGAGTTCTACTTATAAAAACATGTTAGCACATATCACTGCTTCAATGGAAAACCAAGTCTTCAGGAAGCGTGTCAGAGAGGTCAGCCTGACTCGATAACTAAAATATTTAGTAGACCCTCTTAAACCTGGCCATTGCTTACTTGAAGCTCCCCTGCTGTAGTGTTTCTATATGCTGTCCTCCAGCCTGTATGCATTGTCCTGGACATAGGCATCCTCTCTTGCAATATGGCTTGAATGGTGCCTACTACTGTGGAGCCACCTGGGTCTGCAGTGGGCTGCTTTATACTAATCAGAATTCAAATAATGGATCACAATAAATAAATTTCCCATGAAAAATCAATCATATGGTTCTATATACAGTCAGCAGAGTAGGAAAGTTTAGGTATTCACATGGCTAAAAATCAGGAAGATGACAGCTTATAGCATACCTTAAAAATGCCAAATGCACGAGGAACCCAGTTTCAGGGAAAATGATGTTGCTACCACATAAAGAAGAAAGATAAAGATACAAAATTTTGTCATAAATCAAATTTCATTAGATGTGGTTTTAACTATATATAAAAATGTTTTCAGAGACAGAGGGAACAGCAAGCTCTCAGTCTATTAAATACATCCATTTTTCACACAAATTATCTCCGTCAAGTATTGTGCTGTGTCTTAACACCTCATATCCGTTCTAAATCACCGTTGCTTCTAAATTTGAAAATGACTGAGGAAACATGTGTCCTCCTCATTTTCCTGTAATATAGTTGTTTAATCCATTACTGCTACTGATTCCTCTTTACAGAGCTGCTAAGCTGGCAGGGCAGAGCTGATGCTGTTCCAGGGTAGAGGAGACCTCTCCTGTGGCAATCTTGTGAAGGTGAAGCTCTGCTCCAGCGCTGTGCCCCAGCCAGAACCTGGGAACCGTCGGCCCATCACACATAGGTATTAAGCAGCTGGGATTAAGTATGCCTCAGATACAATCAAGAAGGAATAATAAATGAAAATAATACACGTAAAGTGACATACAATCCTTCAGTGACTCTACAGGTGCTTTCACAAACCTGCTCTACCCAACATAGAGTGAGTTTCCCTATAGAAACAGGCTCAGTTTGCTATAGAGCAAACAGGATCGTTTTTTAAAGACTTACACAACAGGCTTTCCCAGATTCTTCTGTGGCACTTAGTTGTAACTCTGGCTACTTAAGAGTCTTAAAAGCAGGTATGTAATAGTCCTCTGCAGATGGAAAAACCTGGCATGAAGGCAGGCATGAAGGATTAAAAATTGGGAGTTTAAGAAGCTATCATATTTTGTAGAACTGCAGTACTACAGCTTCTTACAGTAATAGACAACTTCTCATTTGTGTATATTTGATTAAATCAGTATGAAATCCTAGAGAGCCACTGGTTTGGCTGTGTTTTACACTATTTCTATCTCCATGTCCCACCTCCTTTTCTGAGGTGCTGCCAAGAGGATGTTTAGAGCTCTCAACATTCAGGGGCAAACCTGAAAGAGGACAAGAAAATGGTGAAAAGTATAGAAAAACTGTAAAGGGAATAATTTTTGCAGTAGATGGAAGCCCCTCAGACAAATTATACTCTGAGAAAATCATCCCAGCCAAAAAGGGAAATAAACTGTTTTCCTGCATAGTCATTAAAGAGCAACACCTCTATGCATGTCTGGTACCCCACATAGTCTCCTGCATGCTTCAGAAACAATATAACAGGGCCAACTACTGAAATTCAGCATCTCCTTTCCATATTATTTATTTCATTTGTATTACTGAAGCAGCATAATAAGGAGAAATTAATCATAGAAGCTTCAGGGACTTATTTCACAGTGTATCAAGCAATTATATATTGAAGGTGATGAAATAATAATATCTTTGATGTAACTTCCCACCTAGGACCTGAAAAAGAAACCACTAGAACCTAGAAAATGAGAAAGAGAAGAAAATTCGGGACAAAAGTAATTATGGAATAGCCAAGATGACATTGCTCTAATGTTCTTTTCTTTGCATTCTTAAGAGATTCAAACTGTTTGAAAATACCTAAGAAAGATCAGTCAGAAAGGAGGAATGAGGGGGAGAGGGTTATCATTTTTATTAAACAGGAAACCCTTATAAAGGATTAACCCTACTGTTCATTATACATATTAAAATATACATGTATAATATAATTTAACTCATTTTAGCTTTCCATTCTCTTCCTATCCCTCTGAAAGAGGGGCTGTATACTGAAGATAAACTGATGCTGCAAATAAAATGTTGCGTATCTGAACAAAATAAACGTAAGGCTGATGCCGAGAGAAAATATTAATTTGTCAGTAAATGTGTAATTGTAACTGGCCACAGATTTGGCAAAGAGACAAAAAAAAACATTCACACAGAGGAATCCCATGGCAGAAAATAAAGAAACTAAACTGAAGAAGATAAATTGCATCCCATCAACAAGCTGGCCAGCTGTAGTATCATTTTGTGCTCTCCAGCTAGCAGGAACTCAGGGCCAGCCCACAGATTCGGTCTGTTTTTGACAATGGCACATCCCTCAAAGAAATCAGAATGCAATAAATAGATAAATAAATGTCCATATTAGAGTTACAGTTGTAAAACAAAGTGCTGGCATTTTGTTAAAAAGAGTAACTTTACCTTGGATTTGTAAAATATGTTCATCAGAAAACAGACCTGCAGCTGTCTTGCGCAGCCTTGACAGATCTTTATAGTGCTTTGAGTACCAAACAATTTCAAGGAAAAAGGACATTACTTATTTATAATGGCAAAATTGCAGCTACACGGCTTCCCATCGTTGTCTGTACACAGGAGGCACAGGGAAGGGTGATACTGCTGTCCACCTACTGACTTCTGCTGTGATGTAAGATTTCAAGCCCATAGGGACAGAGGGACTTGCTTTCAAAATCCGGACATCCCCCAGTAGGAACACAGTTGTTAACCTCACCTCAGAGATGATGGATCATGGCCCAAGAGGCAAGTACATAAGCAGCTCTTGGTGTTGAGACCAGAGTTTTGCAGGAAAAGCAAAATATAACTACGGGGATCTCAAACTTCTCTTACCTATGGATGTCTTCCATTTACTCTCCTTCCCTACTGCTGACAACAAGGTTACCCCTAAAAGCACATAGGCATTTTCTGTTTTGTTTGTGGTAACCTAATCTATTTTTATTCCGAGGTAACTGCTCATTTCTTTCCGTATGGGACTAAGCTGTGGTTTGTGCCATGCACATCCATACTCATCACTCAAACGTGCAGAAGGTTAACAGAATAACAAAGAAAAAAAGATCAAAAAGAGGAGAACAATCACAACCACCCACAGTAAACCACTGAGCCCCAGCTATATGGGAGCATTACATGGGCCTCTGAGGGAAATAAAGTGTGATGTGGAGCCCTGCATTACCTTCTAAGCTCCCATGTAATATTATACTCAGGAACGCTGTAAAATGCTGGGACGTTCCTTACATTAATTTTCTCTAACAGCAGGCTAGGAAGTTAGGGTTGACCCTGCCACCATGCATTGTAACAACCAAAAGGAAGCCTCCAGATTTTTTAATGGATCTCGTTTTTAAGTGTGATGACTAATATACAATACTAGAATATGAGTTAATTTAGATAAAGATGCTGTGTTAACTTTGGCTGGCAATGTAGAGTTAACTTCTGCTACTGTCGTATTAGCAAAGCTACGCAGTAGAGAGTAGAACAGGACTTATTTCCTCTACTCGTTCTGTCTCCATGCAAAATTCTACTTTATATTTTGAGTAGTAAGAAACTACAGTACTTTAGTCAGATAGGAAGACTAGCACTGATCCCTATGCTACTATTTCATACAGCGCTGCTGTGTTTGCAAAACCTCAGACACTGATGTCATAGAATCATAGAAAACTAGGTTGGAAGGGACCTCAAGGATCATCTGGTCCAACCTGTCTGGGCAAAAGCACACTTTAGACAAGATGGCCCAGCACCCTGTCCAGCTGAATCTTAAAAGTGTCCAATGTTGGGGAATCCACCACTTCCCTGGGGAGATTATTCCAAAGGCTGATTGTTCTCAGTGTGAAAAATGTTCCTCTTGTGTCCAATTGGAATCTCCCCAGGAGTAACTTGTACCCATTACCCCTTGTCTTTTCCATGTGACTCCTTGTAAAAAGGGAGTCTCCATCTTCTTTGTAGCCACCCTTTAAATAGTGGAACATGGTGATAAGGTCTCCCCTAAGTCTTCTTTTCTCAAGGCTGAACAAACCCAGTTCTCTCAGCCTTTCCTCATATGACAGGCTTCCCAGTCATTTCATCATCTTGGTGGCCCTTCTCTGGACCCTCTCCAGCCTGTCCACAACTTCTTTGTATAGTGCGGACCAAAATGGAACACAGTATTCCAGGTGTGGCCTGACAAACGCTGAGTAAAGTGAGATAATGACTTCTTTATATCTGCTGGTGATGCCCTTGTTGATGCAACCCAGCATCCTGTTGGCCGCCTTTGCTGCAGCAGCACATTGTTCACTCATATTGAGTTTGTTGTCCACCAGGACCCCCAGGTCCCTTTCTACAGAGCTGCTCCCCAGCCAGGTGGATGCCAGCCTGTGCTGAACTTCTGGATTATGTTTTCCCAGGTGCACAACCTCACACTTGTCCTTGTTGAACTTCATAAGTCTCTTGTTAGCTCACACTTCCAGCCTATCCAGGTCTTCCTGCAGGTTGGCTCTCCCTTCCAAAGCGTCCACTTCCCTACTCAGTTTGGTCTCACCAGCAAAATTCATCAGGGTACGCTTGATCCCATTATCCAGATCACTTATGAAGATATTGAACAGCATTTGGCTCAATATCGCCCCCTGGGGGACCCTACTTGACTGGTTGCCAGTTTGAAAAGCAGCTATTGACCACCACCCTCTGGGTGTGGCCTGTCAGCCAGTTTCCACACACCACGCAGACCATTTGTCTAGATCTGAACACATCAGTTTCTCTAGGAGGAGGCTGTGGGAAACTGTATCGAAAGCCTTGGAGAAATCCAGGTAGACAACGTCCACCGCTTGCCCCACATCAACCGAGCAGGTTGATTTAATTCATAGTTTACATTTTCACCAGAAATATCAGTCACAGTGCAGGTCAGGAAAGGTAAAACAGTGTGTACGATGTATCAATGCTATTTTTGTCTGGACACCTCTGCATGCATTATTTCTGGTTTGTGACTATGACGGCCACAGGAGAGAGAGCCACTATTAAGCACTACTGGCTCCTATCAGGATGCACACACTTCTGTGCACTGTAATATATGCTGAACACAGCTGAGTGGGACAGGAGACCTAGGTACCATTAGGAGATATCAGAAGCCCAATTAACATTATTCTGTACCAGCAGAGAACGCCCAGATGATTTCTCTGCAGGTGAAATTAAAATGAACTTATATCATTTTTTAACACATTTTGCAGCTCCCTCAAACACAAGAAAAAAGTAAATTTACAGTAAGTATAACATGCTACATGGCAAATATTTGAGCTAAGCCAGGTCAGTGATTGAATTTGTTGGAAAAAGATTTCATTAAAGAAAAAAAATCCGTAACTGAAGTTGTTAATCTTGCAGTGAAACTATTGCAGCTTGCATATTTCATTGTAGAACTGAGGACAAAGTTATAATATACTTTCATGTTGTACTAACTGTAAATTTAGGGAACCATACAAGATTTCATTTTTCCTTCACCACCAAACTTTAAACTATAATAATAATCCATTAAAAGCAGAACAGTCTTCTGTAGTGCCTTATAAGAAAAAAATGCATCGTGGCTATTATTAGTCAAAGGAAAGACCACTATTGTCTTCTGCATGTTAGCGTATGCTAACTTTAAATAAAGTTTTTATTAGCTTTGTGAGTCAATAGTAGGCTTAGATCTGCCAGCGTCATAGTGGTTACCTTGGTTCAGTTCTTTCATTTTTTTCCTCCATAGATTACCACGGCACATTTGAGAAGGCTATTTTACACCAATATCCTCCTGATAAATGAACCCAAGCAACGGTTTCTCAGATAAAACCTTTTCAGTACAAGGATGATAAAAGAAATGGAATAAAGGTAGCAAAAATATTTGCCTTTTACTTAACTGGAAGTAGTATCTAGCAACTTTGACTTCCTTTAAGTCACCTTTATTATCTGTACCAGTGGTTTAGTTTCTTACTTTGAGTAAAGTTATATCCTTGGAAATAATCATGCAAAATATATTTACACTGCAATTTGTGCAAGTATTAGTGTACTTGCTTCAAATCCTTCTAGTATGCCCAGAGCCTTCTCTCCAGAGCCTGTAAGAGTAAGGCAGGTCTTGAGACGTAGTCAAAGAGGGGGATCAAACTATTGACTGAAACATGGTCTGTCTGTCTATAAAAACAAGACGAGGTAGTTTTCCCCAGTGAAGATATTACCACAACCTACTCACCACACAAACTACAAATACAGGGTTCACACTTTGGGACAAGCAAACTCCAGTGCCCTTCTTGCAACAATTCTGGCCAGATACTAGCTTTCAGTTCTAGCCCTGAGAAGCAGAGGCTGCTTGACACCGGTGTTGAACACCGGCATCTCTGATCCTCTGCTAGACTGGCCTCCCTAGCAGTATTAAATACCCTCAGAACCTCTGGGCCAGTTTTTTCCTGACAGTACAGGTAATGCCCTTCTTTGTAGCACCTCTTCCTCTTCTGGGACCCACAGGCTGGCTTCTACTGCCACCAACCTGCCAGTGTCTGAATCTGGCTTGCAATTTTCTAGGTTTAGAATACAGGAAAAAGTAAAAGGATTAAGTTCTGCCCCTAAAGTATTTTCTACGGACTTCTCACCCACAGGTGCACTGATAGATAGCGTACAGATTTCCCTTGCAAGCGTCTTTCGTGTTTCCTGTCCTTCCCGCATGATCCATGACTATCCCAGCCTACTGATGTTTTAACATTTTCATCCAGGCTTTGCCAAAGTTCTCTTCATATAAAATCCTTCCAGTCTTCATTCATTGGTGCACCAAATCTTGCAACAATAGTCTTTCATTCATTTAAAATTCCCTTGTAGGGCACTAATCATGTTTATTGGTCTCAGGAGTAGTTTTTAAGCAGCCTCTGTTCTGAGCCCTTCTGCTAGTTTTATTGTTTGATATTGCATGCTTACCAGATTGTACGGTGATCCTTTAAAATGTCACAAGTTAATCAGAGTCACCATTAAATGAGAGAATTCCAGAAAGGCTGAATAATGGAGAAATACTGCTTGTATTCAATGTACCTTATTTATTTCCAAAATTAAAAACCAAGCACGTGACATAAAAAGGGAACTGGGAGAGGAAAGTGCAATGTATTTCAACCAGATCAGGAAAGGGTTTTTACTGGTTTGCAGTTAGCTGGAATCTACTGGTGCTTACAGTCTGTCTACCTAAATGTTTCAAACACAGATGCCATTATTCATTTCATAGTAGTCTGGTTTCAGTTTTCATACTGTCTAGTGCCCCCAGTAACTGCTACTTGATATTAATTCAGAGCAAAATTGCATGTCACTCTACTGTCTCTTCTTAGCTGCTGTATGCCAACGTGAATATGGTTGTATTCCTGTGGTGGGTGAATAAATCCTATTTACCTATATCTCCATGGATTTGTGATACCTAATTACTGCTTGAAAAGCTCTCTGAGAGCATTGATTTTAAAAAAAAAGCCCTTCAGCCATCCCAAGAATCATAATACAGTGCTTCTAATCATATCTTCAATTTAAAAGTCCTGTAACACATTTTCTCTGAATAGAGCTGTGAAAGAAAAAGAAGTTATCACTGTGCTTGCTTTTTTTTTTTTTTCCAACTATCTAGATCAGTCAATTCAACTATCACAGTAAAATATATCAGGTCAACTCAAAACACATCCTAACACTCCAGAACCATTATCTTCCACACAGAGCATTCAGTCATCCTTAGAGCGCAAATTCAGTTCCTCATAATACCAGTCTCCTACCAAGATCAAAACAGGCCTTTGACAGAAAATGTATTCTGTGTGAAGTCTACATATGGACTGTAGAAGCATTTAGAGACAAGAGTTTGCCTCTTGACAAACTGGAGACACACATTTGTTTTAGGGTTGTTTTTATTATTTTGCATGCTGAAGCATCTCTGCAGCTGGGACTTTTCGTGGTTTAGGCCGAATTGGCCACTGGGGACATGGGGGACCCACATGGGATCAACAGATGCTCCCTTCTACCCCTCTTCAAAGAGAAAGGCAGAGAAGGGAAAAAGAGACTTATGAGTTTAGAAGGAAGTAAACTACTTTAATGAAATATTAATAATAAAATAAAAGGAAATAATGAAAATATATACAAAACCGTATCAAGCTCCCAGGATGACAATCACATCACTAGCTGGCACTGGGGCAGTCCCAGGCTGGAGTGAGCGACAGATGGGAGCTGGATTCCAGATCTGGATTCAGGAACACATGGATCGGGATCAAAGGCACATAATCAGAGGAGTCCTCAGACGCCAGCCATTGAAGAAAGAGAGCTGACCCTTTGATCCCTCAGCTTTTATACTGAGCATGAGGCAGATGGGATGGAATACCCTGTTGGTCAGTTTTGGGTCACCTGTCCTGTCCGCTCCTCCCCACAGGTGGGACCCCTCTATGCTTTTCCATTTCTGACCCTCCAACGGGGCAAGTAACCAAGTCATCTGCCCTTGGGTGTTATAGCAATGAGTATAAGCAAGAGCATCTCTGCATACCATGCCTGGGCATCAGCTATAAACATTGGTCTTACCACCCTGAGAGAGTGAACATTGTCTGCACAATATGCTGTTAATTTCAGTATTTAGAAGAGGCCCAGCTAAGAAGCAAAGTTACTAAACAAAATTAGTCCTGTTTTACCTCAAACCAGGACAGGACTCCAAAAAGAAAACCCTAAATTACCTCAAGTGAAGTACAAAGAAATCCAAGGTTGGATTTTGGCTCTAAAGCTTTACCAGTACTCTAACCCTAGATCTCATAGGCCACAGAAATGGTTGTGAATGATTTCCAGGATTTCTCCTGGCTGCTGGAAAAAGAGTGGAAGGAAGGAGCTAAAAAACATCGTATTTCCTGCGGACTGTCAGAATGAGGTAGGTGCATTATCACCAAAAGAAAATAATGCTGTGTACCCCTGGAACTCCCTGCATGGAAAGAAGCTAAGACACGGAGGTGTAATTTCGGTAATATTGGCATTGTAACACTACCACATTGCAGAAACCTTGAGCTGCTCTATAAAAGATTTTTCCAGTCTTTTTTTTTCCAATGCATCAAGTCCTCAGCTGCTGTTTCTGACAAGCATACACAATTTCACTTTATGCCTTTCCAGATTCACCAACAGGAGGTTTATTTCATGTATCTCCAGAATCACAAACGGTCATCAATTTTTCTTTATTAAAAAATCAGTTTGTTCCCATAACTTGCAATCCTGTGGTTTACTCTAGATGATTAGGATCCATATTTTAATGTCTCACATCAGCAGAAACAGAATGCAGACATTTATTAGCACATCTGTCATTTGTTCCTATTTAATCGTATAGTCTATTTCTTATTAAAGAAATTGTCTACTTATCTCCAAAACTTTAGAGCCAGAAATGTTAGTTTCCCCTAAAAGTATTTTAAGAAAATAAAATCAGATTCTTTGTCCTAAATGAAAGTTGACTTCAATCAATAGCAAATAAAAAGTGGGTATTTCTTTTTCAAATTCAATGTCCGCGTCTAGTTCTTCCAAGTATACAGAGACATATATATTCAAAATCATATTCTCACAAATTCAGTTACAAAATAGTGAATTTGTTTTCTGCTCTGCCACCCCACCTTCCACTGCACTTCTTTATCAGAAACATTAAAAATGATCTTTTTTTTTCAAATACACCCCATGGTATTAGTGACTTGACTGCCACCCCCAGTGATTTCCCACACTGTCCAGTTGTTCTAGCTGTTAAAGACTTTTTCTTAGTGTCTAACTCAAGCTTTTTGTTTCCCAGCTGCAGGCCATCACTTCTTGTGATGCCATCTTCTGAGACAGTGTAATTCCCTTCATTCATTTTTATTGTTACCTTGGTGGTGTTTATAGACTGTGATCATGTTCCTCCTGAGCCTTCTCTTTCTTAGACTATAAAATGTTGTTATTTCCCCTATGCCTATTCTTGGACTGGATTATTCTTGTTGAATCTCATCGTATTTTCTGACTCCCTCCCCGCATACCCCCACTCTTCACTGTCAGGTGTGGCTGCAGTTTGTCAAGCAACGTGCCCAGTGGCATGTCAACCTCCTTCACATTGTTCTGGTGCATCATAATGATGCATGAGCTTTTTTGTTTATTAAAAAAAAAAAAAACAGAATCTACTGGAGTTTATAATGCGTGGTTGCATTCTCACTTGGAGCTCCCAGGACGGGCAAGGCAGGACCTGGCAGGCAGGGGCCTTTTGGCAGTTGGATGGGCTCTGTCTGTGGGGTCCTGCCTTGACTCCCTCCAGCCAGGAAGAGGGCAAACCAGGGGGGCATCAAGCAGCAGCCCCAGCCCCAGGCATCAAGCACATCCCTGGGGATGGGCCCTGACAAGCGGTGTGCTTCCTACTTTCTTGCCCTAGAATTAACTTGTTTATAATTTTTGGCAATGTACTTCATACAACTTTTACTCTACTGACATGGCCGGGTCATTTTTTCAATTAGTTTTTGTGTCTCAGTGGCTTTCCTACCCAGCTGGTATTGGTTTTCAGAGAACCCTTCCATTTTGCTGGAAACAAGCCAGGGGACTCGAGGGGAGACACAAATTAGAAATGAAGTACTGAATTGTGCTGAGCTGGGATCTCAGTCTCTCAAATCAAAAGAAGTACTTCCTAAAACACTAATACGAATGCTGTAAACAAGAATGATATATCAGAGTAAAACATATAATCAGACAGATATACATTTAAAAAATCACTTTTTACAAAAGCTCCACTTCTGTCAAATGATCTTCTTCCAAACAAAAAGAGCTTCACTGAGAAAAAAATATTTGTTCTGCTTAAGAGTAGTGAACTGGCAGAAAAAAAGATGCAGCAAGTGTTGGATAACTATAAAATAAACCCTTAACAATTATGGTTGGTTAGGTCTCTCTGACGTCACCACTGTCAGGACTACGGAACACTAACTACTTCTAAACTTATTTGAAGGGAAAAAAAAGCCTTACAAAGAAGCAAGCCAGCAATCGGAAATTAATAATGAAGGTAAGCAAGAAGTAGGCATGTTTCTGAGCATTATGTTATCTTTGTACTTTAATAGATGCTATCTGCTTATCACTCTCTACAAGTACCTGAAAGAAGGTTGTAGAGAGATGGGGACTAACCTCTTCTCCCTAGTGACAAGTGATAGGACGAGAGGAAATGGCTTCAAGTTAAGCCAGGCGAGGTTTAGGTTGGATATCAGGAAAATTTTTTTCACTGAAAGGGTTATCAAACATTGGAATAGGCTGCCCAGGGAGGTGGTGGATTCACCATCCCTGGAGGTGTTTAAAAAAAGGGTAGACGTGGTACTTGGGGATATGGTTTAGAAGTGGTTTTGTCAGGTTAGGTTAATGGTTGGACTAGATGATCTTAAAGGTCCCTTCCAACCTTAACGATTCTATGATACTATGATTCTATAATCATGATTTAAGTTACACTTTATTCTAGAAAAGTGCAATTTCTTTTACCTCAGTAATCCTATTTCCCTTTCTAACCCTGTTAGGTTCTTCACTTTGCTATTTCTCTGATAGACATCAAATCCATGCTACAGTATTTTGGTCCAGCTGGTATATATCATACAATATGCTACTCTACAACTGATAGAATTCCTTTACCAAACTCACTTTACCAGATAAAGTAAGATATTGAGGACAAGGGATTGCTTTCAGCTGGCAAAATCACTTTAGCAAACCTACCTAGCTCCTTAGCTACCAAGGGACGTTTTCCCCAAATTGCCTCTTTTCCAAAGAGGTTTAGATAACCGGCCATGTGCTGGGCCTTAACGCAGTGATGTGGACCCCAGCGCACCCGTGCCAGGACAGACAGCCATATAGTGCCAGTGGAACATTCACAGAACCTCCTCCATCTGTTTACCACCCTTCCTGATTTTTTTCTTTGTCTTTTTATATAATCTGTTGGTAAGGGGTTAACACAGCTAACACAAATCATGTGGATTTGTGTAAACAGAATAAAAGATTAAGCTGCTCATCTTTCTGTATATTTCTCTGTGTGTGCCCTATCAAGGGTGGATTTGCTGGGGGAAAGAGAAATATGGAGGTCAGATTATACAGTGCAACCACATAGCCCTATGCAGAAGAGGATGACATTCAGCAGTTCGTGTGTATGTATATGTTTGTCCACTTCTGTTTGTTTCTTAAACTTAACCTGCTGGAATTGAATTACACTGACCTTTCTCTAAGTCCTTTCTGACTCTCCTCAGCATGTAATATGTGTGTGTATATATAGAGAGACATATATGTTTCAATTCTAATAAACAGAAGAAAAGAACAGAATCGTAGTTACTCACACAATTCCATTCCATGCCTGTCATTTCAGTAATATAAACAGTACATGCCTTTTTTCTTTTTTTCTCCACCCCTCCCTCCCCCCCCACTGGAATATGAAGCAAGACAGAGGAAAACACATTTCCACACTGCCATCCACTGATTAACTCGCTAGGACAGTTATTAGCCAGACTCCATTTGCAACCCGTGTGGCATGCTGCTGGGAGAGCTGACAGCCAGAAGAAGAATGATGGTAAGGGGTCAAATGCTGCTCTGCTATCCAGGAGGAACCCTCAAAATAACTCCACTGACTTTGAAATCAAAAAGCACATTGCCACAAAATTCCAACATGCAGCAGGACACAATGTAATCACTGAGCAGAGTATCTCTCTTCAGTAGATATATACTTAATGTTTTTCTGAAAATGTTTAAGAAAACACTCTCATCTTCAGTAAAGTTAGGTCATCTCCAGAGCCTATTGAAGTCCATGACAAGAGCCCTACAAGAAACCAGCCTGAGGTTTCCCTATTATCTGTTATGTTCTGATGTTGAAGGCTTTCAAATGTTTCTCTCATTATTTCACTGACTTCAGTTTGGTTTTACAAACAGTTCCCAGTCTTAAATTGAAAGCTGAAGTGGGAAAAAAATTATTGCGTAGTTGTTGGACAAAAGAAAGTGGGTCAAAAGAAGAAAGTCGCAGGCCAGGGTCTGGATCAGCTCCAGCAATGCTGCTCTTAGCTCTGCTCTCTCGTGAAGTTCTTACCTCTGTTGATTCATTTTTGGCATAATTTCAAACATAAAGAAATAAATATGAAAGTACCCTCTTTAATAAAAATCTCATTTATAGGGTATCCATGTATACATTTGTGTCTCTACATTCTCTTTCCAATAGTTGTTACTTATTTAGCCTAAGACTATCTGTTTAAATACATTGGTTTAAAACAGCAGCATCTTGCGTTTCTAGTAGAGTTTTCTCCTTTTCCTTTATAGCCTGTTTTCCTTCTGTTTCAAGATTTATCTACAGTACTGCTTGCAACTCATTATGATGTGCAAACATCAACATCCCTGTGGGGCAGTGTTGTAATAAGGATCAAGAAATTCCATTTAAAAGATCAGGAATGGGAGGGAATGGGTGGTATTAGCACCGCATTTTCACTTTGAAAGCTCCTCCTCTGCCAGTCAAAGGTAATCAACCAATGATAATTTTTGTTCCAAAAATATATAAAAATTAACTGTAAGTAAAGCATATTTTTTACAAAGGAATACCCAACAGATTTAATTATGAGGAAAAACTGCGACACTTATGGAATAAATATGACACTATATTCAAACCTTTTATGTATCCTTCATACACTAGAGATTGCTGAGCTGACCCCACTGCAGCTGAGGAGTCAGAAATTTGATTTTTAATGTTATAATCACAGCAATTAGAACATAGTGTCTGGATTTTGACACATCAGGCAGAGGTAGAAGAGTCTGTAAAATACAGTCTACTGAGATTAAAAAAAAAAACAACACTAAAAACCACACACACAAACACAAAAAGAAAACCCAGATAAAATTAGAGTGATCCTGCAGAGCTGATTCTACACATGCGGATGGATCAGTGCTTCCAAGTGGCTCGGCTTCATGACCGGTAGTGCAATCAGTAAACTCTGGGTGCCAAATCTATGTTTACTAAATTTTTGTAGAAAGAGTTGTCTAAATCCCATTATTTAATTTTCATCATAAAATCAAAATACAGAACTGGAGGACAACATAAAAATTACTCACAGTGTTTCTCTGTGGGAGAACAAGAATTAGAGCAAGGAGCCAGGGGCCACTGAGTGCTCTTCCTTTGGATCTGAGGTTCTAACAGGGGGTAAATGCCTTGTTGCTGTCTCTTTGTTTTATCCTTTCCTCCACCTGACAAGGTCAATTTATTTCCAGTTAGAGGAAAAGGCAACTGCATGACTGAATATAACATTTGTAATGGGATAAAAAAAATATCCCTTATTATCTGAATGAGGTAACAACTCCTAATGTTCTGTGGTATATGACAGCTGTGGTCAGCCATTCCTACTCCATGTTGTTACTTTAAATAAAAGAACCCATACAGGAGCAAGTGTGTATTATAAATGAATTTTAAAGTGTTTCAGTTTAAGGGAAATTGCAACAGATGTGGATATAAAAGACCATACCTATTCCATCTATTCTCTCAGTATCACACAGATATTTGACTACAGAGCCATCTATTAATTTTTCTGAAGGCTACCTGGTTTGTGTGGAGAGGTGTTGGAAGGCTACAATGCTAATGCAATTTCTGACTGGTTAACAATCTCTTAATGCCTATTATCAATTAGCACAGATCACTTCAGGCCCAAGGTTAAACAGTGCTACGCAAAGTCTGGTACAGAGCAGGCTCAGGAATCAGGGAGAGAAAAGGGGATCCTTCAGTCTTCCTTCTTTATCTCCTTCTGGATACAATGGAGAGAAGGGATCGAGAGACCTGAAACAAAGCAGTGTGTCATTAGCCAAGATTTCATCTCTGTTCTCATCTGTTTCAAAGCATTGCTGCTCTTTCAGCTTCTGCTTCTCACTGGGAAAGAACTGAGTATAATTTGACATCATTTAGGGTAGAGTTTGATGGGATTTTTTCTTCTGTGGTGGGAAGTGGGGATAATGGAATGGTATCCATGGCTAAAATGTTACCTGCTTTAAAGTTAATGGGATGGATTTCATCACCTGACTGTAAGTGGGAACACGCTGCTTAGCGTGTGCTAGTGCAGAAGTTCTGCATCTCTTCTCCATCATTAAGCAGTTTCAATTTACAGCAGTTGTGGATCCTACTTTCTGTTTAACACAGGGCAGAATTTAATTTTCAGTGGTCATTAAATACATATTCATGAAATAATTTCAATAAGGGGTTGTAGTGAACAAATATCTCAGGACAATATATATTCGAAGTAATTTTGGAAGGTCAGTTAATTAAGTTAAAATTTCATCCTCTCCTTTAGTTTAACCAAATGTGAGTTTTGTTCGTTTAGTGGTGGGATTTATTTCACTTAACTATATGCCTAGTCTGGGAGTGTCATTGTTCTCTAACCTGTGGAGAGAAATAAGTGCATTCGGAGAAAAATTAATTCCATCCTGTATTAGAAATCTATTTCTGGCTATAATGACCCCCACTCTGAAAATATCTCCACTGACTAAAGAGCCATCTAGACAACCACCTTAGGCTAAACATGTAATTTTCATATAAATAAAGTTAGGTGAGACATATCCTATTAATGTGTCAATGAAGTTGGCTTCATACCATTTTCCAGGCTAATAGAAAATGGTTATCCTCAACATTCACATGCACAAATCTGTGCTACCAACAAATAACATGTTTTTAATGAATGTTTTCACTAGTTGTCAAGGAAATCTCAAGCCACCTACTTTCATGCAAGCGACCATTTTGGAAGTGTGCAGTCCTCCATCAACAACAGCCGCTGCTTTGTGGCTACAGCAAATTTATAAAAAATCACTGCTCTGGATTCTTAAAACGCAGACTATACGGTGAGGAATTCTACTGAAGAACAACTGAATTCTTGAAGGAGGGCAGGTTGTTGCTAAAGGGGCATATTTTTTTGTTAAAGGTGGGTTTTAATTACCTTCTTGTATTTCCTTTTGTACAGTCATTATGGACAAAGGCTAAAATATTTGCTTTCAGAAATGTAAACCAGGCAAAATTAAACTCTTAATTTTCCCTGCAGTTCACTTTAGTATTTGTAGAAGTACAAAGTAAAATACAAATCTATTGACTGTCTATTAAAGAAAATTAATTCATTCCGCCACTAAATCCTCCAAGTAACATACAGTAATTTCTGGCTGTTAAGAAAACCCAGAGATATCTTTTTTAATGTGCCATGCATTTCTGTATGCAAGCAGTGTGTAACGGCAGTTCAAGATACTTTGTTCTTACTGCCAAATACAGAAAAAGCTTCTTACATTTTCTCTAACCTGGTTTTATACAGAATATCCTCTTAAACAGAACTAACACTATCTGAGACATATTTACATTTATACCAGAAGATTAAAGATGCAATTTGTAAGCCGAAAGATTTTTTGGAATTATCTCAGACAGTGTTTTCCAAAACGATCCCAGAGAGATCATGATGCTATTTTTATGCCAGTCCCTCTGTCAAATCATTTGCACTGTCACTATGAGATTTGCTGCCAAAAAGGCAGGCAGCAGATACAGTACTTTTTCGTACGTGACAGCCACGTCACAAACCTGCTTCTTAGCTATGAAATGTGAAACATTTGCCATGTTATTGGCATGAATGCACCAGTCAACACAGTTCTGCAGAGATGATGACACAGGCTATGAATAATTCCTTTTTCTGTTATGTTTTCTTGTTACCCACTGGGCAATGTATGTTAGATATTGCTTTCTGTGCCTGATCTACATAGTATTTAGAGTTGTTACAGCAGACAGTTAAGATCAAGTTGTATTGATTCATGTTCACACGTCTGGAAATCCCCCGTTCAGTTTTTAGTGCGTCACAGAGAGATGGCTATGGCAACACTGAGGAAGGAGAGGACCAAGAACTGAGGCTTTGAAACGCTTGGGATGAGATTTTGCAAAAAGAGGGTGTTTTTTAACATTTTGGAACTGCAAAACCCACTGGTTAGAGTGTTATTGTCCCCTTCTGTGCCTACTTGCACACTACACGCAAAAGGCTTACTGCTGTGAGAGACTGCATCAAGGGCTGAAAATCTTTTCTTACTCTTTTAATTTGATGTACCTACTAAAATACTTACTACGTTAATTCCAGAAGGCTGAAGACACTCAAAAGAATGCTCATGCATATTTCAAGCCTTGCGCTGTCAAGAGGTGCCTCCTATCTTCTGAAATTGTATCTGCCCTAAGCTACAAAAGTGCAATTTCCATTTAGTTTGTCTGAGGCGTGTCAAAGGGGTATAACACTATACAGTGCAGAACTGGCATCCACCCTATTTCATATATTCTTCCCTTTCATAGAAAAATCACACACAGTAAATGTTTTCCTGTTGACTTGGGACAGTGGGAGCAAACGAGGTAGCATAAAGACAGACAGCGTGCATGCACCCTGTTGAAGCTGAAGGAAGCTTCTCCAATCAGTTCTTTCCTTTTTCTTTTATTTCCTGCGTGTTATGCAAGGAGCAGACACACCACATCAATGAGCACAGTGCAAATGCTTATATTAATAGGTTTACCTCAAAGTATACTTTCAAAAACTTTCAAAATTTGCTCAAATTATGTGTGCCTCAGGTAAATCACTGTAACAAACTACAATCCAGCAGCGTTTGACTCAAAATCCTATCATAGGTCATATTCACAACAGTTTTAAAAGGGACACAACTGACACGAACAAAGTGATACCAATTTCAGCTTACACCTGCTGAGGAATGAGAGGTCTTAATATGGTTTTGATGGATATGGTGTACCTGTGCATTAACAATACAAACCGAAAGACACCCCAGTGGCAGTCCCTCTCGACAGAGGTCAGAGGAGGCCGAGCACACTCCCTAAGTTTTGTTAATGGCTAAAGTGTCCTGCAATTAGGACAATGCCACCATTTTAAACTGCTTTAGCAGAGGATACTCGGCTTATTATAATGTTACGGCAGTAGTATTTTCTACAAAGTTGCAGTTTATTTATACGCATGTGATGCGGGCGCCAATGAGTTTAATACAGATTTAAAGGACAGAAGCATGCTTTTTCACAGTGTTTACATGCCACATAAGTTTTAGTCCATAGACATGATACGCAGCTGAATATGAAAGGTTTTTTTCACTGTATCAGATCAGGTACATTTATAACGTGATGTGCGCTCCAGTCTTCTGCAGCAAACAGAGAAACTGATCACTGTAACAGGACATAAAGAAAAGGTAAAGCTATTAACTCTGCGTCATAGCTGAGACATTTTCACTATGTGCCTTAATGTTGAAACAGAGAAATGTATTTAAAAATAGCTTTCTTTTTGGTTTCAAGAAATTCCTGTAAGCTTTAGCTACCTTTCAGATATTTTTTATTTAAAGAATAACACAATACTTAGAAGATACAAATGCAGACGTGGATGTAAAATATTATGAATAATTTTAATTATTATTCATATCAATTTGTACATTCCTTAAATGTATTAAAGTGCTTGAATGAAATGACTGTCATTAAGAACAAGAACCTGGACTTTGTGGGGCAGGGTCTGTGTCTTGAAAGCTGGGAATGTGTATGAAACCTCTTGCATTTCACCACAGCTGACGGTCAGCCTGTCAGTCCTAAATGACAGTTATACTAATATATGGAAAAGGTAAAGAAAAAAGGTTTAAAAAAATCACTAAATAATGTACAAGAACCAAAAGGATTTAGTGTTTGAGATCTGTAGATGGAAAGAAATCTGGATAGGAGAAGATCAGGAAGAACACTGACACTTGGCAGAAGCATATCTATGTGAGTGAAATTTCTTATTTAGAAATAATTGATCAGCCTGTCACTATAACGTTTCTAAAATTACTTGTTGCTTGCCAAGACCGAGGATATGTGTTGTAGATGAAGGGGCTGAAGAGAAAGGTAACTAGAGCAGGTGTCCTGCCTGTCCTTTACACTGCAGCGAAGGACTGCCAGTGTCCCACGGGAAAGGTGCACGGAGAGTTACACAGATCTGCACAAGAGGCTTACAGAAGTGCAGGCCAAGGAGGTTTTTTCTCGAGAGGTAAAGACAGGATAATGCAAATGAACTGGTGGTTCAATCATGTGAAAAGCTGGGGGTGTCTTAGCACTGGGAGAATTTATTTAAGGATTAATTCTCTCAACTGATGAAATCTGTGTAAGAAGCTGGGAGAATGCACAGATAGGACAAACTTTCAATTGCTAAATTACTGAGGAATGTTGTACAAAATCATGTAGTGTCCATGCCTGATTTCAGTATAAAGGAAAATCAGGCAATCAAAGACACAGGAAAGAAAAGGACTGTAAGAAGAGGAAAATGGCAAGATTTATAGGAAAAAGGTGCTAGGAAAACAATTATTGATAGAATGAAACCTAATCTACTTGGAAAATTTGGTGAGGGCAGAAAAAAGCTCAGATAGCTTGTGTACTATTGCAAGGGACAAAACAGAAGAATCTGAATTATTGCCATAGGACATAAAAACCTTATATTTTACAAGCAGCAGACAGGCAAGAATAATAAAACATAGCTTCTGAAAGATATCTATTATTAAAGATAGCTAGAAATAAAAGTGCTGAGGAAACACTAAGTAAATAATGTTACAGGGAGAAGTGATAGAGCCGATAAAACTGAGTCAAGCACTGGAAAATAGTATGGAGGAATTTATTTCAAGGTCCAGAATCAACTTTAAACACTGATGCTGTCTCAAATCCTATGACTATTTATTCATTTACTTTATGCAGAAGATTGAAATAGTCCCGAGAACTCAGGCTGGAACCCAGATTTTTTATACTGCATTTGAGCATTCATTTGTTCCTCGTTCACTTTTTTGTGCATTTGCTATGCTCTCAGGCTCTCTGTCCACTGGTTAACCCGGGGACCCTGGCCAGGAGCTAGACGCTGGTTTCCCCAGACTGGACTGCATAAGGAACCTGAGGTACTCTGAAGTTCAAAATGTTGACACCAAATTAAGTGATGAGTCCGGGAGAATAAGCTTTCTTAACTGTGTTGCATGTTGCAGTAACAAGTCCACGTGTCACCAAAACCCCATCCCGGGTGCAAAAGAAAACCCGCTGAACATTACTTGGCCTCAGCAGGATTTTAAAAACAGAGTTTGTTGAGACCTTCAGTTTCACAAATCTCTTTTGATCACAGCAGAGGCATTTCTTATGGGTTTAGGTCTTCTTCTCTTACTGGTAAGCAGGAAGAAAGCCAGAGTTCATTTTATTCTCATATACTGTTCCCCTAAGCCAGTCTGCACTGCTTGTGGAGAGGAAGAGTTTGAGACAGAAAGACAAAGCAAATGAGTAGTAGCACATTTTATTAGAAAAGTCAAAAACAGATTAAGGACATGGGTCCTGCTCCCCAAATACTCTAGCTTTCTATCCCTGGACGATTGCTAATGGAACATTTTGATTATTTATTTTTCAAACCATAGATAAGGAAGGTATACATTTATGAATGCAGTGCTCCTTTCTAAATTCATTTACAAGTGTGTCTGTACAAATTTGCAGATATGTAAACAACTGCATGTTTACCTGAGGTGAAGCTAATAAATGTTTAATGTATTCTAAAGCAAAATAACCTTTTCAAGCCAGTGCCACAGCTGAGTCTAATGCTTGCTGACAGACTCTATTTTGGCAATTATTTTTAAAGGTCTGTTTCTCTTCATTTTATTAGTGCATGATAAAGTCAAGCCCTAAGGCATCCAATTTCTGAGTTAAATGATGAAATACAGTAGTTACTGAAGAGGACTAAATTAAAAAGATAGAAATGATATTATGTTGGAAAAAAAACCCTCCATGCAGAGTGATTTTTTAGAAACTTGTGCTCTTACAAACTAGTAAGTACAAGCTGACAGTATTTTATTGACAGCCCATGCTTTATAGTTCAGTTTCTATGCCTTTCAGTTGTACTAGATGGTAAGGTACATGTTGCTACTGAATGCAAGAGAGAATATTAACCCCTCTGACTTTGTGCTGTTTAGAGTCAGTTGGTTGTTAGCAGACTTGGTAGGAAAGGTATTGACAAAACTAGCAAGAAAGGCAGCAAGCTGGCAAACCAGCGACAGCTATGCTGAGGGTGAGAGTATGCGAGCTATCCATTAAAAGCCTCCTCATTTTGGAATGGCAATGATAGAGAGAGAAATGTGAACAGAAAAGCTGTCTATCACTTCAAAACATACCTTTTTGTCCAATAAAGAAGCATGAAATAACTAATCTAAGCTCAAAGCCGTGTTCTGCTAATTATCCAGACATTTGTAACACCAGGGGAAAAGGACTTAAAGCAGAACACTGTTTCATCTTCTTATGACTGCTTATTTACATTTTATGGGGAAGTCTTAGGACTGAATGGTGTTGTGCAATATATGGATGTAAAGAGAATTTGATCGATGTCTTTTTGGATACACGAAATACATTACAGTGTCAATAGGACACTAATAATCAGTATACATAAAAATCTTTTGAATTGGAGATGTGAGAAAGAGGCCTGGGGTAGCAGCAATAATACTAGCTTACATAAGCTATCCAAAATAAACAGCATCTACTAACAGCATTGCAGCATGACTACTAAATGGTGTGCAAGTCAAATAAATACCGCCTTTAGGGAGAAGAAGCTTATTGATTACCTTGACCTTTATGGAGAAGTATTACTGTTAGTTACTGGTGTACTGGAAATAATCAGAAGCACAGGAGATGGGAAGCATCTGGCCATGTGTAAATTCCTTCACTGTCTATATATAATCTAGTAATTTAGACTCATTTTATAATCAGTGGTGAAAAAATGGGAATTCTAGATTGTGATATGTCTCATGTTACAGAAGGCATCTTCAAATAAATCAGATAACTAAATCTTGTGTTTTGTTTGGTGGTAATGTGATACCTGCTGTGGACATCTACATTATAAATGTACTTGAGAATGTGATGAATTCTAACTCCAAATACAACAGAAATAAGTGGCATGTGCACATATATGTGTGTGAGAAAGCAAGAAATAGAATACATACCTATTTTAGGTATTTTCACCACAGGAACACTGGTTCATGCTGAGTGACTGATTTTCTGCAATTCCATTAGTATGAATGTATTGTTTAAAAGCTTCTGCTACTTCACTGTCAACTTCTAGCACCTCTTTTTCAAGTAAACAGAAGTATAACTTCCAACGTATGTGAATTAAGCCTTCCAGTTTGTTCAGCCATGAAAAGAATTCAGCCATAGTGTGATGTTCTGGTTTGAGCACTGCGTTTCAAACACAGATGCAGACCAGACAAAGATGAGAGAAGAATAACGAGAATATCTAGAAACATGCCATACGCAAAAAGTCTGAAGGAGACAGGGTTGCTTAGATTAAAAATAACCAAAAAAAAAAAAAAAAAAAANATACATAAAACACTGTTGAGAAGAGAAAGGAAATTATTTGTTTTCCATTTCTACCGTGGGTAGGAATAATGGGCTCCAGATGCAGCAAGACACGTTTAGGGTAGACAGTAAGGAAACACTTCCTAATAATAAAGACGATGAAGTACTGCCAGTGTAAGCTCAGGTATCTTTGTCACTAGAGGTTTTTAAGTGGTCGATCAAGCCACTGTCAGAAATGTTTTAGTTCTAATTGATCTTGCATTGAAGATAGTAAGAAATGGATTACATGGCCTCAGGCCTTTCATGTATATTGTCTACGAGGCATGTCTGCTAGACCCCAGATTCCACTTCCCAGAACTGAGGAGAATTTACCACTCAGAAATGGTGCATTGTTTTTCATCTCCTGATCTTCCAGCAATTAAACTGTCATCAACAGGAACAGACTGTGAATGTACTTTAACAAAAATAAATAACCTATTTGAAGAAGAAGAAACAGCATTTGACATCAGTTATGGAACCATAACATAATTCAGTTCGGGAAGGACCTTTGGACATCATCTAATCCAGTCACCTCCTCCAAGAACGTACATATGTGCACCAGAAGGCTCTGATTGCCCTGACCACTCTGTAACTGTCATTGTCTGTAACCTCTTTGCCCAAGGATCAGCTGCCTGTGTCAAAGTCAGCTATGATATAGCACAGCTGTGAAACCCTGTTTCAGACTTCTGTGAAGACAACTAAGTTGTGAAAAAGTGCAGTGAGATGCCTCATCTGGGTTTTCAAACCATGTGCTCCATGCATGTGGGCTCACAAGCTGCATTTAACCTCAGGCCCTTGCTTTTCATCCTTCCTTGAGCTATAATGTACGCATCTTGTGCATGGCCTTGTATCTTGTTGATCTTATTGGCTTGACTTTCTGGTTTGACCTCAAACATGTTTTGTCACTACAGACTTCTCTGGTGATCACTTGATGGACCTGGTTACCACCACCAGATCTCTCCTCTTCTCATTTGGGTTTTGTGGAACTGTACTTGCATAATCTTTTCTTTTTGTCCTTCATATTCCTTGCCAGATTCAATTCCAGCTCAGACTGGGCTTTCTCAACCTCATCCCTGCATGATCAGACAGGAACTCTTGCAGAGCAGCCTGCTCATGCTGCTCCCTGGCACACAGCTAACGTCCCAGTTTGGAGCAGGTTGCTCAAGGACTCACCCGGTTGAGTTTCTGCAGCCTCTCTGTGCAACCTGTTCCTGTCCTTCACTGCTCTCACTGCAAAGACTTTTTTGTGCACCTCAAAGAAGAGCCTAGCTCTATCTTCATTAACCCCATTTCAGTAGGGGAAGACCTCCTTAGCCTGAACAAATTCAGCATCACAGCTTCTCTTCCTGTGTTATATACCTATGTGTATCCAGGTCCATAAATACCTTAATGGCCCTCCACTGGATTCCCTCCAGTTTGTTGATGTTTCTCTTGTTCTCAGGTATCCAAACTGGGTAATTATAACTGGTTAATAAAAAAAAAACATTTTAAATTATGGTCATCTTCAATTTTTTCTCCTCTTCTGAGTAATCCTTTTAATTACAGAAAATAGCTTCTGACACTACTAAAGGAAAAAAATATACTGACAAACAACAACAAAAATTTAAACTATCTAATCCTTCTGGCTAGACAGCCTCAACCCCATAGGGATGGGATGGGTTGGGAAGGATATTTAAGGAACAACAGAAATAGGAATCTGAAACAACAGAAATAGCAACCTGAAATTTTTTAATTGGATTAGGGCAAGGCCGAGACATTCTCCTTGTTCAAACATCCTTTTTCCCTCGTCAGACTGTGAAATTCTTGTGTATCTGTTTTGTTTATTCTTTCCTCTCCAACAACCAAAGAAGTAAGGAATGGACTGCAGTGATTTGATTTTTCAAGATGCTTTCAGTCAATCCTTTCAGTCAGGATTCAGTCAGAGTTTCTATTTCTTTCAATAAAAATACCCAATAATTTAACACAGCCTTCTTTTAACATGATCTCTCTGAAAACTTGGACTGAAAATTTTAGGCTGATTGCTGAAACTCACAGAAAAGAATCAGGAAGAAAATAAAGGAAAGATAAAAAAACAAATCTATGTCATTTACTCATAGAAAAATGGCTGACAGCATTATTGGTAATGTTCTAAAATATAACAATAAAAATCAAATGAAGTCATAAAAATATATGTTTAAATAACATTTAAAGCTTTAGTTAGCCCTTATAAGCCAGATGATGGAAGCTTTTACACATTTTCTTCTTACAGGTTACCACTACATTTCCAAACAGGAGCTGCAATATTTTAATAGGAAAACACCATAATAAAATGGTTAAAGAATGGAGTTTAAAATGCTAATTTTGTATTCTTGTGCTTTGTGTGAAGTGGGCCCCTATGTGCAATATGCTTATGATGAGAGAGCTTCCTGACAACAAGAAAGATTTGCCTATTTTTTCAGAGGTAATTAAGAAAGAAAGCAACAATTGAACAACGTTAGTACCATGCAACATTTCCAGCCCCTAGTCTGAGGAGAGCTACTTCTCTCCAAATATAATTATTAGTTATGATTAATCATTCTCCCATACAGCCTGGCTAGGATTGTTGGATCACTCATTCACTTTAGAACTTTTCAGTTTATTGCCTCAAAGGAGGATATTTGAGCTAACAGCAACTATGAATGATGCTGAGCTGGAAGTGATGTCAAAATATTTAAACAGAGAGGGCTGAAACACAAAAATATAATCAAAGCAAAAGGACAGTGTGCAAAATTTACGAGTTTGCTTTCACCTTTCAACAAATAAATGCAATATGACACCTGTCTTAAAGTCTGCTTGTTCCTTCCATTAGCTTTGCCTGTTTTATTTTACTTTTTAAAAACAGGTCTGTTCCAGGATGACCTGGTCTAGTGGGAGGTGTCCCTGCCCATGGCAGGAGGGTTGAAACTAGATGATATTTGAGGCCCCTTCCAACTCTAACCATTCTATGATTCTATGCTTTTATGATTCTATGATTCCATGATTCTATGACTCCATGCTTAGTTTTTATGCTGAGCAAATTTTTTTGTTTGTCATGCTACAGAAATCATTGCACATAGACAGTCTGGTTAAAGGGTACACGTACACATTCATCCTTGCACTTATCTCATCCAAATTAAAGTTCTTCTTCAGATCTAGGGCCGAACATTCAGAAAAATCTGTTTCAGCCCCTTCTGCGCTACCACCACCATTTGGTTGATCACTTAAACTAACGGATTACATGACTGCTAGTACAGATGAAGTCTTCAAAAGAACGCAAAACGAGCTTATGTTCCACTGAAACAAGGTATTTATTACGGATATTAGTGGGTGCTAACATGATACAGATGCCCTTTCTGAGGCATTTGGTGGTTAAGACAAATAATTTTGTAACGATAAACCACAGGAATAATAGGCCATTGGAACAGAATTCAGCAGGGTTTTCATCTTAAAATGAAATGAGAGAAGTAGGATTTGGGAAGTGTTCTAGCCCAGATCCCTCAGCCTTCATGATATGGCTGAACTGTGCACTGGGAACCCAGGTGCTCTGGGGGTATGAGCAGATCGTCCAGGGTGTTGTAGGCCATGAAACCTGTTGAATTTAGCTTCACAAGACTGGAATAGACACCAAACTGACAAAGGTCCCCAAAACTAAGCCCCATTCCTTTCCACCACTGTTGCTGGGGAGCAGCGAGAGGCAGGCTGCTCCACAGGGAGGGCAAACCACCGCTGAGCTTAACCACAGCACAGCCACCACAGTGTCCCCACCAGCAGCACACAGGCCCACACTATCTGAGCAGGGATGCCCATCACAATGGGTCCCACCCACAGTCCAGGCAAAGCTGAGGTAATGACTTATGTCTAATATCAGTCCAGAAAATCTAATTAACAGCTCAGGAATGGCAGCAGACAGGGCTGGAGAGAGGCAGACGAGGCAAAGACTAGGTGCCCAGCCTGAGGTGAAACAGGGCTCCTGGCCATGGACAGAGTGGGTGGGTGGGTGTCCCAGGTGAAGCTTTTCAGGGCACTGAGGGTATTTCACAAAGGGATTCAGGAGCCTCAGCAGTAGAGCTTTTCACTGTTAGCAAGAGGAAAATGCTCTCAGCAGGGCCTCTATGCTGTCCCCCTCTTCTGTAGCAAAACATCCCAGTCTCATTAGAGTTAGAATTACCTTGGGTAACCGACTGTGAAGGAAAAGTAAATGACTGTAGACAGACCCATAAAACCAAAGAAATAATTAAATAGGTCCTTGTGGATAAGTAGCATTCCAGAAAACAGAGCAATGGTTGAGCCTATTTATTATTTGGTAGATGGTGTTCTGACTTTATGGGAAGAATTAAAGCTGCTTATTACTTCTCCCATTTTCAGTATTGATCCTGGTATCATAAAAAATAGTGCTTGGATTATGATGCCAACTGGTTTGTGGGAAGGTGGAAAGCACACAAACCATATATTTCACATTTCCCTCCTGATGCAACAGCATCACACATCCTGTCTGTTTCACCCGTGTTAGTTAAATTTAAAATTAATAAAACTCTAGAAGTATAGATTAAGAGACTTTCTTGCTCTCTGATTCTAGCTCCTTTCTTTCAGTTCTGTAAAACCATTAATAAATGATTAAGCTTGGCCTTTGAAGTAACTGGTGGTTTTGCTGTCACTGTTTTTTTTCAAAGGCTACTCCAAGCTCTTTGTTTGCATACCCTGTAGTCATGATGTGCAATTGTCAACACCAGTAGGTCTTACAGTCAAATGTTCCTGATAGACTTTAAAAAGAAGTGGCTAATTTTATGACTGGCAGTATCAAGTTATTTATTTTATCAACAAAAAGAGATCAATTTTTATTCTTCACTGAATCTGTGAATGGAAGAGGAAAGACCATTACACAATTGATAAGTAAACAAGGTCCCATCCTGTGGAGCAGGGATGGCTCATCAGATCATCACAGTTTTCTCAGAAATATCCCTGAGCCTCTCTCACAGGTGTTTATCAAACAAGTTGAATAAATGGTCTGATCAGAATTAACAGCTTCACTTGACATCCACACACCAGTGAAGTGTTGCAAATAATTGTGGTAGAGGGAATCTCTACCTGACAAAAATTCAAAATAGTTCAAGCTGTGCAGTGAGATTTTTCTGTTTATCGGTTGTGCTTCATTCTCTATCTCTTCCCCCAACTTTTCTCCAGTCTGTGGCAGAGACATGCTAACACTTGCCCAGTAGCAGAATAACTTTTAAAAGAATCCTCTTTCCTCCAGCTCTGCCAGTTTTTTCAACTATTTGACTATTGCCACTCTCTATTTATCTCATACTCAATTTATCTTTATACTACTGCAGCTACAACAGTACTATCAACAGTGAAAGAAGGTCACTACAGCAGCCTTCGTACTGGCAAAACAGTTTGAATGCTGGAATAGTGGATTTGCTGTGCAAATTTGGATAACCTCAAGCTACTCTTATACACAAGAAAAGCCGACCTGGCTCCTGGCTTATCAGGATCATAGAAACAGAAATCTGGCTTTGAGCATAGTTCACCAGAACTCAAGGGAAGCTGTTCGGGCTCAAGGAGTTACTCATTGGTCTTAGCTTAGTGTCTTCGTATTATTTAAAGGAGCTATACAGAATTTTTAAAAAGTAAGCATCCCACGGAGAAAGGGTAGGTTCTTCTATTTCAATTGCCAGCTTTAACTTTGGATGTTGTGAGCTGGATCCATACCTCAGGAAATCTGGTATAGCAAAAAAAAAAAAAAAGAAAAAAAAACATTTGGCTAGCCAGAAGGGCTTGTAATAACCTACCTCTGCTCCTTAATAAAATCCTGATGTTTTCCCTTGAGGGAAATCACAATTTTACAGCATGAAATTCCATAAATTAGATTTTTAAAACCTGAGGTAAAATTCTGAGAGGCTAGTTTTTTTCTTTTTTATATGAACTTTCCCTGGAAGAGAGATGCTGAAGTCACTACTTCCTTTTAAGAGAGCTGACACTTGGGATCCTTTTTTTATTTTGTGGTCATGAAAATTGCTGAATTTTTTACTAAGTCTGCTCCATCTGACTATGGATTTTTTTCAAAAAAAGTTTTATTTTGCATATATATGATGCTGTTGCAATTACCAATGTTTGTCCTTAATATCACCGATTGTGAGATGTCCTACTGATTTCATGAGGATTAGTTATGTCAGTAATATTAAATGTATGCATCTATGACAGCAGAGAGTTTAAAATAATGTAGTACCTGAATTATTGTATGCCTTTAAGCACTTCTGCAGTTAATTTTATGCACTTATTGCATTTTCTGATGTTTTGTTGCATATTGCATTTACAGGAAAGTCCACTGACATTTATTTTTTTTTTCTCCAAGGCTTCAGTGTATGGATTCTGGTGGTTCATGAGGGGCAAAAATATTAAATTCCTAGACCCAGGTGGTTGCAGAGCAACATTTGAACATCTGGCTGGTACACTTATGGTAACACTTATGGTAACCTGGAGCAATAAAATAAATATTAAGTTATTTTCTTAATCGACCTTTCAGCCAGTTTCCTAAGTATGAAAGACCCAACCTACTTTTTCTGAACACAGTCTCAATAACTCTGGGTTGTAAGAGATCAGAGGGAGTTTTATGGAGACCAAGTAAAAATGAAGGGAAAAGAAAGATGAGACACCTGAGAATTATGCCAGTAAGTTAAATTTACTGAGAGTATTCCTGGGTCTTGAAACCAGCTGGCACAGGAAAGCCTGTTTCTATGCTAGTAATCACTGTTATCCTGGGAAATCAGGTGCTTGCATGCAAACAGTTGGCAGCCCTCAGTGGAACTTTCCAACTCCAGCATCATGCCCTGGAATTCTTTGGGTAAGTTACTTGTCGCTCACGAAAAAAATAATGCCAAAAACAGTAGCTAAAAAGCTAAAAGCTCACTACTGCAGGCAGTCGTGTTCCAACACTCAGAAACAACACTACACATTGCATAAAGCGCTAGCAGTTTGTGTCCAGTATTAGGTCTGCATGAAATATATATATATATAAAATTTTAGATATACATAAAATAAACATATAAAAAATAAATGCTGTAACAGCCATATAGCGTGACAACAGCTCCCGTGGCTTCCTGCATACGTTACAGTCTCAAGCACGATGTCTACTCTCTAGAGACAGGTTCATACTGATTCAATTTTCCATCATGTCCTTACATTGGGTTAATCTAATGCTACATTTACTTATTCACTATTGATCTCACACATTGCTCTTCTGTTCCAAGTTACAGCTAACAGTCCCCTGGTGAGGGAACCCCCTGCATTTGCAGTGAAGCAACCTACAGAAACCTCGTAGAAACGAGACACAAGATGTCTGAAGTGCACGCGTTCCTTTTGTCATGTATTTTCTGACATTGTTTATAGCTCTGCCATTCCTCCAGAAAATCCTCTGACTCACTGTGTCACAATTACGGAGCATTCTCAAGCTGGTTCAGCTGACCCTTCCACCGTTCCGTAAAACAGCACCTTACATGGATGAGGCTGGAGTATACGGAGATGACGACCAGTAGCTATTAACAGGCTCCACAATAAGTATAAGCTACAATAACATACAGCAACAGGGAATTCCTCCTGTCTGGATAAACTCTGTTGGTGTAAAGTTAGAAAAACAAATGTATGCAAGGAGCACAGCTGGACTAGAGAAATAAAACGGATTCCATGCAGCTCTAGCCAAACCCAAACTGCCTGTAACTATGTAGCTGCAGTGGCTATTTGCAGCTGACCTGTTCTATCACGCCCAGACTCTGGAAGGTACTTTGAGTGTACAGACCAGGACCTCAAGCTGACGAACCTTATTGCAGGAGAATACCAAACACTCCTTCTGGGTAACAGAAAATAAAGAGGAGAACACTATGGCTCTTTTTGGCCAAAACCAACCATGACCACCTCCTGTAGATTTTTTCAGATGATTAACAGAGTGAACACTGTCTCAAAGTACAAGAAGTTTTTGAAGGCTTTGTGAACAAACTGCTTCACAAATTGCAGGCTGGAACAAATGTCTTGCACCCAAACAAAGTCAAAACCCATGCTCATATTTTGAAGCATTTTTCACCTCAAGGACAGAACATCAGCTTTGGGGAATTTACAAACCTGCTAGGTGAAACACTCAAATTTATTTCCAGAAAAGTGTTTTGTGCAAGAGTGGTTCGATTTGTCAAATTCGGTAGTTCTCTCTGCTGACAGAGAAAATGTCAGGTGTGGTAGCACAAATCAAACTACCTCAAGTAATGTTTGCATGCATGTAGCAAGAACAAAAGGGTTTTGTTATTACCCTGGGCCCTCTGACACACAACCGCCACAGCAGAGCCAAGCACGCTGGTTACTGCTGAGAGCGTGAGGCAGAAGCAATTGTATAAAAGATTGAAAGTCACATTTCCAGTCCTGTTTGTGCCATAAATCCTCCAAGGACTTTTGTGGTTTTGTGAATATCAATTACCCACCTCTGCCCACGCATTCAAGTAATATCGAGCTCATACTTCTGCCAACAGCTGAAAGAGCCCTGCTGCTTTGGCCAGCACTGAAAGACCACTTCTTGTCCTCTGAAGATACGCCATATATGTTGCTCTGCTAAGCAACAAATCTGCTTTGTCTCTGTTCAGAGTCTGCTATTGTTATTCAGAAAAAGCCAATGCAGTTTTCAAAAAGCTGAACTAATCTCTCCACTTCATGCAAGAGATTAAATCAATGCATAAAGCAGTAAAAAAACTGAATCCCTCAAAATTTCTACATCACATCATGCAATATCATGTACCATTTGATGAAGTACAATGACGTGAATGAAACCTAATTCCAGCTTAGAACTCCATGCAGTCAGAATTGTTTTGTAAGTTTGCATTCTTATTTTTCCTCTTCACTCTTTTTCCCCCTAGTAATTTAAATAGTTGTGCTTCTTTTAACTTGTGGCATCTGTTAAAACATGGCAAAAATCAATTTCGCTAAAATAACACAAATCACGTGTGAAAAGGAAGCAGGAGAGAGAACTATTAAGATCTAACCTCCCTTTTCTTGTTTCACTGCCATATGCATTGTAGCAGCTTAATACCCTGTTCTTCTCTGCAACAGGGAAACAAAAATAGCAAAAACTATGAAGTGGAAAACTTCTCTGCAAACGAAACTTCAAAAAGATAACAATACAGGGCTCAAGTTGTTTATCCAGCCCACAAAATAAGTGGTTTTTTTTACTCGTCCAAGTGCTTTAAGATTGTACCCTCATCATTTTTATAACACACATTCTAAGAGCTTACAAATACGGATAAAATACTTTCTCAAGGGAAGCACTGAGTTTTCCTAGACCAGTGTGATTTTTCTGAACTAAATCTTTGCCGCACAGCAAACTCTGAGATGTTGTTAGATGATTTTTAAGGAAGCCCCCCTGCTACCTTCCGAGCTCCTTTCTTTTGTTGAGATTTAGAAATATCTTACACTATTTCTAAATTAGTCACACTTGAAGCAATCACCAGGGGTTTCCTTGCAGGTCTCTACGAATTGGTTCCTTCACGGAAATGTTGACTTTATGAACTGTGAAAAGATTGGAGAAACTGACAAATTTGTCAAGCCTGAACTGGAATGTAAAGACAGATGGTTTGATGCAGTAAATCATGTGAAAGCTATTTCCAAGGAGCCTTTTGACAAGCTGTCAGGACATTGGTTGGACAAGCACCAGGTAGCGCTACTCAGGAGTGAAACAGTCACAGTGGTGAGGAAACCCATGTCATTTCAGCTCTGTATGCCACTTCTGGAGAACCAGTTGTCATATGATAGAAAACATCCTTCTTGTCAGATTGATTTTATGTGCTAGGGCTCTGCAAGCTGGCGGCTTAAAAGGTGCACATTCACAAAGTGTAACTTCAGGCACAGGAGCCTTAATTATGCAGGTTCCTCCTTTCACAGCCGGTGGTGAGAGACAGGCTCTTCCACGGACTCCTTCAGAGATCACAGGTGACTGCAGGTAGGTAGCACAACCACGAGCCACTCCTCCCAGTTTTGCATCATATTCAAACTTGCTGACGGTGCACTCTGCCCCATTGTCCAGGCCATTAACAAAGATGTACTGGCCCCAGTTACAACTCCTGGGGCACACCACTAGCAACTGTCTTCCAGCAGGACTTTGTCCTGATGACTGCAACCCTTTGAGCCCAGCTCTTTAGCCAGCCTTTAGCCTACTTCACTATACACTTATCTAGCCTGTACTTAATTAGCTGCCCTTAGAGACAAGCCGTTATAAGAAACAGAGTGAACAGCCTTACTAAGTTGAGATAAACTGTTCTCCCCTCATCCTCCAAGCCAGTCACCTGTCATAACCTAAAGGGTTACCCAGTCTGAGGGTGTCTAGAGATTGTGACCGTGGGTTCTTCGGATTTCATAACAGACAAGGACATGGAGGCTTTGTCCTCTATATTTCTCTACTTTATTACAGATTACCACAAATACCACAAAAATCACCACTAGCCAGTATACCTATGAATAATAAAGAAAAAAAAAATATATAGATATCGAGCTATTACAAATTTGTATCAGCAATCAGTAATACAGTATCAACCAATGGTATGGCTCCAAACAATATAGATTACTCTTAAAAATCAGTATACATAGAGCTCAATTAGTCATGCGAGTAATCTTTATTAAGCAAATAGTTTGATAATTGTGTAAGCAGCCACAAGCAAAACAGCGGTGGGCGGCTGGGGAGTCTCTGCTCCGCTAACGGTGCGCACCTGGTTCCTGAAAGTTTCTGGTTTTATACTCTTCTTCTTCTGGTGTAGGAGGTGTCTTAGTTGTGTACTCTGCGTCTGCGCGGTTTTGTGGTTAGGGGGTCGTTGTCTGTCTTCCTGGGCCTCCTCGTGATCGCAGGGATGAAGGCTCCATGTCTTCTTCACATCATGTACTCCTCGTTTTCATAAGTCCCTTTCCCCTCCTTTGAAACCTGACGACTTTGCGGTTTAGCCTGTGTTTGCTGCTATCTTGCAACCTCCTACTAAGCAGTTTGTCTTTGTAGAACCATGTAACAATGTGCATAGTCTGGGGGTTTGGTGAACAAACAGTACTGAGCTTATCACAATTCCCCCCCTTCTTCTGTCCCGGCAGAAAATTACGCGAACTTTGTACAAATCAAGAAGTTTGTGTATGTGAAATCTTACCCTTCAGCAATGTTCTCTCATCTTAAAACAATGAACAAACACTCATAATCTATTACAATATTAACAATCTATAATAGCAGCAATCAATAGTATAGCAACAATTAATTGCATAGCAACAATCAATATAGTAGCAACACCCAATAACAGCAACAACCAAGTAGGTATATACTATTACTGGTTACTAGAAACATCATTAGTGAAGTAAACATCAACAATATAACATTCATGTTCATATACTTATGAAAGGTTACTTATATGGGTATATAATACCTATATCAAGCAAATCAGATTTCAGAAGGGGGCAAACCACCCCAGAGCAGGAACCAACCATTCCGGAGGTCGGAGAACAAACTAAACCGACCCCAGAAGTGTGGGCCTAGAGGGGGACCAACAGAATAACAGCTGGAGTCTCACTGCAAAGATGATCCACGTCACAGAGTCTGGGGTCAGCCAGCCATCCCCAGTGAGACTTCAAGATCTTGCAGAAAGTTTGTGTGGAAAATTCAACCTGTTTAGGAAACGAACACTATGTGCAGCATGGGAAGTTTGCAGAGAGAGGCTCCATTTTGGGTAAACATCATTCACTCATTTTTATATCACAGAGACCACTTCGAGCAGCCAATACCTGCAATTAATTTTTCACTGGGAACAGCCAACAGATGATTATGTTTTCTGTTCTTTCAGATAACTTTTTATTTTTCCAGACTGTTTTCCTGTTCTTACCGTTAGAAGAGCCAATGGCAGTTACTGATTCTTACTTTCTAAGGATGTTTCCCCTTTTTGTGGAAAATTGTGAACAATTTTTAGCAGTATTTAAAAAGAGTATAATTATTACTGCATTGAGTTAAAGGAAAAGCATTATGTCAGACTCACAGCCCCACCTGATGAGCTCTGATGTTTCACAAGACCTACCAGTAGCTGACATCCTTTGGCTTTTATAATAGCCTTATATTCCTACTGTAGGAATACTTCTCCTTAGCTGTCAATAAACCTAAGACCTAATTGTTAGTCTCCCCCTTCCTGGAGCTCTTAATCATCCTAGTTTATGCCCTAAGGGAGATGGTATAGATTTACAGTAAGTTATAGATTTCTGGACAGACAGTAATATGTTAAATGTATCTTTTACTGGTTTTATAGCCTTCTTTTCTCTTGTCCTATTCCTTTTCTATCTTGCTCTCCATTTCGGTTCTTCGCATTTCATTTCTCTGGGTTTTTTTTTGTGTAGATACACCTATGACAATTAAATAATTCATATAAGGATTGCTCATGACTTTCCATGAATATCCATTAACTTCTGGAATGTCACTCTATATAGAGTCCACACCAATTCCCAGATGGTTACATGCAACACCTGTTGATACCAGTGGAAGCTATGCTCTGTCATATGTTATCATTTGAGCCGTGACTGATAAAATTTCCACCCGATAAATATTTCCAGAACAATCTGCTTCCTGACATCTATATAAGAAAGGAAGAATTTTAATATTCTGAACAGAGTGTGATACTTTGTTTTGCAAGCACATCATGCAGGAAATCATTCTATATTTCAGTGATCATTAAGTTTAGAGTGAGATTATGGTAGTAAACAGACTACCAATTAATCAATGTCTTACTATTATCTTGCATGTGAACTTCATGATTGTAATCTCTGCACCTTCCCTCTTGTGAGATGTGCCAAACTGCAGTACCACTGTCCGAAGAAAACTCTGTAGAAAGCCCTCTCCATAGAGGCCAAAGGCACTGACCCACAGAGTAGAAGAAACCCTCATCTCCTTGTTTTCTTCTGATCCCAAGAGTTTCATTAAACTGCTATGAAGACGGGTAGATGAGAAAAAAAGGCAGAGCTAATAGGTAGTGATGGCATTTTCAGAGTTTAAGAGATGTGCAAAGTAATTCTCTTTAATCACTACTGCAGTCCTTTTTTGCCTTTTTTTTTTTTTAAAATTATCTCTGTTTGTGATTTCTACTGTCAATTAGCCAAATACAATAGCTGCAGGATATTTGAATCCTCTGGAATGGTTATTAGATATTTCTCCAAGGAAGGTAATGACCTACACTATTCATTATGATCCCTTTTTTTAGATCATGTCCACCACAGTTCATGCCTTCTGGCTTTTTTTCCCTCCTGACTTTTTCTCGCACATGGAGAATGGCTTCTCTCAGCCCAACAGGAAAATGGACAGAGGAGTCAGTAAGAAATTGGACTGCTGACCCTGGCAACACTTAATTTGCTGCTGTGCTAAAACTACCTCTCATCAGGCCGACCTTATTACCTCGCTGGCCTTCTCTTGTCTTCTACTGGTTTAAAGCACTTATTGTCAGCTGCTGTTGTTCTCTCCAGGACAATGTGGTGTTAGTTCCTGATAAAGCTCCTACTTGCTGCAGTAATAAACCAAATAAATAAGAATAAAATTTGCCCACCCTGAGAGAAATTTAGAGCTGGATGTCAGCATAAATGATAAATTATCTTTGTCAATGCATAGCAATATCTGTTGAATATCACGTAAGTCAGACTAAGAGTTATAAAGTACACATTTTGTATATTATTTGTTTAAATTAAAAGCCGTGAGGCAGGCTGAGAATAAAGGAATGATGAAAGCTGATGAGAGCATGCAGAACTTCAAATTTCTGATGATTTTATTCAGTTCTTAAAGAGTGTTGATGGGATATGGATTTTCTGTCTGAAAAAGCAATGTGGATAAAGGTTTCTGTGTTGGTGTGGCAAAGTATTGACAGTGGGGAGTTGCAGCCCATGGTCAGGGGTTGTCCTCTGCTGGACACAGTCAGTTCCTGATGGCTCTGGACCCATCGCAGGCCAAAGCTGAGCCCATCAGCGAAGTCAGTGTTGCCTCTGTGAAAATGTATTTAAGAAAGGGCAGAAAACTCCAGGGAGAGGAGGAGAGAACGTGGAGAGAATGAGGGAACTGAGATAGGAGGAAGGAATCAGACAAGAAACAGCAAGAGAACACCGCGGTCAGAGGCGCAGGAGGTGCACCGTGTCAGAGCAGACATTCCCAAAGGGACACAGCCTGTGGAAGATCTGTGCCAGAGCAGAGGAAAAGAGCAAAGAAGGAGCAACAAAAAGAAACCACTACATCCTGACTGCACACACCACCACCCCTCTGCCATTGCCACTCCTTGCTTCACTGAAGGCACTCAGGATAACCTGCAGCCAGAACAAGGTGGGACGAGAGGTGTCTGATGTGAAGTTAAGCCTGGGAAGAGGCAAGGTGTGTTTTCCCTAAATGTTTTAATGCTTTTTTCTTGATTTGGTTTTTTTTTTTTTGGTTTCTTAATACCTGGAAGACTAATTAAATATTTATATTAATTTGCAATAAATTGATTTCCCCAAGTCAAGTTTATTGTCCCTGCCACAGTAATTGGTGACCTCCTTGTCTTTCGACCCACAGGCTGTCTCGCTCCTGTTCTGTTTTCTCCCGTCATGCTGGGAATGGGGAGATCAAGAGAGCAGCTGGGGGGGTGCTTGGCTGCCAGCCAGGACAAACCCACCACAGACTTTTTTGGTAATTATCTTTTTGATAATGCTGCTGATCCCTTCAGTAGTGCCTACTCTTAAAAAGAAATGAACCTTGTTTAGAAGAATCCACCTGTCTAAGCCACAGAGAAGCTAAAACTCCTGCAATCCTCACTGTTGTAAATACTTCAGGGATAGCTTCACATTTGAGAAGACATATTCAGATATGTAGTGTCTGATCAATTGTAATGTTGTCCTGTGAACAGAATCACACAAAAGATTCACATGAAACTAGCAAAGAAATACTCATATTCACCAAGGTTGAGACAAATGTGATCTACATGACTTTTCCTAATGACTCTTCCTCTTGGATAAATGTCCTGTTTTCTTAGGAAATGCCATCTTGGACATCCTCTCTATAGCTATAGATAATATCAACAGTAGCAATCATATGCCAATAAACTGACCTTCTCCTCTAAGAAAAGACTATTTGTATTAGCAAGAGTTGCAAGCTCCAAATTTGGTGTACTATTATGCTCCTTCATGCTTGACTGCTTTCTTAAAGATGCAGAAATCAGTATCAGGAACCCTTGTCTATATTCAGTGCGAATGCAGCATCCAACTGCAATTTTTCAAAATAATTAGATGCTTGGCTGAACACCTAGTTTTAGTCAATTCAGTTGGGCGCACATGTAATTATGATATATCAGAAAACACTGTTTACAATGTTTATTCCTTTTTGCTACTAATCAAATTATCAAATAAATATTAAAATTTATTTTTCAAACTAGTTAGCTATTCTTCTTAGATTTTGATGTTATCTAAAAGACAACAATTAAAACAATAACATTAGAACACACAAACCACAAAATGGAACAACACTGTCAGTATACAAAAAAGAACAAAGAACTAATATGGCATGAAAATGTGGCAATGAACAATCATGCAAGATTGTGTAAAATAAAACTAAATTATAGCTTTTAAGCATGTATTAACCACATCCAATCAAATACAATGAGCAAATCTAAGCCACAAAAAAGCAACGAATTGTAAATATTCATTTCACAGTCTGCATATGAACAGACTTCCATCATTGGCTAGTGAATGCTTTAGGTTCACGTAAACAGCTTAGAATAATGCCGTTTAACTGAAAAAAATAGAGCTTTAAGAAGTTTCATACCAAATTTTATAGAATAGAGTTAAAATGACCTTCAGAATGTATCTTATCTATTCATCTACTCTGAGACAGATCAGCTAGTTAAACTAAATATTTTATTAACCTGGTCCAAAAAAATCCATTCAGTAATGCAGATTTCAGGAAAATCATTCCCTGTCTCAACATTTATTATTTTTTGGTCAGAAAGTCTGTCCTAGTGTCTAACATGAATAATTCATTTTAGAATTTAAGCTTATTACTTCTTCTCCTATCTACCATGGACACACAGAAACAATTATTTGTTCATTGTTTCTATTTTTTATATACCACATGACTCCACATGAGAAAAACATATGCTTGGCTTTAGGCTAAATAACCCCAGGTCTTTCCATCCATCTTTGGAGGTCATGTTTCCTAAGCCTTTCACCATTCTTGCTGAAGTTCTTCAGAACCTCTCCAACTGACCTATGTTTTTCTTAAATCTTTATGACAGAAACTGAACACATTACTTCAGCTTATCAGAGCTCTTGAACAGAAAGGTTATTTTATGTATCTTACAGGTTATTTATGTCATTTGTTCTTTTTTAGAACAGAATGACATGGCTGACTCATAATCAGCTTGAGATTCATTCCTTTTGTCTCTAAAGAACTGCCACGTAGCCCATCGTTTACTCTCATGTATTTATGCAGCTGACAATTTTTGCTTAAGTGCAGTATCTTTTGCTTGCCCCTGTTGACTGCATCTTATTTTTTAAAATTATTTTCTTCAATTTGACAAAATGCTTTTGTAGCACAACAAAGAATTGACATCTTCAGTATCTGACATTATTTAAGAGTCTTTCTTCAGATTACCATGCTTCCCAGGTATGCTACATTTTAGAGACCAAGTTAACAACTTCATTGCCAAGGTTGTCAGCATATTTTCATAATTCTGGAGGTCCTGAATATCTGTTCTGATCCTTTTATGGAAATTGAGCTCATGCAGTACCTCTCAAGAGCTCAGCAGTCTGTTAAATAAGGTGTTAACACAGCTGAGGAATCCTTATTTCCGCAAAATTCCATGTGTCTTTAAGTCCCATTGAAATCCACAAGAATGTAAGACATCGAGTACCACACAGGTGCACTCAAAAAAATTTGGCCAGTAATGGATGAAATCACAAGCACTCTTGAGTTAAGCAAACTCTAGAAGTAAAGATGAATGCAAAATCATCACTAAACTGTTATACCAGATACTATCAGAGAGGTCAGAAGTTTTTCCTGTGCTTCCCCCTTATTCAGTTGCTAAGAGACATTTTTTCATTTCAGTCATGTACAAAAACCCCCAAATCATAGAATCGTAAAATCATAGAATGGTTTGGGTTGGAAGGGACCTTGAAGATCATCTAGTTCTGACCCCCCTGCCATGGGCAGGGACACCTCCCACTAGATCGGGTTGCTCAAAGCCCCATCCAGCCTGGCCTTGAACACTTCCAGGGATGGGGCATCCACAGCTTCTCTGGGAAATTTGTTCCAGTGCCTCACCACTCTCATATTTTGCCTCATTTTGAATATTTTGGCTGTTTCCATATGTAAAAAATAATGTTTGTTCACCATGTTTTTGAAAATGCTGTTTCTGTTTTTCTGTAATACAGAAGCTTCAAAAAATAATCATCCAGCCTAAGAAAATAAACAGATGAAAATGTTTGGAAGATTAAAGACAAACATCTTAAAAGTCCAAAAAGTTTTAAAATAAGGTCTGTCATTCATGGTAGAACAACTTCTGCTCAGTTCCTCACATAACACTGAAGCTAACGAGGTTGAGAACACTGGATGCCCAATGCTTTGGCTTCAGGGTACCCAAAACCACATAAGGCCCTTTGAGTTAAAACCTGAATTAAGGATCTCTTAGAAAACATTTTGGGATATCTCAGGATAGGAGGTGAACATGAGTAGTGATGAAGTCATTCTATTTAAGCCACAGGTCTTTCCCTTCCTTTATTTACTTAGTTTCAATTTTCATTTAATTTTCCTTCTACTTTCATCTTACTGAAAGACAAAAGAAATATACAATTAAAAAAAAATACATTGATGCAAAGCCAAAGTGAGAAATGAATATAAAAAAGCAGGAGAAAAACAGAGAGAGAGAGACATGTTTTGAATAATCCCACTACAGTCCATGAAGACAGAATTATCAGAATTGAGCCGAAGAGCTAAAGATTTTTCAAGAAAAGGAACAAACATTTTTTGTGCTTTTAGGGTATTTGATATATACCAAAAAGTCTGGGTTTTCTTAAATTATAATTCATTTTATGTATTGAAGTTTTCTCCAGGCTGGAGAATGCAATGATGTCTAGCAAACTGGCACCATTATGACACTAGTGAAAGCCAAGTAACTTACTAGGAATAGGCTTCCCAATAACATCTCTTCCCAAGTCTCCTCTTACCTCCTGTTGTATTTTTTGGTTTCAAAGTAAGTATCTCACTACATTATAAATTAACTCCAGTTCTAATTGTCTCGGTGTATTTTGACTGTAAACCTAGTGGGGTGGAGACCAGCTTTTTTGTTCACCATCGGATTGTTAAACACAGAAGGATTCCAGTTCATGATGGTATCTATAGATTTCCACAGGGAGGACAATGATGCCTGTGATAATAACCACAGTTAGACTTTCACTCCTGGAACTGAAGAACTTGAATTTTCCAAATAAACTGGTTCATAAAGAATTCTATTAAAAAACTAAAAAAAAAAAAAAAACCTCAGGTTTTAGCATATATCATAGAGAAGCAATTGCTTCAGTTAATGAAAATAACAGAGCAAGAAACACTTTACTATTTTACAATTAATACTTAAATAGCTCTTATAGAAATAGTTCTATTTATTTGTGCTTACACAATTGCACCCTTTAATAAGCTCTTTTAATGACTTCCTTGAAAATATATGCCTAGGTTCCGGTCTGCTGTTGTCTCCAACTCAAGCACACTTACCAAAATTCACATGCAATGAATGGACATACAAACAAATGGTTCGACATTAAGTACAAGCACTTAAAAGATTAAACACTTCATTGATGCCATTTTGTTTTTAATTACCTGTACCTCTGAATGTAGTACTTTTCTTGCAGAAATATCTTAAGATATTCCTGATTTTCTTCCTGTGTTTTCAACAAAAGAAAAGATCCAGTGCTTCTGAAGCACTGGGGTTTCTTTTCATTATCTTACTCCCAAGATATGTGTCGCACTAAGACATCAACTCCTTGGGAAATTATATAAATTAGATTTATTTTTGCAGTAGCCTTCTTAGCCAGTATAAGCTTATAAGCATCAGTGCAGGAAGCACAAACTTCTATAGCTAGTCAGACAGCTGAGGTTTTAGAATAAAGAACAATATTTCAACATTCATAGGGCTAGGCTGTATTTAATTTAAAATATAGAAAAACTACTATGCAAAGAGATAACAAATATCCATTATTGTTCATTTCTACAGAAAGCTTTTGGTTAGCTGCCTCATTAGAAAATAAAATCCTATTGCTAGGCAAATTAGCTGAGAACGCAACCACCGAGCAAGCATATTTAATGAGTTTATTAAATTTAGAAAAGAAAAGTATCTCGTTTTAAACAAAGAAGCAGACTTAATACTGGCAAACAAAAATCTAATGTACACTATCTGTGATGATTCAATGAAAGGAAAACCCTTGAAACCAATGGAAAGACTAACACTGACTTCAAAAAGCTTTGGAGCAGGTTCCAAAATTTACACTGATTGTAGTAACGCTTTATATTCTCCTAACATCTGTCTTACTAATGCTCAAAACCACAGTAAGTTTTGAAGTAGCCAGTAGGCACAAGAACTATTCCTTTGTGAGAGACTCCACGTACCATGTATCACCTTCTTTTACAAGAAAACTAGGAGATTTTCAGACATATTTTAAAGATGCTGAGCCACAGAATTGCCACTAGCAGAGATGTCTCCAAAATCACAATAGTGGAGACCTCCTTCACACCTCTGCCTGCATTGTCTCTTGCTTTTCCCTGGATCCTCTCCCATTTTTCCTTATCCCCTATATGAGAAAATTGTCTCCTGCCCAGAATGAGTTTTTCTTCACCCACTATTCCATTACTGAGTTATTTAAAGCTGGCTGCTTCTGCTCAGGGAGCCAGTCATGAATTTGCTCTGTGAGGGAGCTACTGAAATACCAGCAACAGCCTCTGAAAGTTTTCCACTGCTATCATTTAACTTATACAACTATAACCTATACACTTTGGTCTCATAAAAGGTTTATCCTCCTCTGCAAATCTTGCTTCTAAAATTATCATAATGTACCAATTAAATACCTATTAAAGGTATGTTCTATTTATTTTTACATCCACATAAGCTATACCCATGTAAGTGAGCTTCAACTACACAGAACACTAATACAATACAAATAATGAAGAATTACTTATTTTAGTACTTCATATATATTTATTTCAAAAGACTCTAATTCTGGCCTCTGCATTTCAGGTTTGTGAGCAGTGGTAACAGAAACCCATGGATCTGACTCTCCTTTACAGAAGGAAAATCATTTAGGCACAGCAGTTTGTAGCGAGAAGCACACTATAATCATATGATTTCTTATTGACTCATTGCACATGAACTACGTTTATAAAGATGCAATTAGTCAAAATGCATTCTTGGAAATCATCTAGAAATTATTAAACATTTATACTGTAATCATTTCAGTAATTTTAATAAATCTGTATTTTTAACTTCTATTAGCCTATCAACTCTAACAAGTAACACATCATTTCAGATGTACTGCAAATGATCACTGCCCCACAAGTGACTGAATTTGGCCCCTGTCCATAAAAGTCTACTGAAAAATCAAGTACTGTCATCAAAGCGAAGTTAAAGGAGTAGAAAAGCGTTGCCTTCAGCTCTGGAGGTATTTGGAAATTGTTTTACAATGGCTCTCAAATGAAACGAAAGCTGATCCTTTTTGAGAGCTGCATCATTTAGAATCTGAGTATACACTTCACACTTAAAATTGTACCAGCAGCCTATGAAACGTCTCATGCTGAACTTAGACAACATTATACCAAGACAGCTGCTAATGGAGAAAGCTCATATTCCTATAGGACAATTCTCTTGCTATCGATTACTAAGATATTAGAGGAAAACAAGGTCAAACAGAATTTTCAGTATGGCTTATAGACTTGACTGCCATTGCAACATGTGTTTTTTGGAACACATTTGAAAATCTTGCCCAGTATTTTCAAATGCCTCCAAAATTTGAAAAAACATGAGCTCGAGGCTTGTTTCCCAAACACCTATTTAGTTTCCTGCCTCATTAAGAGAAAAGTGATCAGGAGCTGGTATTGATTTAATGTATACAGCTTCCATTTCTGAAAGCTTTGTTTCAATGTCTTATGTTACACATATTTTAGATGCACAAGTGGATGTTTTGGTCTTGCTGAAGTGAATGGAAAGTTTTCATTATTTTCAGTGGGATCAGAATTTTGGTTGTATTTGGGGCTTTCAAGAATTCCTAAACTGGTTAGGAGCACAGGCATTACCTGTGGACCCTCTTTGCAACCTCCCATTTCAAAACACAAGTTCAAGAAATAAGGCTACCATGATGTTATTTATTTATGAGCTTTCATTTAGTAGTGAAAGCTTTGAATGTGATTTATTGAAAGTCACACAGCACACCAATGTCAGGATCAGAATTCTGGGTTTGAGGGGTTTTGTGGTGGTTTTTTTTTCCCCCCTCTGCAGAGGTATTATTTTCTACTATGACACTGTTGTGGTTTCAGCTGGGACAGAGCTGACTTTCTCACTAGCAGCTGGTGTAGTGCTGTCTTTTGGATTTGGGATGAGAATGGTGTTGGTAGCACACTGGTGGCTTTGGTTGTTGCTAAGCTCTCAAGGCCTTTTCTGGTCCTCACACCGCCCCGCCAGTGTGTAGGCTGGGGATGCACAGAAAGTTGGGAGGGGACACAGCTGGGACAGCCAACCCAAACTGACCAAAGGGATATTCCATGCCATATGACGTCCTGCTCAGTGTATAAAGTGCGGGGAAGAAGAAGGAAGGAGGGGACGTTTGGAGTGATGGTGTTTGTCTTCCCAAGTAACCATTATGCGTGATGGAGCGCTGCTTTCCTGGAGATGGCTGAACACCTGTCTGCCGACTGGAAGCAGTGAATGAATTCCTTGTTTTGCCTTGCTTGTGTGCGCAGCTTTTACTCTACCTATAAAACTGTCTTTATCTCAACCCACTAGTGTTCCTTATTTTTTTCCAATTCTTCTCCCCCTCCCCAGTGGGATGGGACAAGCAGCTGCATGGTTTGGGGTTAAACCACAACAGATACATTGCAGTACATGTCAAGATTACTGGAACCAGCACGAGAACATAAAGTACATACTTACTGGAACATTAAAAATCACCTTCTGATGTAATGTAATTCAACATATTGTTCATCTAATTTCTCCTATTGACTGTAATATCCTACTGGCAGAAAAATTAATGAATAACTGAAGAGAAGGATGACTATAATTAAAAAAAAAACAGTATTAGAAATTAAAGAAAAACAGATTTCAGGCTAAATTTATGACAGACCCAACAACTGTTCTGTCAGCACATAAAACTGGGATCTACCTTCTTTTATCCAAATTCTGCTTATATACAGCTTCTCCTTCATTTCTCTTCTCATTTTATACAGGACAGCATATACAAAACACAAATTTCTCTAGGTTTGAGTTGACGTTATATAAGAATTTAATAGTGAATTTAGAAAAGGTAGCTGAGAACAGAAGCAGCAAAAGATGAGAGAAGTAAGACAAGAAGATCAAGTAACCATTTAAATTACTCAGGAGTGCAACTTGCTGTTTCCAAATGATTTCAATTTAATTCATCTATAATGCATGTTTCCCACGATTTCACTTCAACATAATTATAATTGCTAAGCACATCTTTTACAGACATGAAAAAAAGAAACAGAACAGAAAAGAGAAACCCATCAGTGGGTTAAAGCAGAATTCTCTCACTTTGCACTCTTTCCACATTTTTTGGAGTGTTTTTGACTCACTGGTAAGAGGCTCTAAAAATGTTTCATTCCTGATTATATCATTCACTGCTTTATCAACTTTTCCTGCTAATAAATTTTTAATTGTGATCAAAACTGCTGTTTTCAAAGTGTAAATTTAAAAACAGAGGTAATAAGAGAGGACTTAAAATATTCCACCTGAAATGCTCACTTGACAGAACTTTAGTCTAAAAATATGGTTGATTTCTCCAAACCTTTTGATGGAAACAAAGGACATGGGCAAGGGACACTGTTACGTCTATCTACTCTGCTGTAGCTGGCTCTTCAGATGGGCAGATCATTAGTCCTCCAGGTAACCCAGTGTGCTCAAATTCCCAGCTCCATCTTAGCTCTGACTGTGAGCTATTTTTATCATGCCTGTACAACAAGGTCTTAGTCATGTTTTTGCTTATAAATAAGCATGCTACATTAATGCCCAAAAGAAGGTACAGGATTAAAATTTATTGAAAACAGTGATGATCCAAGAAACCTGTTCCAGAAAAGGCTGTCAACAATGAAAATGACAAAACGTGAATGTCGGTGAATCCCCCTCCAAAGGCTTCCTGAACACGGATGGATTTAAGTCCCTATTTTTTAATTTAATTTAAATTCAAACTAACTAAACATAACTAAAACACTTCAGAGACTTAACTACAACAGTTGCAAAATAGAGGGAGGGTTGTGAAAGAAAAGATATAAAGGTAAAGAAAGGAAAAAAATATTTCCAGTGGGACTCTTTAAGAGTCACTAAGTGATGAGAAACAAGCAAAAGAAAGCTGTCCCAGATATGCAGGATGGCAGAGATAAGAAATGGGAAAGAGTGAACACAGGCTGGCAGAAGACCTATCTTGGAGGTACTGGAGAGAGAAAGCTGAAATCTCTAAAGGAAGAAGCCTTGCTGTTGTGATGTTGAGCCATGTATACTGCAATTTTGAATTGGCAGGCAATGCAAAGAGGATCTTGGCATGTGTCAACTTGCAGCATCCAAACATTAACAAGCCTGAGTGACCCTGTGCCTCTGACAATGAGGCTTTTCAAAGCCTGGCCAGATGCCCCTTGCCATTTACACACCACCACCAGCAAGCAGCAGCAATTTTTCCCCCCGTATTTTTTAACCCTCTGCAGGTGACAGCATTTAAGTGTATGTGAACCGGGTTGTGGCATCCACGTTTTAGAATGGTAAGACTCGTCTAGGTCGGAAAGGACCTTTAAGATCGCTGAGTCCAACCATCAACCTAACACTACCAAAATCACCACTAAACAATGTCCCTAAGCACCTCGTCGACACATCTGTTAAATACCGCCAGGGATGGTGATTCCCCCACTTCCCTGGGCAGCCTGTTCAGTGCTTGATAACCCTTTCTGTGAAGAAGTTTTTCCTAACACCCAATCTAAACCTTTTACCGGCAATATCGGCCCGGTCCCCGAGGGCACTGGGAACCCCCTTCCCTGAGGGCTGGGAGACGGCGCTGCCTCGGACCGTCCCCAATCCGCCGGCAGCCCGAGCGGAGGCGGGGGCAGACCGGCAGGAGGCCGCCCTCAGGGCCGGCACAGCGGGCCTGCACCGACATGGCCGCTGCTGCTCCTCGCCGCCCCACCGCGGGGCACAGGCCCAGACCGGCGGGCCCCGGTCGAGGGGACGCTTAGTCTCCCCCCACCTTTCCCTCGGCTGCCACCGTCCTCTCCGCCAGGTCCCGCCTCCCTCCGCCCCGCGCCCGGCCCCTGCCCGCCCAGACGCTGAGGGCCGCGCCTTCCCGCCTGCGCACAGCGCACGCTCGCACCGCCCACGGGCGGGCTAACGGCCGTGCGGGCGGGAGGGGTGGCTGCCGCCGCCGGTGCGCATGCGCGGGCCGCCCGGGCATGCTCGGTGGGCGGCGGGCGCGCGGTGCGGGCGGAAGTGGGAGTTGGTGGT
>VZSZ01010814.1:321599-385468 GCA_013398815.1 Ibidorhyncha struthersii
CAGGGCGGTCCGGCTGTGGAAGAAGGGTCTCTCGTAGCCCGGAGGCCCCGCCGCGGGGCGAGGCTTTGCTTTCCACTGTGAGACCCGCAGTTACTTTCCTTCCCTGAGCTGCCATGCACACTGTCTCTCCTGCGTCCCCGCTTTGACAAGCGCAGTGCTGTACGGAGTAGAACTTCTTCCCTTCCCTTCTCTTCCCCGTAGACGCTGACTGTACTGAGAAGAAATTTTTGCTGTTAATACGCCTGTGCTCATACACCTAAGCTTTTGGTTTTAAAGAACTTACTGCAGCTGCTGGATGTGACTCTTTGAAAGGATTGCAGTTCACATCCTGAAAAGATCTGCTTTCCAGTCCTGTCTTCCTCAGGTCTGTTGTGCAGTGGGTGGCTGCTTTCTAGAGCTGAAATATTGTTGAGATAAATGGTATTGCTAAGAATCCATTTTCCTCGGGTAGCATTTGATTGTGGCCTCTTGTGCACAATATCGGATTAGTAAATTTTAATCTGAAATTAATGAAGGAGGTTTTGGTTTGGGTTTTTTCTGAGAATTTTGGTTGTATTCTAGTGAAAGTAAGTACCAGCCATGCAATTAAGAGTAAGAATGGCCTAGGACTTACTTCCAGAAGATAAGTGTCTGAAGATCTGTAGCAGCAGCAAGCTAAAGCTTTGAAACTAAGGGAATAAGATGTGCACAGTGCTCACTTGGTTTTTCCTTCTATTTTAGTTAGCTGGCATGGTGTTTTCTCCTCCTGAGAATTCTCAAGGAAATCACAAGTTACAAGATTAGACTGTTACAAAAGTTCCAGACTACAGACCTTGTTCCTCATGAATTGTTCTCTTGATTTCATTGACTGCTGTATAACAAAAGATTTCTCTTGCGACTCGTAGAAGATTGAGTTTATGGTAGTTCTGCACAGTCTGCTTTGTTCAGTGGTGTAAACGTTCATTTTTATGGGAAAATTTCACAGAAAGTGTATAGTGTATGGCTGTGTCTACATATGTGTGTACATTTAAAATGAGCCATTACCTATTTAAGAATTGCTTTAACTTTTGCACAATTAGCCCAAATGCTGCACTGACTATTACTTATGTCTACAGGGGCTTCAGAAATCTATCATTTTGACTGACCACATCAATAAGATGCTGATGCTCTTGGCTATTCCTTCATTCTTCGTGAAACTTTGGTGAGGTTTCCTCCAGAGGTCCACACAATCATGTGTTTTATTCTCTAATTTGGAGAATGAGTTTATGTGTCTCTCTGCAAGTAGCATCTGCTTTGACAAGGAATCTCCACATGCCTGTGACTGAACATGAGCCAGCAGTGTGCCCAGGTGGCCAAGAAGGCCAACGGCATCCTGGCCTGTATCAGGAATAGTGTAGCCAGTAGGACCAGGGAGGTGATTTTACCCCTGTACTCGGCACTGCATTCAGTTTTGTGCCCCTCACCGCAAGAAGGTCATTGAGGTGCTTGAGGTGCTGGAGTGTGTCCAAAGAAGGGGCAACAAAGCTGGTGAGAGGTCTGGAGCACAAGTCTTATGAGGAGCTGCTGAGGGAACTGGGGTTGTTCAGCCTGGAGAAAAGGAGGCTGAGGGGAGACCTTATTGCTTTCTACAACTATCTGAAAGGAGGTTTCAGAGAGGTGGTACTTGACCTGTTCTGTCAAGTGACAGGCGATAGAACAAGAGGAAACAGCTTCAAGTTGTGCCAAGGGAAGTTTAGATTGGATATTAGGAAGAATTTCTTTACTGAAAGGGGCATCAGGCGTTGGAACATGTTACCCAGGGTAGTGGTGGAGTCCCCATCCCTGGAGGTATTTAAGGGTCGTGTAGATATAGTGCCAAGCGACATGGTTTAGTGGTGGGCTTGTCAGTATTATGTTAGTGATTGGACTAGATGATATTACAGGTCTTTTCCAGTCTAGGAGAATCTGTGATTCCATAATCCCCTTTATGTGATTTTCATGTATCCCTGAAGTTGTAGAGAAGGGAGTCATCTTCACAATTTACCTCTTACTTCTTGTGTTTTCTTTGCTTTTCTGCTCCAAAGCTAATCTCTCATTAGTTATTGAAGAAAATTTGTGTTCTAGAGGAGGCAACAGAGGGATAGTCCATTTGTTGCATTGACAACTAGAATCAGGACACAGTAGTGTGTATCTTTGGCTTGAGCAAAGGCTCAAATGTTGTGTGGATCTAAGTAATCCAGGCAAAGAGGCATTGATTACTTGCTATCCTGTGCACTGGATTGATGTACTGTGATGATAAACTATAACATAAGAACAGATCCAACTTTGAATTTCTCCTCCATGAAGTTAATTCTGGAGTCAAGGTGGAGAATATTAGTATGCTTGTTTTTCAGTCTTGTTTTTTTTAGGATTAAGGGCTTGCAGTTTTTATGATGGAGTTGTATTGTCTATAGTATTTCATTTATAGTCTGAATTTTTGGGGATATGAACTAAAAGTGGTAAAGCTTGTCTTGCATCTTATAATTTAGGGTGCTATTAGGGGCTCAGTTTGGTGGTTTGGTTTTTTTCTTCTTTTAAATATGTCTTGATGAATTTTTACTAAAGGAAATAGCACAATTGTATTATTTTAGAGAACTAGACATGGAAGACAAATATGATGGACTTATTCATCAAATAAAGGCAATGGGGAAAATGTCTTGTGTTGCAATCTGTCCTCTTCCATAAAATGCTTGTTTCTCTTGATCTGGGAGGAAAAAACCCAAGACATTAACTCTGACTGTCATTACCCTATTTTCTTTATATTACTGGTTCCTCATGTACTCAAATATGTGAGGTCTGTGGGACATCATTCCATTACTAGTGAAATGATTATGATTTCTTCTGGTTTGTTGTCGTCTGTGAAAATGTCCTGGTTAGAGGTAAAACAGGACCAATTTTGTTCAGTGACTTTGCTTCTTAGCTGGGCCTCTTCTAACTGCTGAAATTAACAGCATATTGTGCAGACAATGTTTGTTCTCTCAGAGTGATAAGACCAATGTTTATAGTTGATGTCCAGGCATGGCATGCAGAGAGGCTCTTGCTTATACTTATCTCTGTAACAGCCAAGGCCAACCAACTTTGTTACTTGCCACTTTGGAGGGTCGGAAGCGGAAAAGCGCAGTGGGGTCCCACCTGCAGGGAGGAGCGGACAGAACAGGTGACCCAAAACTGACCAACAGGATATTCCATCCCATCTGCATCATGCTCAGTATAAAAGCTGAGGGATCAAAGGGTCAGCGTGTGGGCTCTCTCTCTCTTTTCCTTCAATGGCCGACATCTGAGGAAGACTCTGTTAATCTGCCTTTGGTCCCGATCCTGAATGCAGGTCCGGGATCCAGTTCCTGTCTGTCACTGAGTCCAGCCTGGGACTGCCCCAGTGCCAGCTGGTGTCACGATTGTCATCCTGGGAGCTTGATACGTTTTTTTTATCTTTTTCATTATTTCCTTTTTATTTTATTATTAATATTTCATTACAGTAGTTTAGTTCCTTCTAAACTCATAAGTCTCTTTTTCCCTCCTCTGCCTCTCTCTTTGAAGAGGGCTAGAGGGGAGCATCTGTTGGTCCCATCCGGGGTCCCCAACGTCCCCAGTGGCCGATTTGGCCTAAACCACCACAGAAAGTTCAGTTGATCTTCACTGAATCCTAGAGATTCTCCTTGCTCAAAAGAATTCAGGAACTTGTATGTTCAGAATGTACACAGAGTGATTCCTGGTTCTGTCGAGAGATTGACTTGATCCATCTGTCATGACTAATAAGATGTTTTGCACTGCTAGAATGTTCCCTGGGGCTTTAAACTATTATAAGGCATGTTGGTACCTTTAGTTTAACATTGACAGTGTATGAGAACATTTTTGTATACAGAGCTTGCTACCTACAGCTTTTTGTACTGAAATCTTTTAGAAACTTTGTACTGCTTTACTGCGTTAATTGCCATACAAAATTTGGCTATTTCATGTTGCTTGGAGAAGAGAAACAGTGATGAATTGTCTTGATGATAAGAACAAATTAGCCTTTCCTACATGGCTTATTTTTCTTTTGTTCCTGTCTTTCAGTCATGTCGCGCTGGTGTTCATGTCAAGAGTTCTGTATTTTTTTGTGGCTGTGTGGTGTTAACTTCACTTGCAGCTGGAGCTTGTGGTTTCTTAATGATTTTCAGTGTGTACTGAAGGGTGATAGAACTAATCTGACTGTTTAAATTCTGGTGATTTTCCAAACATGATTTAAGATTTATTTTTTAATTGTAATGAAAGTTTAAAAAGCCTAGAGAAAGAAGGTACACAAAAGAAGGTTCACAAAAAGACTTAAATGGTCAGGTTCTTCCTACCACCCTATTTTGCAGTGCAAAGCTCAAAAAAACTTTAAACTCTTGTAGAGCCACTGTCTGATCCTATAAGTTCATAAGCTTTTGGATATATACTTTGTCTTAAACACTGACCTTACCAGGCTCTCAGAGCTTATATCTGGGGTGAGCTGCACCTAAAAGGCAATGTTAATTATTTTGCTTTCTATGTGAAGTGATGAAAAGACTGTGAGCCTGAAAGCTTTTTTTTTTTTCTTGTGCATGCACCCCAGACCATACCTAGCTGCCTAATTCAGGTCTGTGGGTGTTAAAACTCTCAAGCTACTAGTGAGAAAGATGAGGTAAAGTCCTTCAGATGTATTATATGAATTTTTCTCTTGCTTCTGGACCTAGAGATAGAGACATTCTGTGACTGCAGTGTTTTGATGGAATGATGTCCTCATTCCAGAAAAAAATAAACCTAAAATTACAGCTTATTTCTGTTGAAGATTAACCCTTGCTCAAAGCCATTTCTACTAGTCAATTGTTTCCTGGTGCACTGTGATTTAAGATGGTTTTTATGCTTTTAGAATACATATTAATATTCCATATGCAATTAAGACAGAACTAGTGGTTTGAAGTAGATTGTTCCACTGTCAGAAATTTAAGGTCTAGAAAATTAGTAGGTAGAAAATAGAGGGTAAGGCAGAGCAGCACATAAAAGTTCAGCCCATAGCCATCCTCAGTGTGATATTTCACTTGCTTAAGCAAATGTTATATATCGCTTTCTCTTCCAGGGTGTTACTGCTGGGATCTCATACAGTGTACATCCTTTCGTATAATTCTTTGCTTGTTAAAATTACTAAGTTTTTTTGGTCGTGCTCTCCATATTTTTGTCACTTTCAGCTTATTGGAAGGCAAAACGTGTTTGTAATTCACTGCTTGCTTCCTTCTACTGTGTGTGTGTGTTGTGCATCCCTCCTGTTCCAGGAGTGTCCTATTTTGCTGTCTGCTTTTCTTGCAGCTTCTTTTTTTTTTTTTTTTTTAACCACCCATCTTTATGAATAGCTCTGTTTACGCCACTTACAGGCTTCTTGAGCAGCAGACTCAAGTTGGAATGATTCTTGTTAATGTTATGCAGTCAGCCTTTGAGAACACAAAGATACCTGACAGACTTATTTTCACTTAGTTGCTATTCAGGAGAGCTGTGAGCACCAAGGGCGGCACTAAAGATATCTTCATGTAGATTTGGGAAGCCAGTACTGTATCAGTTTGTTTTTGAAAATTTGCTTTTATAGCTCTTAGAGCTGGATACTCACGTCTCTTTTTTTTTTTTTTTTAATTACGGAGAACAAGTACCTGGGAGCTTTAGTGGTTCAGCAATTAAAAAATCTTAGTTTTATATGTACAGAAGTTTAGGATCTGAAAAACAACCCCACAACAACTAGTAAATAACAATCAAGTAGAAAACATAAGTGTCCTAAATTATAGGAGTATACAATAAGTAAATAATATGGACAGGTCCCATTGCATCAGCTTATGTGGCTTCCTTTATAAAATTTTCCTTTGTAACCTTGAAGGCACATGTGGAATATTTGCCCATTGAAATAAATGGCAAAGGCTCTTATTAAATGAAAGCAAGGGAGTTACAGAACTTGAGGGTAATCACCAGAGAGATAGGAATTTTTAAAGCTCAGTTCCTTCCTTTCTTTTGTTTTAACAATTATTTTTGAATTGTAACAAAATGCGTCTTGCTGTTAGACATCTGAGGTGGGGTGGGGAACACGGATGGACAGAAAAGTATTTAATGGCTCAAGTACCGTAACAGAGAGAAATATAAAAGAAGTGTTAATCCATTATGTTGTACATCTCCCTAGCTCATTATGGTGTTGCTGGATGAAGATCAATATTGCTGATTAACTTTGAAGTTGACTGTTTCTAGGTAGAATAGATCAGCTTTTCAGCCTGCTAGAATATAGGGTGAAGTAGATACTTTCATCTAAAAAGCTTTGTAAGACTTCTAGTTCCTCTTTTCACTAGAGGCTTGAAATCCTAGTAAGCTAATGACAACGCTGTCCTGGTTCATGTTGAAAACATACAGATAAAAGCTTAATTTTTAGCATCAGTTAGTGATATTTTATAGAAACTCTAACTCCTAATACTTCACTAGTTAAAGCAGTCAACAGAGACAGAAGAACATCCGCATCTCTGCACCAGGCTTTTGCCTCTCCTTCAGCTCAAGTAGAAATTTAAACCTGCGTGTTGTTGTACCTCCCAACTCTTTGCTGTGGTGGGTTGACCTTGGCTGGCCCCTGGGTGCCCCCCAAGCCGCTCCATCACTTCCCCTCCTTAATGGGACAGGGAGGGAAGATACAACGAAAAGCTCGTGGGTTGAAATAGGGACAGGGAGATCACTCGTCAATTACCATCACAGGTAATTGTCATTACTCATCAATTACCATCACAAGAGACTCAGACTTGGGGAAATTAATTTAATTTATTGCTGATCAAATCAGAGTAGGATAAAGAGAAATAAGAACAAATCTAAAACCATCTTTCTCCTACGCCTCCCTTCTTCCTGGGCTCAGCTTCGCTTCTGACTTCTCTGCCTCCTCCCCTGAGCAGCACGGGGGAACGTAGAATGGGCTGGACAAGAAGTTTAGAGGCAACACAGCTGGGACAGCTGACATGAATTGGTCAAAAGGACATTCCACACCATACAGAGTCACACTGAACAATAAAAACTGGCTTTTTTGGGGGGGTCTTCCAAGGGAGCCATTGGTCAAAGACTGTCAGGGCATTGGTCTGCTTGTGGGAGGTGGTGAGCGACTGCCTTTGCATCACTTGTTTTGTGTTTTTGGGGGGTATTCCGACCCCCCCTTCCTTCATTTATTAAACTGTCTTTATCTTAACCCGTGATTTTTTTCGCTTTTGCTATTCCTGTTCTCTCCCCTGTCCCACTGCGGGGACAAGAGCGAGTGGTTCAGTGGGTGCCAATGGGCTGGCCAGGGTCAAGCCACCACAATAGCACAGATAGTGAGAAGGTAGAATTCTTGTCCAGTGCTTCCTACAGCTCACTGGTGAGATTACGGCAGGAGTGGAAAATGTGTCATGCTTGTTGACCCTTGATTAATGTGCTGTGCCCTCCCTGCACACACCCCACCCCCCGGAAAAAAAACCCAAACCAAAACACTAGCATTGAAACCAAAATTGGCCAACACCATTACGGGTGAGTTTTGTGGATGTTGTGTCTTTCTAGCTCTTTGGCCATCGGGTGTTATGAAGGAGAAGGTTATAGAGATTCCAATTAGAGATTTGTGAACGCTCACAAGAATTTAGTATCTGCTGTTTTGTATCGCGTAACTGACATTTGATAATGTTTCAGTTTTACCCCAGTAAAAGAGTGAGGTTTTGTTAGCATTTTATGATGTGTTGAAGTTCTCTGCCCTGCTGTCCAGTCCAGGTAGTTGATCTTGTTTTTGTCTTCTGGGTTCTTTTCAGAAGAGTAAAATTTTCTATGAGGCAAAAAGACTCAAAAGTTTAAGTAATTAGGCTTAAATTTGTCATTTGTTTGTTTGAGGTGTAAGCTAACAAGTTCTGCTTTGCAGCTGGGACAGGTTAACATTGTACACAGATCATTACTGAGGTGAAGGTTGGTAGTTTGTAACTGTAGCTAATTCTTGTCCACTTAGCTGTCCCTGTATAATTTCTGCTTGTATCCCAGGTAATAAACTGTTTGAGTCGTCTCTTCTTAGTAGTCAAGTTCTTACATTTATTCATTGGTATTTGGTAAGCTGTGTCTGTTGTTTAAACTGTACAGCATTTGGACTAATGATGCCTCCTGGACCCTCTGTGACTTCTGAATGTTATAAGGCCTCTGTATTTCATGCACACTGGGGAGGAAGTTACAGAGAAGCAAGTTGCTTGTTGACTTAGGTTGTAAAGTAGGGGAATATATATTGTAAGCAGGGAAGATGCATGGCAGTGTGGCCTTGTTATACTCTCCTGTTACTGAGTCTCCTGAGTTCTTGGGGCTGCTTAGTATTTTGGAGTACGTGAGGACTGGCTTTCAAATTCTAAGCTACAAATTGAAGTAAGACCTTCAAGTCAGGCACTAATATTTTTCTTAGTTGAGATACGGTATTTATCAGACTGGCTAGAATGTATTTTGCTTTTAAATGCATACTTTGTTGCCCAGATATAATAGCTTGAGAAACCTGAGATTGTTTTGCTGTTACTGCTTTTTTAACTCTTAAATGTTAAGAAAAAAAGCTGATATTGCTAGTGAAAAGTTAACTAGTCTTCTAAGACTTGCAGATTTAAAATTAACGTGTATTATGGACAACTTTTCACTTGCTTCTGTATATGATGAAGTAAAAGCTGCAGTCTGGGACAAACAACGAGAGAAGTATGAAAACTGGAAGCTAGGAGAAAAAAAATCCACTCATCCTGCTTATAGTCATTTGGCTGATATACACTTGAGGAAAAGTATTTTATTTTATAGAATTCTCATTAGCGAATGTGAATTCTTGATATCTGTCAGTCAAGAATAACAGCGCTGGGGAGTTTCTGGGAAAATGGGAAAGGAGGAAGGATGCAGTCATTCAGATCTAAAGAAATAGTCATGAGCAGTAACTGAAGTTGGGTGTCTTTGGATACTGGAGAGACAGTGAGGTGGAATTTTGATTTTCTGAAGACCCTGGTATTTTTTTAAAGAATGTCTGTAATATTGCTGTTTGTCTGCACCTGTATGAATTGACTTATGTTCATAACATGATCCAGTGGTGTTTCCATTTGGCAATGGCTTCCCATTTCCATTTAATTGTAACTGAATGTTTTGTAAGATTTCAGTCTGTCTAGCACTGAAATAGCACTTCCTAACTGAAACGAAAATGTACTTTAAGTTTTATTTAGTAGAATACCAAGTTTTTGTGTCCATCCTAAAGCACAGGAAATACGTTGTTTATTTATTTTTGTTCTTCACTGTCATATAAAGATTGCTAAAACTCTGTCTGAAATTAGGATTGTGGCTATAATACTGCCAGCTTGGTTTTCAGAACATAGAAAGCATTTTGTGCTTAGTTTATAAAAATTTACTGAAACCAGAAGATTGATAATGCTGTGACTTTTCTGTAGATACCAGCTTTAAATAAAAAATGTACAGCAAAACCCCAAAGATACCCCAAGAAGGAGATGAGCATGTAATGAGAAAATACAGCAATAACTACTTATTGCTACATCACTTTCTTATATTTCTCATGTGTGTAACTTCACTATAATAGACTAATCTTTCTCTCCTGCATTCTCATTGTAACAGTGATGTCACCAAGAATTTATTTCATTGACTTTTAGCACAGTGAGAACAAACAATAGAGAAGTTATACATTTCTTAGTCTTTTATCAGTGTTTAGCATTTGTAGATGCCCACTTTATTTTCTTTATTATTTTTTCTTTACTTGATATATCAATCAAATTTTTTAATATGTACATAAGTATTTTTCGTTCATTGTAAGTTAAAATGACAGACGTTTTAGTTTGCAGTCAAATTGTCTTAGAGGGAAATAGGTGAATATAGAAACTGTTTATCTGTGACCTGTGCTGGGGAAGGAGTCATTCAAAGTATCTGCTTGGTGCATTTCTGTATGTAAAATATTCACATTGTTTACATTACCCTTTGCATTCATATATAAAGTAGTGTTTTGTTGCCAATTGCAGTGTTTGCAAAATTGCAAAATAAAGTAATTTGGATGGCTGTCTATTGCAAAGGAAATGTTAACTTCTCTCTTCCTACTATTCATGGTACTAAGAGATAAGGCCAATGTCTCTGAAGATTTTTAGTCTTACATAATTAAACTTTCTGATCATGAAATAGATAAATACTCCTGTTCTGATTTAATTGCACGTTCTAGTAACTCTTTATTTGAACTAGATGAGTAGCTTCAGGTCTCTATTTATCATTTCTGTTTAGATAAAGCAGCTATGCCTGTTCAGTTGCTGAAGATCATTAAAGGAAAATCCAAGACTCCACTACCAAGCCATTTGCAGAAGGAGGATTTGAAACATTTGCAAGAAGGCTTTGATCATACCAACAAATATTTTCAGGTAACTTTCTAATAAACAAATTTTGGCTTACTTTTAAATAGCTCCTGTTATATTTATAAGGGACCTCTGTATTCCAGCTCAGTCAATGACTTGCCGCAGCTATGTGTCTTTGTGTGCATCTGTTGTATATTTTTAGGCAATGGAAAATTATGACCCTATTGAACTTTGTTGCATGTTGCTATTGACTTCATTGATCCGTAGGCCCGCCCGTTCCTCTTAACACTGTAAAACTTAAATTTTATATGAGGTTTTCTTAGTTTCTAAATTGTGGACCCATTTAAAACCAGATTAATATGCCAAAGGCTGTGCTGAAAATAGAGGGATTGAGGGAGGTTAAGTGGTATTTTGTTTTTTTAAAAAATAGTAGTAAGCACCACCATCCTGTTAAAGACCACATTTCAGAGTAATGATTTCTAAAGCAGTTTTCCTTTCTTGTATGAAGCAATGCAATATCCAGTTTTATGAAAAGAGGACTCTCTAGCAACTACCTGCATCAAGATACAATTAGGGGTTTTATCATTACCAGGTATGCATTTATATTTTACAGTAGTCACAAATATATTTTAGATTGCAACTACAATCATGGCATACTAGTGAAACGTAGAAATATTTTTTTCATCCCTAAAATAGGTATATTCTGTAAAATGCAGCATCAATTCTTAAGGATTTTCTTTTTCAACCTGTTAAACTTTTTTTGTGAATGGTTCTGAAAATCCTTTTATTAATCCCTGATGCTTGAGTGGCAGGAAGTCAACATCATCCCAGGCTTGTCTTCAGTCTGTTACCAAAAAAAAGAGAAGAGGGAAAAAAAAACCACCCCAAACTAATTCTGTAGAAGACCTTAGGTGGCTTGAATCCTTAAAAAATGGCACAAAAATGTTAAAAATATGAGCTGGACTGGCGTAATGATTTTCTGTATCCAAAAAATATTTTTGCTTCCCCAGCTGTATATTCCCAGTTCCAGCTCTAGTGCTTATCTGATCCTGTGATTGAGTCCATTCATAAGAAGTAAACTGGCAGAAAACTATCCATATTGATGGGGAGAGGGTGGTTTTCTGCTGCTCTTGCTCTCTGGATTGGTTCATTATGGTGTCAAAGAGATGCCAGGAGTAGTGCAATTAGGTAAAGCAAAGGAGCAAAACTGCCCTTTTTGGAAGCAAGCAACAGTAGACTGTGATGGAAAGTGATTTGACTGAGAATGATCCAGCCTTCCTTAGGTCTTGTAAAGGCACAAATGGAAACATCAATAACCAATGCTGCTAGTAAACAGGATTTTTATTCCTCAGGGTGTTTTCTGTCCCCATTCACCTGCAGGGCGTATAGGCTTTCCTGCTTTTTAGAGCTATGTCTGCAAGGACCCCTGACATGGAAGAACAGGGATTCCTGTTCACAATGGAAATGTTGAAGCAAACAAAAACAAATTATAAATTAGAAAGTGTTTCTGCCAAAATAAATGTTTCCATCAGAAAAGCAGAGCAATTATTACCAGACTATGATTTAAAGCATACGTGCAGTGTTATAGCTGGTTGCTGAAAGAGAAGCTGTATAGAATCTGTTTCTCAGACTTCTGCCTTATTTTAAGAGAACTTCATGCTGTTGCTGACATGGATTATTAGGTGACTAAAACAGCTTGGCATAAAAACAGCGCAACTGGAGAGCTGATAATCCAGTGCTAATGCACCATTAAATATGTAGGAAAATACAGTTCTGTAGGCTGAGCTTGAAGTAAACCTTAGAATGCACTGATGTTAGGTTATCTTGGTGGTGGCACAACACACTGTCACTCTAGACCTGCCAAAATAGGGATCAAGTCCTTGTTGAGGAGGGAGGAAGGGGAGAGGAGGATTTTTATGAAGTGCGTTCTGGGAAAAATCAACAAAAAACATCCAGGATGCTTCTGTCTGGCTTATGTGCCTCAGTCCTTTGATTCTTCAGAAACTTTTTTGCTTTCTGGTATCCCTCTGAACAATACAAATTTTAATTTAAATTAGTGGGAACACAGCACAAGCAATGTCCATACATCCTAAGTCATGATGTTCATTAACTGAACCTGATGCCTTCTCCCATTAATTCATCATCCTCTGGACTTTGCTGTGGCAAAGCTGAACCAAACCTGAAAATCAGCTGCCGAATCAGCTGTTGGACCAGACTGAGGAACAAGGCTGCGGCAAGGAAGGAGGCAGATTCACTGGAGGAATGGCACCTAGTCAGTTTGAGAGTGGCAAGTGGAATGGGGAGGGTTTTGGAATAAGTTTGTCTATGGGCTCAATAAGTAGTGCAGGATTTGTGGGGGAAGAGTGAATTTGAGCAGGTTTTGCTAAGGTAGGTTTTGTTGAAGTTTGGAGCCCAGGAGTTTCAGGCGTGTTGAGAAGGCAGTGGGTATTTCTGCTGAGGAAGACAACTAGAGTGTAGGTGTTTGGGATACAAATGAAAGTGGTGGGGCCAGACTATTATAGCGAAGGATGTGGTCCCAGAATTTGAAAAGTCGTTGGAAAATACCAGAATGTAAAAAGTAAAAATGGTCAGAAAGCAGTCTCTATCTCATCAATGTATTCTGCTTTTAAGTACCATACTTGTGCAGATTGAAATTTCTTTAGTAAGAAAGTAATATTTATGTAAATACAGAGTGTTCCTGAGGTGACTTTCTTTAATTACAAAGACTTTATTACAAGAAATATTCTGTAGTATTTTATTTACCTGTGAGTACAGTTCAAGACAATCTCAGCAAGAACAAATATATATGATACTTGACATTTTAAATAAAGCTGTAATTTTGAAAACAAGTGGGAAACCTTTCTATAAGTATTCATAGTCAAATCTCAGAAAATTATTGTGCAAATGCTGATTGTTAAAATAAGTATTTGATACTTAAGTTTCCTTACAAAACTTATTAGTCTTCTATGAAATGTAGGAACTTACCTGTTAAAAACATACGACCAAAGATTTTTGGCCTTCATTTTGGTCTTAAATGAAGCATTACTAGTGTCTGGAAAGAAATAAAGCAATATGGTACATGTTAAATCTAGTTCAATGTGGCTGTTTATTTAGTGTAATAAAATTAAAATATACTCTGGGTTGGAAAAGGATGATTTGTGGAGTCTTAGTATTTCTTTATAAAACAGATAATAAAATAAATTGTTGAATTTGATTTGGATTCCTCCTCAGTTAACATGTTGTAGGACTGATTTTACTCTGAAAAGCTACAGTAACAATTCAATGCTGTGTATTTTATCCTACTTTGTTTTAGAAGTGTTTACTAACTTTTAAGTAAAGCTTCCCACTGAATATGTTTACTGTAAAATCATTATGATTTACCTGACTAGCCTCTTAATGTTACTTTTGTGCATTTATGGACAGATTGCCTCTGTTGTCTCTTCACAAGAAACCCTTTATTTTATTTCCCGTGCTATTTGTGTAGTTCTCTTAAACACTTTACAGAATCTGTTTTCAAATTCTTCTATTTTTCTTTATTGAACTCATTTCTGTGTTCTTATCCTTGAGAAGGATTCAGTGCTTTACCTGCTATGCTGTGGAAGAATACATTTGACTGACATTTTTGCTACTGTTGAAGGAGAACCTTTTTTGATGAGATACTATCTTTCTAAAAAACCACCTTTGTTCCAAAGAGATGTTAACATCATGGAAGTTGCTGGTCTGTGATTTTTGCTTCATTGTAACTTCAACTTCACTATAAAGAGAATATTTTTACGTAATTAATAGAACCTTTGCATCTTTTAGAGTTTTTGTGTTATTGACAATTTAATAGGTCACTACAGTTTCAGAAGTTTGTAATACTGTTCTCCCAGCTGTACAGTGTTTTTTATTTTTCACAGAAAATTATTTATCTTCATATACATCTTTTATCTCTCTGTGATTTTTGTTTTGATATTTATGTTGTAACCCTTTGCCAATGTTTTTGGAGAAATTGCTGTATCTTTTAAGATTTTGATTACCCTACCTTTTTAGCTGCCTTTCAGGTTTTGTGCTAAAACTGTAGCCTTTGTGCTATTATTGTAAATTGTAAAAGGTACTTCCATAGCTGCTATGTCATTGTTTAGTCTAAGCTTATCATCTAGTCAGTAGCATCTAAGTAGTACTGACATGTAATATTTCCTTTGTTTTATACCAAGAATATTGCTTTTCAATTATGTCTTTAGCAGTTGTTATTTTTTTTAAGAATTCAGATGGTAATTTGCACTCATCACTTCAATTCTACCATTTTTTAGTTTACAGATGTTTCTGCTGTTTTCAGTGTTTCAGTAACTTAGAAGCATATGGTCTTAGTTCCCAATGTTATTTTTCTTTTTTACTTTTTAGGGAAAAGTTATTCTTTCCTACCCATTAACAAAACTGGGAGATGGGACAGACTTTTTCAAGGTTGTTCTTCAAGGTACTACATTTAAGTATACATTTTAAATTTACTTTGTTGAACTTCTTGACGCTTTTTTTGACATCATACTATTACATCACTAGTACATGCTTTTTTAGTGTTCAATAAAATGTTATATTTAAAATACTCTCTAAAAGCATTCATTCTTTACAAAAATAGATTATTTTAAACTTATGCCAGGTAAATTATTGGAAACAATATAGTCTTTATATTTCAGTAGACTTCTTGTTGTAGCATCTTTTAAAATACTGTAATCGAAATGCATTAGCTTTACGGCTTTAATAGTATATTTTTAAACTGCTTATCATAAAGAAGGACTAAGAAAAATGCACATTTAATAGTTAATGTATAATATACATAGTATATACTATATAAGTGCACATTTAATATAGGTCAGTATGTTTAGGAGCAAGTATTTGTATTTTATTCTCGTTTAATCTAAGCAGTTAAAAAATGGAATTTCACCTGATTCCCCAGTTATTTGAATATCGATATGTGCACTAACACATTGAAAGATTTGAGTTGTTCATCATGTAATAAATGATACTGAAAAATAATATGTCCCTTTCAAGTTCAAAGCTCATCACCCCCTCCAGCCAGGAAGGAGGAGGATGCCGTTTGTCAGGAGTCTGTGTTGTATTCAAGGAACTACTCATTTCTTTCCATTGCTTTCTCAGCTGCTTCCTTGCACTGGTTAGAGAATCGTCACTTTCTCTCTCTGAGCCTACCTCTTTCTACAAATTCTGTGGCTGTGACAAAACAGCAGGCTGGGGTTGCAGGTCCTTCCTGGTGATACTGCTTGTGACCGGTGCTAGCAGAGGTGAATGAAGCTGATGGGACCTGAGTCAGTTTCCCTGCTGGCTTCAGGGTTCACAAAAAGGGATGCAAAAATTCCTTGAATCTTGCTAATTTCACATGGCTGTTCAGGAGGGCTGAGAGTTTCTGCACATTCTCCACAGCCTCAATAAATACCAGGTTGAACTTCTAAATTTTTAGCGTTGATTCTGAAACAGTAAAAGGTAGAAAACTCTTTTTAAAATAACAAAGTAATTTCTCCTTCAGTCCCCCTGGAAGGCTATTTATTGGTATGTCTTTGTCCTAGATTATCTCCAGTTTATATAATTCTACAATATGATCTGCGTTAATGTAAAAAATCAAATGTGACTGGATATTTCCTCTCTAATACTATACACTAAATTGTCCAAGTGGCGGTCTTTGTCATTTCTGTTTAATGTATACCGATGGATGTGTGCACATTTTAAACGGTCCTCTTGTGAAGAATATTCTGCTTGATATACCTATAGTTAGCACATAAAAGCAGTTGTATAACTATTTGAAAGGATTTTCTGTAGATTAATTGGAATAAAAAGTGTTAGACTGTAGATCAACTTATTTTGTAAATGTCTTCCCATTGCTGTTTTGTTTTGGAGAAGGTATGGTGATTGAAATTGCTTATGCTTTTTTTCCTCCAGATTTGGATAACTCGTGTTCACGGATCAACAGCATCAATACTTTAATATACGGAAAAATGGCAGAGGATTGTGCAAAAGTTATACATCATGGGGTAAAAAAATATATATATTTTTTTCTTATTTTAGGAATTGTTTTCCAAAGACGTATGTTGACTTCTTATTTTGTCTTTGACATTTCAATACTAGCCAGATTAATTAAATTAGTATTCATTGATTAAAATTAGTGTGTAATATGTTATGAACTCACGTTAGTGCTTTTTAATTTGCAATATAAATTCACACGAAATCACAGAATGGTTTGGACTGGAAAGGACCTTTAAAAATCATCCAGTTCCAACCCCCCTGCCATGGGCAGGGACATCTTTCACTACATCAGGTTGCTCCAAAGACCTGTCCAACCTGACTTTGACCACTTCCAGTGATGGGGCATCCACAGCTTCTCTGGGCAACTTGTTCCAGTGTCTCACCACCCTCAACATAAAGAATTTCTTCCTTATGTCCAAATCTAAAGCTACCCTCTTTCAGTTTAAAGCCATCACCCCTTGTCCTGTCACTACAGGTCTTGGTAAAAAGTCTTCCTCCATCAAAATAAAGGAAAGTTATTTACTGAAGAAAGTAGGGCTTTGTTTTCATGTTCTTAGACATATTTTTTATGCACAAAAGTTAAGGGCTTTCTCAAATATGGAAATAGCAATGGCTTAGTTAAAATCTGTCAGGGGTTTTCAGCTCAAGTGGAATACTACACCTGAACTCTGGTGATCTCTGTGTTGAAAAAGGGTAAAAATTATAGCAGACCTTAAGGCATGACATCAAAATATCACTTAAAGTCCAAGTTGCTCAGAATTTATGGAACATTTCAATTTCAGTTCAGAGACATGCATATTCTTTTTATGCGATTCTACCTAAGGTTAAATAATGACTTTTGCTTGGTTCTGGGTATTTGTTGTTGTTGTTTTGTTGGGGGGGAGGGGGGTGTTTGTTTTGGTTTTGTTGGTTTTTTTTTCTAAGATGGGAAGATCACTTTGAGAGGGATTTTGCTGTTTCCAGGTAGTAGCTTACACCCTGAATTGTATCAGCTTCAGAGGTTCATGCATCACTCCATGAGATACATGGGATCAAAGCTGCTAATCTCAAGTATTACACCTATAATTACAGCTGAGGTGTTTAATGTAATGTATCATGACCTATATTATAGTTTTTATTAATTATGCACTTATAAATATTCAGACACTAAAAAGTTGAATCTCTGTGTTTTCAACATTTTTAATCGGACTAAATTAATACAGATTTAATGAATATGTATAGATTAGAGGGAGGGAACTGTGTGTTTAATCATTGCTTTTAACATGTAGACATTCCTCAAACAGCAAGTGAATACGCTGGCTGCCTCTTCAAATAAGGAAAAAACATCTTGCCAAAGAAAAAGTATAGTGTTTTTCTTTTTTCAACAGAGATGTAATTGTTTTGACATTTTTATCACTTTTCAAATTTTATTTGAAGTCGGTAAAGAGCTTTGGAAGTTACAGAACATGTAAGACAGACTGACGTGGCAGTGAAATTTATCTCTGTAAAAAGCAAGACTTAAAAAAATACAGTTTTTTTTAAACGTTTAGTAAATAGTTGAAGAAATTTATTTGACGTTATAGTTGTGACCTAGTGCAAACCTCACATGGAATGAAAGATGCTGGCATATATCTTTATAGACCCTTCTCTCTCTTTGTCACTCTTACGTTGCCTTATTTCCAGTCACATAATTTGTTTTATTAAATATTAAACAATTATTAATAATAATCTTAATAATTAATATTAAATAAATATTAAAATGCTTATTGTATTTTTAATGAATCTGTAAAATACTTCAGAATTCTTGCTTAGCAATGTGATTCCTTGTACTTTGAGGATTTTTTTCTGGCATCACTTATCATATGGCTTCTATCAGCAGACAGTCAAGCTTGTGTCATGAACTGAACGGGTTAAAACTTTGTTTTTGAAGAAATCACTGAGCCTAAGAAACATTTTCCAGCAAAAGGTGCTTGCTCTGACAGATAGTATGGTGGCAGGTCTTGGGAAGTATTACATTATCTGTAGTGTGTAGTCTATTAAAGAAAAGTCTGGGTGAGAGCAAAAAAAAGATAATCTATAAGACATCTTCCTCTATTTACATCTACTGTCTCTTCCAACCAGCGTAGGTTATTGTGAAGGAAAAGTCTGTAACACCTCGTGATTGTGAATGAAGGATTTCACAGACAGAATTCTTTCAAATGAATTTAGCCATGAGGAATAAAAATTACCTAGAGCCTTTTAGTAGAACCCGTTTAGAGACCGTGCTATTTATTTGACCTCGAAATTGGTGGATGGCCCTTTGCAGCCCTTTGATATGTGTGAGCTTGAGGGAACAACACAGAGGGGCTTTGGGCTGGGTGGTAAGGTATACAGGTCAGAGTATTCAATTTTACATTGTATTCTGCTGTGAATCAAAGTCTTTTTTTAAATGTTTTTCATACGTCATTCTAAAGAGGGAAACATGCCTTGAAGATCAGCAAAATCAGTTCAGTCTCTTTAGGACAGAAAAATCTTTTAGAACTGTCAGATATGTATAAAATAAGAAGTGAAGTCGTTATACAACTTTCACAATTCCACAGAATTTTGACAGTGAATCCAGGATGGGAAATTCCTGAACTAATTTGCTAAATATACAAGCTGAGTATCATTTTAAATTTAAAGAACAAGTCAGTTTTATTGTCATGATAAAAATACAAATCTTGAACAAGGCCCTGAGCAGCAATTAGAAGATAGAAAGATTAGTACTAAATTGCTGAGTTGGAAACCACAAACCACAGGCAACAACCCTTAGACAGCCAGAGTGCACTGAAACCAGTGTTTGGTCTTCCCCAGGGAACAGAACCTTCATGGTACTTTCCACCTGTCTCAAGTGAGATTTTAATTTTGGAAGAATCTGAATCTGAGGGAACAGAATAATTTCTGAAACTGTTTGCAATTCAGCAGTTATGAAATAGATTTAATTTTTTAAAAAACAAAGTTTTAGCCATTAAAGAATTACGTCAGTAAGGTCTAATACTTTTTTTTTGCTGGTTACAATTTCAAACTTCACAGTTTTCTAAATTCCCATACTGTACTTCCCATATTGTGACAGCTTTTGCTAATTAGCCTGACAGGAGGAGGAGGCTATGCCCAAAAACGTGAATAACCAAGTCGTTCTTGTCTCCTGAGAGTCTTCTGGTTCTGTAACAGAATAACCATTAGGGAAAATATTGCCTTTCCTTTATTTCTCACTTCTTTTGAATGAGGGGAGTAGGATTTCTTTTTGCTGTTTAAAAATGTTGGTCGATCTTATCATTTGTATGTATATGCAATATAATACTCCTCTGTTGACATGAAAATCCACCAATTTATGTAAATGGCTTTGATTCCCAACCCAATTAGAAGAGAACTTCTAATAATTACTCTTAGCTAAAGGTGAAGTGGAAACGAGTTTCTTCTGAAAACTAATACAGCATTAAATTTCTAAGCAATATGCAAACCTTATGTAAATTTTTTGCACATATAGAGACTGCAAGTTACAACCTGTCAAGGCTGACCATGAATTTGTAACAAATCTGAAAGTATACCTGTTCTTTCTACCTGTATAACTAGATTTTGAGGTTAGTGCTGTCTTTTTTCCTCATTGAAATTGCACGGTTCTTTCACAGGTGTTTTTTGAATGTCATGTTACATGTTGTATATTACATGAGAGATTCATCAGTGATATTGTTCACAAAAAAAGTTTCTATTTGTTATCAACCTGTGTAAAGGCTTGAGTCTGTGTCATTCTAAAGTTCCTTCTGACACAGGCAAACAAGACAAGCCAAGTCAGCTGTACAGAGCTCCAATCCTGACTCAGCAACCAAGTCCCAGGATCTTGTGCAGCCTGCAATCTAATAAAATGCTGAAATGGCAATAACGTATAGCAAGGCATAGCTTTTTAGCTGAAGGTTGATTCCACTGTTGAAGGAACACCATGAGTAGCATCAGCAACAGCGAAAGGAAAGACACATGCTAACACCTGGTTTCTGCGAAATAGCTGAGTTTCCTGGAGTTTGTGTTTGTCTCTGTACCTGGAAAGAGTGAAACAACTTTAATATATGTTAGCAGGGTGGTGTGTTCCAGGTGCAACGATTATTGAGTTGTCTAATTGTTTTGACCCATTTTAACTTAGCTCTGAGTATGGCTTACACTTAGGTGACTTACATATTACATTTTAGTCAAAATATACATTTTACTCCCATTTATGACACTACCTGAAAATCACCATGCCCTGAGTAGTTTTGTTGTGTATTAAAATATCTCATTAAACTTACGTTTTCTGCAGGTTTTTGGTTTGTTTGTTTTTTTTTTTTTTTGGCAAATCCTTTAATAACTAAATATATCACTGTCACTTAAGCTAGCAAACTTCCTTGGACAAAACATTAAGGTTTTGGATCTTAAATCATTTAGAGTAGCATTGTCAGTTTGCTGAAAGAGCAAAAAGGAGCCATTGTAGCGCAATATTTGGCTAAAACTGTCAACTTTAATCAGAAAACTCTTTTATTTGTTGTAATCAAATAAACACATCAACAAAAGTCATTCAGTAAAAGCTTATTGAAGTGCTTTTGGTAGAAGGTTGAATAGAAGTAGGGTTCGGAGTCCAATATGTTTATTGGAATGGATCACCCTGGTAAAGCTGTGCTATATAGTTCTGGCTATACAGTTCTGGTACCAAAGGAGCTGACCATAAAGGAGCTTTACTTTGTAGCAGAGGTCCCAGCATTACCTTTGTTTTGTCAGATACCTTTCTTATCATCTCTATCTCCTAAATGTATTTTCTATTTTGTCTGTTTTTTCCCTTTTTTCCCTTTTTTTTTTTCTTTTTCTTTTTTGTAAGGTTGCTACTAAAAAGGTGAGCTGCTACAGGGACTTAAATGATTTACCACTTAAATCATCCTTTTCATGTTCACTTTGTGGTGTCTGAGGAATTTCATACCAAAGTGAAAATGTAGTTGCAGATGCAATTTCTTCCTGTGCCAGAATGTCAGGAGTGAAGCCAGAGAAGTTTGTAATGTCTCTTTTGCTACCAGAAACCTACCTCTTGTTTGACCTACCTGTTTGACCCTTAAGGAAGAAATTGGAAAATGTTGATTCAACCAAAACAAAAAATATCCACAAGGAGAGTCTCTTCAAAGTGCAGCTGTACCTCAGTAATAAATAAACTCTGAGTAGAGAGTGTTTTGTCACTGCTGATCCAATGTGTAATTTCTTTTCTAGCTTAGTTAAGCTTTCCCAGAAAGGAGTTGGTCTTCAGTATATTCGAAGGGGAATGATTCTTTTGTTTATTCAGTGTGACGCTTCCCCTCTAGTCCTTATCAAAATTAACACTAAGTCACAGTAGCATCAAGCGTGCAAAAATTTTAGCAGAATTTGAAAAAAAATGCTTGCTGGCATTGGTTGGAAATATGAATTCTGTGGGTAGAAGAACTAAATAGAGAAACTTAAAGGCAGTGTTTAGAATTTGTTCAGAATTTTTGTTTCTTGAATGTGTTGAGACTTTAGGGTGAAATTCCACATCACATACTCTTAAAATAGAGTACGTGGTACAGACTGTGTAATCATCTCTTTATCACCCTGTCCCATAGGACGCCTTGGTAGTTGCAGGATTTAAGTTGGCAAAATCGCCTACAGCAAGAGAGGATGGTAGACACAGTTGCCACCTGGAGGTGTCCGAAGAAGCTGGATCAGCCATTTATGTACGTGGGTACTCAACTTTTTTTTACCTTTTTTTTCCAGATACCAACATTAACATTTTGCTTTACAGTAGAAAAAAACAATAAAATGTATTAGAATCTGAAGTCCTGCAAATTATTTTAGCCTGCCCATTTGGAAACAATCAGAACGCATTTGTGTGTGTGTGCGTGCATACAATTTTATAATACCCCTATCCGTGCAAGACCCAAATTATCTCAGGCCTCCCAGGTAAATTTCTGCTTGTTGAGTGCAGAAATTTGACCTTAGTTGGCTTTAGATAAATCCCTGCAGCTGTTCAAGCCGTTCTTGTGCATAACCCAGTGCAGTAATGCAGACAAGGTAGAGTGTGCAAGAGTGGTCTCGGGTCTATCATTTTTAGTTTTCTCTGGGTTATGACTTTGTAAGGCTCTAACTCACATCATTACACTTTGCCTTTGAAATACATGGATTCCTAGATTCTTAATTTTTAAAAGAGAATGACACCCCTTTTTTCTGAGGAAAATATTTGTTCTTTTGTACTATTCTCACATCAATACCGTTCTTCTTAAATGCTTCCACCTGTTGAGAGATGCTGCTGCTTCTATTTGTCTGTGGTAATATATCAGCAGTGCATGTTTGTCATGGCCACTGTGTCTTTGCTTCAAGAAACATTTGCTACCCTTTTTAAGCCTAAGTGTTAGTATTTTTAAAGTTACAGGACTTATAAAAATTACAGAAGATTTAGGATATTCTACATTTGGAAACTTGTAGTTGGGGGGAAGAGGGACTGACCGTGGAATGAAACTAAGGTTTCAGAAAATCTGTTGGACGCTTCAGTGAGATATTTCTAATATTTCTTATGAAAGTTATCCCAGGAGTTACGGGCTTCTGGTGAGAAAGCGTGGCACGTTTTTGATGACTGTAATTGTCTACTACTTTTAAAAAGAATAATGGCACTAAACTCTCAGTCATGGTGCTGCAAACTCCGTTCTGTAGTCAGTGAAAAGGAAAAGTCACGTTCACTGGAGAAGAATACAGCATTACACTATATAGTGATTCCTTTGAGCCTATCCATCAAATTTTGAAACAAACTTTGAAATGATTATAAAAGCTTAAACGCAAAATCACATATAAAAAGGACTTACTAAAATAAATTGTTTGCCAATGTCAAGGTTTGAACTTTTTTCTATATAATTTTTTTCTGACAATAATTTAAAATTTAAGAAAATATTTTTTTTTATTCAGAAAGGTATTTTTTTCCAGAATTGACCTCTGTAGATAATTAAAGTTTGGCATGCAGCTCAGTGAGAAACAAAGTAATTAGAATTATAGTGCAGACTGTTTCTTGTTGATGCCTGTTGCTAACCATGATATATAGGTAGAAAAAGTATGTTTCACTGAAGATAATAGATAGCAAAACTGTGTCCTGAGTCGGGACGAATGTGTCTAAACTAAATGTACCTTGAGTATTGGCAGGACCTCACGACATGCGATCTAAACCCAAGGAAGACGTGCAGCTCACTGAACGTGTAGGTTATGCTGAGGAGGCATCTGTCTCATCGTAGACCACAGAGTGGAGCTTGTGGCACTTAATTTACTGTCACACTCATTGAATGCTTAAAATCAATACAAATGATCTGAATTTTTTGCGTGCTTCACTTTCTCAGTGATAACTGTTGACCCAACTATTTAACATAAACAAATGGGAGTAAAACTAGCTTCAAGAATGCGGTTGAGGGCGGAGAGCAAAACCAGATCCCGGGTAGGAGCCTGCACTGCTGGGGCGATGCGCAGCTGTGACATGGGACGCTGTGTCCAGCAGACAGGCTGTGGTGTTGCACCCGGACGGCAGCAGAGCCCTGCCTCTCTCATTGGAGCGTGGGGATGTCTTGGCCTTGTGTCAAGTCACCACCATTAGTTCTTTAAAAGACCTTACGCTGAAGTGTGGCTTGCATGGCTCTAAAAGCTTAGGAACTACCTTTATACAGAATTTATCCCATTCTGATTAATTTTCCTTGAGCATTTATTTATTTATTTATGATTTTTCCCCAAAGGAGAGTAACGAGTCACTGAGAGTAGACCTGTTCTAAGCATCGACACATACACAACCTAACTCCATTTAAGTTCTCTGTTAAGCAACTCACTATTATAAAGTACAGTTTTAAATTTGCAGCCTCCGGCTTTCAAATGCTGACTCTGCTAATGTGACCTGACTTATATTCAACTAAGTGCATTTCTGTTTTAGAAAATGTGTGTTATTTAAAATAGCTTTGTCTGAGTGCAATTGGAGTAAATATTATTTTGTTTTTTTCTGTAAGATAAAATTTTACTAGTTTTAGAGGTGGTTCACATAGCAAAAGTGTCTATACTGCTGTTTTGTATTTGCTTATAGCATTATATTTGCTTTAGCATAATCAAATCTTGTTGAATTTGCAATGCCTTCAATTTTGTAATCAGAGTACACTTTTTTCTCTCAGATTTATACTACATCAAGAGCAACTGCTGCTTCAGAAACTGCATCTGTGGTGAGTTTGTGTTTGGGATGGTTTTAAACCACATGCAACTAACTGCATGTAAATAAGAATGTATAGAATTTTTTTTTCTTTTCTGTTTATTTTAATTCCATACTCTCATCCCAGCAGTCATTTGTTTAGCTTTTTATTTTGCAAATAATATGCCTGTAAAACAGAATAAAATATGAAAAAGTAGTACTTTTTCTGTAGTTGCAGTATAGTTCCCATCTCAATCCCAAAATAGGCTGCATGTTGGCTTAGGAAATATGAACTAGAAAGGTAACTTCCATTCTAAAGCAGATCGTATGCTTTTGCTTTAAAAAAATGGAAATACGAATCTTCCTTTGATTTAGAATCAGACTTCATGGACTGGTCTTAACATTTCTTTTGATTACCATTTGGAACAAGCATTTATGTGTCGAGGAAACAGTACATTAAAGGCATAGAAATTGGTGTATGAATTCTTGAAGTTAAAGATTTAGTCCCAAAGATGATACAGCTTGACTTTGTGTTAATTTTATGAAGAGTCTCAATTTTTTCCCCCAATATAGTAATTGAAAACAAGTTTTCAGTCAGTTTGGCAGAACTTGTATTCTTTAAGAGAGACTAGTCAGCATATAATGTAACCTTAAGATGAGAGGAGAGTAGTCCTTAAATAGTAGAAGGTAGACTTTAATTTCTTTAATCCTCCAACAAGTGTGCTATTTTAATAGGAAGACTTACACAATGGCTGTGAGAGGTAACACCCCCCCTTCCCCAAGACAGTGATTCTGTGCAGTGACACTGTCAATTAGAATCAATTAGAATTACAAATTTATGTATGTGCCCTTTGGATGGACATGTTAAAATCAATCAGTAAAAAATTGCTTTCCATCGTTCTATTATTATAATTACTATTATTCACCTATTTAATATATTAAAACTTACTTTGACCAGTTAGTGTATTGTAATGAAGGTACAATCACAAGAAGAAATGGAAGTAAGTCTTGTGTGCTTTATTGCCTGTGAATATATATACTTATCTTTAGAGTTTCTAAGGTGAATAAGATAGAAAGAGATAACCTTTTTTCTTGCTTTTTAGATGAAATAAAGCATATCTGAGGGTGGATGGTGTTAAAAGAAAAAAGTCTAGGTGAATGTCTGAATATTTTTTTCTTGTTCCCTGATTTTATCATGCATTTCCAGTCTGTTGCACCAAAATATGTGTATACTCCTCTGAATCATCTTAAAGATGGAACTATAGTGAATTTGTATGGCGTTGTGAAATTCTTCAAGCCTCCATATGTAAGCAAAGGAACTGGTATGTAGTATATTCAAGAGATTTTAAATTTCCTCCTTCAAACAGAACTGTTCTTACTATGTTTGTTAAAAATCAACCAGAACAACAAATTCCGGTGATCTTTTGACTATGCTTCTCAGCTCACATCAAGGAAACAGAACAACAAATAGGTAAGGGGTATCTGAGTTAGTTTAGGCAGAGTGGTGGGGATAGCAAATGAAGAAAATATTTATCAAGCTAATACTGTTGGTACAAAACAGGGAAAAGGACCTGTACCAAAAAACATTACAAAAGCCCTGCACCTGTTCTTGTGGGAAAGGATTGCTGTGTAACTATGTGCAATTCTTCCTTGAGATTTTGACAAGAAGTGTACTGATACACTATAAATGCGGTGCCAGCATATTTGTTACTTGTAGAAGCTGTGCAACTACTGAATATCTTTTTCTCTCTGTGAGGTGAATGTTTACTGATTGTGCAAGTTTTGCTAGAAGATTGTACCATTTCACTAGGTGCCCAGTAAGTACGCAGCTACGTGATATCCCTGCTGAATTCAATTAAGCAGTAGAATTTCTTATTTGATTCAGAATTGATCAAAGTATTTTCTGCTTATTATAAATTTACTGTGCATTTTAACGTTGCGGGTTTTTTTTCTCTTCTAAATGTATTTCTAATCGAACATAAAAGAATAGATTATGATGGTGACTGTTGATTTTTATGGTCCTAGTTATGCATGCAAGTTTATTGAATAATGTCAGTAGCCATGAATTCGGCTTCTAAATACAGAAATTCAAGAAGTGAGCATTAAACCAGAACCAAGAGTTAGTGGCTTGTCTGCAACAGATTTAGCAACCTTTTGCAAACCGATCTGTGTGATCTTACTTGCTCAAAAACTGCCAGCAGCTGTCTGAAGGTGATGCACTCAAGATAGGGCAGTCGATGCCTTTGTGCGAGCACAGTGCTATACCTGCAGTACCGTGGCTTCCAGAATGAGGTTTGCTTACGGTTAGGTAGTTTGAAATATCAGTGAAATACCTGAAAGCTGTGCAAATGTGGTGATACACCTCAAAAAAATTTCCAAGTCCAACTCAGGTTCAACTAATGGCTTCACTTCTTGAAGACCGAGCAATCTTCAGCCTTTGTTTGAATCAGTTTAGAGTCTATGAGCAGGAGGAATGTCTCTGAGGTGTGTGCAAGTGCGTGTATGCTAGTTTCAGTAAGTTCAACCAAAGTATACTGATATAATTGGTATTGTGGGCATGCTTAATTACTTCCGTTTGGTGCGTGTAGTATTCTTCTAGATAAACAGATACACCGGTGTGAAAGATCCTAGGGACAGGAAATTTTTGCTGTCACTTGCAGCTAAAGTGTGGCTTCACTGTGCTTGTAGCTAAAGTGTGGTCTAACACTTGCCCACAGAAAAGACAAGGCGCGCAATGTGCTGCTCTCTGGGCTGTCGTACACTAAGTCTCAGCTGTACTAAAGGCAGCCACCGGCCCACTCAGCAGCCATAGTTATGCAGAGCAACGTAGGATTTTTCAAGAATATATTACATTAACTGGGTCCATGAGCTAATGAATAGCTTTTGGGAATTCAGCATTTTTACGTACTGTTGACTGTGTCAACAGAAGCGGCCGCGCATCCGCAGCGCTGGGGCTCGGTGCCCCCGTGTCTGCAGGAGAGCCGTTCCCTGCTTCCCATACACTTGGTTGTCAAAATGTATTCCCGCTGGTGTTTGTTATAGACGGTGACAAGGCTTGCTCCTAGAAAACCTCTCCCTTCTACATTCTTACTCAATGTTGAGAACAAAGTGTTTCCCAAAACAACTCTGAAACATAAACAAAAAACAAGTCTGAAATATATGGGGTAATCTAATTTAAACGTTAACATTTAAAAATAGATGTAGTCATTAAGTTGGGAACTGAGCCAGTAACGGTCTGTTTTTATAGTAAATAATGTGCATGCTGGTTTTTTTCCTCTTGAGAGTAAATGAAAATGAGTATTATCATAGTCTATGTAGTCATTGATACACTAAAGTTATTTTGCTAAACAATAAATTGCGGATCTTTAAGATGAAACATTGTTTTGATTGTTTTGTAGAGGAATAAGCAACTGTTGTTAGAGAAAGCTGTGGGAAAGTTGGATGTCACTTTTTTCAGGAAAAAAATAGTTTTTTGGTAATACTGTACCCCAGTAAAAGTGGAGAAGTACAAATTCCAATTGCTTTACATTATGAATATTGTATCACAGCAGATATTCCTAGATGTAAATAAGGAATAATGGTAAGTGAAAGTATCTGCAGGAACTCAGTGCATTTAGATTGGAAGCACAGAAGTGTTCTGGCATCTAATAAGAAATGCAAACATTCATAAAATACTAAATTAAGTGTGTGCATGTGTGCTGTGTGTATAGCAAATCAAGTTATACTGCTAGCTTAGAAGTAATAGAAATAAAAATTATTCTGCCCCTAAAGCTGAATACTTCTTATGGTACTGTGGTGTGATTTAGCTACAGTTAGTACTTAAGTAATACTGTAAAAGTATGAATTCAAAGAAAGACTCTGGAGTGAGCTCTTCAAAGGTGGGAGATGGTTTCCCAGGCAGTAGTGAACGGGTGGTGCTGGGTTCCTGGGGGCTTAAGGAGAAGGGTTTGGGGCTGCCAGACTTGAAAAAGGGTTGAAAACGGGAAAGCGAACTGTTTGGGTGTCCCTGCCCAGGCGGCGGCAGTGGGGGCTGCGGGGCGGCCGCTGTGAGGAGAGGCCGGGGCTGCCCCGTGCCGGACACAGCCGGTTCCAGCCGGATCCAACCCACCACCCCAGGGCACGGCTGAGCCCCTCAGCCACCATGGCGGCGCCTCTGGGAAAACAGATTTAGGAAAGGGCAAAATGCTGCATGGCAGTGAGGAGTGAGGGAAAATGTATGAGAAACAGCCCTGTGACAGCACGGTGAGAGAAGGCGGCGGAGGAGCAGGAGGTGCTCCGGGCGCCAGAGCAGAGACTCTCCTGCAGCCCATGGGGAGACCGTGGTGGAGTAGGATGATCCACACTGCAACCCGTGGAGGACTCACACTTCAGCAGGGTTATCCCAAAGGACTGCAGCCTGTGGAAGGACCCACGCTGGAGCAGGAAAAAAGTGTGAGAAGGAAGGAGCAGGAGGGAAGAGGAGCTGTTACAGACTGAGCACAGCCCCCCATTGCCCATCCCCCTGCACTGCTCGAGGGAGGAAGGGTGCGGTGGAAATGTTGGGAATGAAGAAGGGAAGTTGAGCCTGGGAAAAAGGAGCAGAGGAAAGGTGTTTTAATCTTTGATTCTCAATAGCCTACTCTATTTTTATTGGCAATAAATTAAACTGGTCTTGCCCAGGTCGAGTCTGTTTTGCCCATGATGGTAACTGGGAAGTGACGTCCCAGTCTTTATCTCAACCCATGAGCTTTTCCACCTCATTTTCTCCCTCGTGCTGTTGAGGAAGCTAGGTGAGCGCCTGGCAGCCGGCCGAGGTCAGCCCAGCACACGCGCTGGGACTATCCTCGTTGTTCACCCTTTCCTCTTCTTTGAGTTATAATAAAATGAGGATAAATCTGGAGAAGTGATCGTGGAAAACAAGTTTCATTTGAAGATAATCTCAGAGGAATGAAAAAGCTCTATCTTAAAAAGAACAATAATAACACATAGTATTTATGCTTTCTTAAATGGAAGGACCAAATAAAAAAATTTACAAAACACTTCTTTTGGGTGGGAGATCTCATTACCGATACTCTTTCCTGCTTGACATGCTGCTAAAATCTGTAAAAGGTTTCATTGTAAAGACACAGGTATAATCTAGAATTGTACACAGCAGAGAACAGTATTTTGGCTTTAATGTAAAAGATTGATAAATTATTTCAATATTGATTTACTCTATTTGGTCTTTTCTGCACTGGCTGCCAAACAACATCTTTGACTCTAGTGAGCTTCTCAAAATCTTCATTTTGTGGTGGTGTCTGGTGATTGCTTGCTTATGCTAGACCTGTTCAAATGTCTTACAATATCTATGTAGTATATAGAATACATATATATATATATTTTTCAAAATTTGGGTGCTCACTGATATTCTCAGCCTGCAATTGTAATAAATTTCTTAGCTATGTTTATAAGGAACTGGAAAGGTTAGCTTTATCTGTAGTGATTCAGGATATTGCCAGTGGTGAAAGGAGGTACTTTCCTCTTGAAAAATATTGTAGGTTTAAAACTCAGTCTTAAAAGGAAAGAAACAAAACGAACTCCACAAATCTTTTAAAGGCTTTGTTTCCTTTGTTCATATTGCTGGCAACAAAAAGGGTAAGAAGGAAATTAATCAAATGTAGAAAGGACTATTTTTACTCTTTGAGTAAATTATGGAAGGGCAGTTCTTGAAGGATCACGTGTGGTCTAGATTTGTCAATTGTCTAGCTGCTTTAACAATACCTTGGAGACCTGGGGACTTTGAATATCTTACTTCGACAAGCACTGATTGCTGGAAATTATTAAGACAGCCATTCTTTCCAGATATGTAACAACAATAAAGCTAGGTGCACTGATTATCAACATAATATGTGTCTAAAACAACTGGTACAGATTTCTGCAACTGAGCTCTTTGATGAGTTAATCACTTCAGTTTCATTAGCAGTAGAATTTAATAGGAAAAATGATGATTTATTTAAGAACTAGTCCTTGCCTAGATGTCATTAATAACTTCCTAATATATCTTCTCTGTATATTTTCAGTTGGTAATATAAAAAAAAAAAAAACAAAACCCACACAGCAGTATCAGTGGAGATCAGGGACACAATTTGAAAAGTTTCTTATTAATGAAGATGGTTGCGATTCACTTGGTAGTTTATAATGAAAATCTCTAAAGCAGTTTAATTGATTTGGGCTTTAGTGTAAAGTATTCACTACTCAGTTAAATATGTCAATGTGGGGTTTGGTTTTTTTACCCAATCCAGGGCTATGTATGCTTGAGAGGGTACAAAATGCTCAATGATTGCTCTGAATTGCCAGGGCACGAAATGGCGCTTGTCAGAAAATTCTGTAGTTGCCTTAGGTCTGGCACAATCCTGCACTAATACATTCTCTTTCTGACACTGTGTTAATAGAATCATATAGCTTTAAGCTGGTACCTGCTGGAAGCTGGGCAGTGGAGCCACTGTACTTAATCCATGAGTCTTTATTCACAATATAGACGTGCCCCCAAATATGAGATATTGTTCCTTCTTACATGTATTAAAGCTTAAGGCTGAAGCTTTTTACTCTGTTCCCACTGAAAGCAAGTGGTACCTAATTTAGCCTTGGCAGTTTATATAATCTATAATTAAATGTTCATCATATGGATTGCCATTATTGCATTAGATGAATGTTAAAACAGTGATGGATGAAATGAGTTTTCAGTATGATTCTAAATTATTATTTATTCCATAGAAAGTTGTTTTAACTGAGCATGCTTCAGCTCAGGTTGTGTAGATGGGAATGTCTATACATGGAATTTTATGTGTTTTGAAAACTGAGTACTTCCAGGAAAGTACCTCAGGTCCTGTTTGACACAGCAGACAGATGGGTTTCTGTCTGCTGGAAGGTCTGTTGGAATTGTTCAAAATTACATTCTAGCTTTCCTTCCCCAACAGTTTAAGAGTCTTACACATTGTAGATTTTTTAACAAAGGTGATTCTCTCCTCTCTCCCCTGTCTGAAGCCCAAGGACATCTTAACTACTTAGCTTGAGTGAAAACAGTAAATATCGAAAAATAGGATCCTGTGTCTTTTTGGTGTCCAATGACAGCGATGCTTGACCATGAAAACTTTTGGGACGTTACAATGTGACACTACTGCTTCCCCAGCCCTTTCTCCTTCTTTCTGCAGATATTAGTTGGTGTTTTCCATAATGCAGGGAAGAATTATGGCAAGAAGAGTCCCTGCTGCTGGTAAACAATGTTTCATAAGAGCAGTGCCCCGTTTTCCTGGGATAACCTCCACCAACCTTTTTCTCTTAGTATACTCATATGTCACATATTTAAATAAAATCTCATTTTAGCCTAATTATATACACATTTTTACAAATTATTTCTTAGACTCAAACTTAATAAAAAGTAGCATTTTCAGAAAGTACACTTCTAAAAACCTTGAACATTTCCAGGTCAGCAGTTCTACATGCCCAAAATACAGCTTAAGAACCATAAATCAGATTCTTATTTTCAATTCTTATTTGATCTTGAACCAAGTTCATCAAAATTCTTAGCCCAGAATTTGTTTAAAACTATGTAGCTGAAAAAAACATTACATGTGGGCAACTTCAATGAAACCAGTAAATTCTTAGTAAATAATAGCAAACCAACTTTAGAGTACAAAGCAAACTAGTCACAGGGTGCTGTGGTATCTGATGCCCTATTTGTGAGAAAGCAGAGTTAAATCTGCAATAGTTTTGTTCTTTAAAATATTGTGTTTTGGTTTGTTTTTTCCAAACCAGAGTATTGAGCATGTATTAAAATTTTGCAGAACAGAATAAAAACTGTTGCAGAGGCAAGTATAGTGATTTCATTTCTAGAGCCTAAAGATGAGAGTAATATTCGTTTATTTTCTGTTCAAAGAGGTTTGTGTTTTTTTGAAAATAATTGCTTTTTCTTATCATCTAATACTGAAGATAAATAAAAGTTCAAAAAAATTTAAAAATTAAATGAAAAATTAAACAGTTGAATAAATAGTTAATAGAAAGAAATCTCAAGGCTGTTACTTTGATCTGCAATTTACAAATGATGGCATTAAAGCATCTGTTTAGCCAGATGCTTCTGGTAGTTACTGAATGGTTGTATCTCTTAAATGCATTTCCATGTTAGAAATAACAAGGTGTAGTAAAACATCTTCAGTTTCATTCTTTAGAGGTTTTGGTTTGGGCTTCTGGAATACCTGTGTGTGTACACACACACACACACACACACACACACAAATATATGGGGGGTGTGCATTTGTATTATTTTTCTTCTTGTGTTTTGCTGAACATATTGGTCAGTTAGCTGGTTCAACTGCTTGGTTTTAGTCCAAAGACACTTGTGTATTGAATGGCTTCAGTAATTCTTGAAAACGGCATTAATTTTTGGTGTAGTTTTGAAGAGACAATAATTTGCTACAATGATCTCATTCTCTTTTTTTGTGTGTCTATTGAAATATAAGAAATAGAAGGCAATTGAGGACTCTAATTATTAGAGTCCTTCATTGCCAACAACATTGTCAACAACCTTTTTATCTCTTTGCAGGGGGAAGTTATTGATCCAGGATAGTGGGTTTTCCACTTAAATACTAGTCAGGAATACATACAGGATTGCCCAAAAGGGGATTCGTACTTAAATTTTAAAATTCTACCTTAAAACTTGTTTATACAAGCATATTTGTTTGGAACTGCTGAAGTCCTCAGTAAAACCAAAATAAGCGTATTTAATCAGTAAGTACTGAATGCCTTCCTACAACATCAGTAACTACTAACCTGCAAAGCTTTTGTAGCAATTCTGGTTTTCTTACGATGACAGAAAAATAAATTTTTAAGTGAAACTGTGGGGTTTGGGAGGTTTGTTGGGTTTGTTATATATCTTTACACTGTGGAGAGATGCTGACTTTCTGAGCATGCTAATGACTGATGTAACAGTCCATAAGAGAGTGGAGAGACTAAGGCATTTGTAAAAAGAAAGCTATAATCTGAAGAATGAACCTAAAGCATCATTACAGTGGAGGAAGCTTCAGCTTTTCAGTGACTGTTACAATTGTACAGGGCTACAAAACATTCATATTCCATTTTATTTGAAGCCAGGACCTAGAAGCTTGGAGATCAGCGTTCTCCATGTAGTTAATGTTACACCAAGTCAGTAATGTTGACTTGGAATTTTGTTGATTTTAAGATAGTCCTTGCAATAGTAATGAATTCCTTTGCCTAAATTTCTTTTCTAAAAAGCTGTCTTACCAAATAGTTGTGGGGGTTTTAATGAGATGAAATAAAAAAAACAAACAGGTTAAAGTAATTGTATTTTTAAAGAACAGTAAGGACTAGTCTGAGAGGGTATAAGAAGCATACAAGGCAGACACATTGCTCTATTTCCTATTTAAACCAAACATTGCTTTTATCTCCTTGTTATTTACATAAACAGCAATTTTGAGCTGTTACAAGCATCCTTACAGATAGTTATCCATTGCTGGTGGTCCATGATGTTTAGCCTGAGTGGGAATACCTGTTCGTAATAATTAAGTATATTAAAAAAACATAGGTGCATTTTGGAGTTCTGTGTAGTATCAGCCTAAAACCTGAGTCAATCTAGTGTGAAAGTAAAACCTTTATTTTATAGAATATACATTTGCTGAGCTGTGCATCCATTGTGTCATACTTTTAAGACAGATTATTACAAGTAAAAATTACCAGTGGTAAAATTTCCCTTCTTTAAGAGGAGTTACCAGTGGAGAAAATTTATCTAGTAAAGGAAAATTAACTCCAACTGAGGGATTTTGCTTCATTGGAAAGTATACTGTGAAAAATCAGAAGTTTGAGCAATGACATTTATTATATTGTCTCCTGTAAGACTGGGACTTTATTTAAATTCAGCAATTCTGTTTAGGGTTTGACTCTCATTATTTGTGCAGAACAGTGAATTCAGTCACTGAACTGGAACACTGCTATGGAAAGCATAAAGCAACTTTCACGTTCCAGATGGAGAATGAAAGGCAGGTGGTTTTTTATTTTTAACCTTCAAAAAGGACTTACTGGGTGAGGATTTCTTTTAAAAAAAAACAGTCTTTATGCTTTGTTCTTGAAGAGCTTTATTTTAATTAGGTTTATTGTAGAAGTGATGTTTTGAGGTCATAGTTAAGAACGGAAGTCTAAAACTACAGAGACCGAGGACCTATATTATGTATAAGGTGCTCTCTGACAATATAAAGAAAGTATGTTTTCTACTACTTCAAGTAGGATGATTATTAGTCTTTTGAGTATGCTAATTGCACAGAAAATGGAGGGTGCGTGTTAACTTTTTCCCCCTTAAATAGGCAGCTGCACACCCATGAAGCTGACTAGGTTATATCACCACAGCATCAAACAGTAACCACAGGTTTAGTGTGGAAAGTTTCTGTTATTTCACTCTCAATTCCTATGTTGAATTATATCAATGCACTGTAATGTGTTATCCTGTGTCCTCAAAGGATTTTAAATCTATGAACCATACTTTTTTTTTTCTTCTTAATTGCTCATTTTGCTTTTCAGCTGACCTGTTAAGTTAACCTCTAGAATTCATTCCCAAAGACATACAGTAGTAAATACTTGCAATTTTATGTCAGCCCTCGGCTATACTTTATTCGTGCCTGTTTATCCTAGCACAGAATGTCAGATTAGGTGATACATGACACTTAGCCTCATGCCTTTGGTGAGAGTGAGCAAAAGAATGCTGCTTCGCAAATTTTGAGTGCAGTAGATCAGAATTCATCTTTACTGAGTTTGTACAAATCTTGGGAAGAAGAGTATCTATTTTATGGAAATACTACAGATTTCTGTATCTGTAGGAAAATCAGTTTCATTTTTCTTAGTAAGCCTTCGGTGGATTTGTTCTTTCAACACTTCAGTCACTCAAATCATGAGAGAATTTAAACTTCTAAGTTTAAATCATAGGAAGATTGAAGGGTATATTTGCTGGGAACATAATCAGTGCAGATACAAGCATGTATTTTAATCCGGTGTAATCTATCTGTCTTGTTTGGGGAATCTCTTCACTGAGTTTACATATGGTAATTTTCTTCTTTTGACTGCCTTCCTATAGTTTTTATATAATGCAAATCTGACAGTTTTAGTAGACTGGTAGTAGTTTTTTTCAAAGCTGTCTAGCAACAATTTATTTATGTCTGTCTTCTTGTAAAAATGCATGATGGAGATTTCATTGACTTTGTTTTAGTGTTACAACTTGTTTGTGCAGTTCCCAGATATGTAAACTCTGGTTTAGTGTCATTATCACTAACTGCCTTGTAGATTTATAGTTAAGGGAAGTTGGGGTTTTTTTGTTTGTTTGGATTTTGTGTTTGCAGGTTTATTTTTGAGAGTTAAAAAGATATGTCATGAGCAAAACATTTGACTTGGGGAATTTAATTCATTGCCAGTTAACATAAACATTTAATAACTGATTCAGATGTTGAGAAACAAAGAAGAGAAACATTTAAATGCTTAGGGAAAACACCATTCCCCCGCCTTTGCCAGGCTCAGCTTCACTCCAGACACCTCTCCTTCTCCCTTCTTAGTCTCCACTCCCCTTGTTATTGCTGCACGTCACTGTGTCTCTTAGAGGGGCAAATGACGGCACGGGAGGTTGGGGTCATTACGTAGCAGTTTCTTTCTGCTGCTACATAGAATCGTCATAGAATCGTCAGGGTTGGAAGGGACCTCTGGAGATCATCTAGTCCAAACCCCCCGCCAGAGCAGGGTCACCTACAACAGGTTGCATGTTGCTTACTCTTCTTTTTCCGCTGTACTTTCCTTCTTGGTGGTGTCCTCCGCTCCAGTGTGGGTTCCTCGATGGACTGCAGCCCCTTTGGGGCAGTACTGGCTCTGGCATGGGTTATCCATGAGCTGCAGTCCCTTCATGAGCATAACTGCTCTGGCATGGGCTTATCCACAGACCACCGTCCCTAACTCTTTGTAAAAGCCAGAATTTTGTGTATGTAAATGTATCGAGGTTATCATCAAGGTAAAAATAATGGGTTATGATGTCATTACTCTACTGATCTGCTGAAAAAAGCTGTAATTCAGCCCTGAACTGTAAGTTTCAGTAAATGCTGGCGGAGTAAATATCCAAGACAAAAGCACTGTCTTCTTGATTAAAAGCAACTAGGACAAGATGTGTCGATGTTTGAGGTTCTAAACATACAGCTGAGTTGATATAGGGTATTTGAAAAGTTCTCAGGCAGGTTAACCAGCTACCATGCTGTGAAAGAGCAAGTGTGTTCTCACTCCATTTTATGTTTGTAAGATATCTATGCACACATCGTTCTGTAAGCTGAAATGGAAAATCCAGGTTTCATTTATGTCATCTGCAAATATTGCCCTATTCTGGGCTGGTTTGCTCCGTCATATTTCTGTCTTGTTTTGAATTTACTTTTTAGGTCATTAATAGAAGTGAAATTCTATTACTGAATTTTAACTTCAAAAGGGCACATTTCAGATTCTTACTATACTTTCTGACTACCACTGTGTGACTGTATCCTTGCAGTATATATCTTGCGTATTTTGGTGAAGTCATAGATAAGTAATTTATGCTTTAATTTGCTTTTAGAATTTGTAGAACTCATTAACGCTTCAGAAGACAGTGCAAAAACAAATGTTAGAAAAGGATTGTACAAGATTGTACATGTCCTCCCCATTTTACAGAGGAAGTAATTGAAACCTGAAAATATAGTGTGCCTGTTGCAGACAGAAGAAAAAGTTTTGTGTGTTCCTGGCTCACAGGCCTGTGCTTAATCACCCGTTTCATTTTCAGTTATTTGGCCTAATTATCAGCACGATGGGCCACACTTCAGTTGTTATGGTAGTGTAACTAAATTGACTTTGGAAGAGTTACACAGATCATAACAGAAAAAGATTCGCCATATGGTTGTTCATCCCAAGTTCAATATCTGTATATTAATAACTCTATAATGCCTATTACTCATTCAAACACTTTTATATTTTACAGATTATTGCTCAGTTGTAACACTTGTGGACCCATCAAATGTCAAGTTAACATGCACTCTTTTTAATGGAAATCTAGATTCCCTACCAAAAATTTACAAAGTTGGAGATATTGTTCGATTTCATAGAATAAAGGTATGTACTAGGATGGGGGTGGTGGTTTACGTGCTTGCTTTTTGCAGTGAGAGGACTGTAGGGATAATTTAATTCTTCATGTACTGAAATTAACACATGGAGACATTGGATAAAGCGATTGATTGATAAAAGCTATGGTTATGTTATAGACCAAAACTGGAAATAAACTGTCAAATTTTTTAAACAATGTCAGAGCACTAAGCTGATATCTCTCTTCAAAAAACTGTTAGATATCATTATAACAACTCCAGAACAACATTCTTTTCTTTTTTTTTTTTTTTTGAGTATTTGTTAAGCTTGTTGGCAAAAATCACATGGTAATAGTTCTAGGCGAACAGAATTTAACTGACATAAATATGAACAATTTATTACTCTTCAAACGAATAGAATTGCAGGATTACTTTAGAGCTTCTGTTGTGGAGCAGTTTAGATCAGCTGGAGAGTTACCCAAATGTAATCTATCTGGGATTGTTAGTGTGCAGTATGCTCTGGCTGTTTCTTTGATGTTTATCCTGGTTTACCCCATATTTGTCTGTATCAAAGGCCATGAAGAAAACAGTGTTTATAGCTTTGGTACTGCAACTGCTGGGTGTTTTTCTTATGCCTGCTCCGGCTGTACAGGGAAGAGGAACCACACTACAGAGACCGAACAGAAGTCTTGTAATGCTGCAGCGTACTTAAAGAGGTGCAGGATAGTACCAAAGGCATGTTTTTACCATGTTATATATTAGTGTGCAAGATAATCATACATAATTATATAATTTATTTTTGCTTGAGATAATTGTAGCAGAAGTGGGTAAATATCCTGAAAGAGGACAGTTTAAAAAAATAACATTGCATACTAGAACATTCTTGAGAGATCTAGGAAATGTAGGAGTGTACAAACGGGTGATGAAGGGGACAAAGATCAGTAGTACTAAACATGTACGTTTTGATATGCTGTAGCAGGAGAACAAGAAAAAAAAACAAACCACCATGTGACAATAAATGTAAAAAAGGGGTGAGATTTATCCAGTAATTGAGATTTGTACCACTGAGATTATTGAGAAAGAACTTTTTAAAATTCAGAAACAAATTCAGTTATTCATGTATATTTTACATATATTATAAACTTTTACAGTTGAGAGAGAAATCAGCTAACTGTCATGGTTTGGGCAAGAAGAGCCTCTCTGCATACCATGCCTTGGCATCAACTATAAACATAGGTCTTATCACTCTGGGAGTGAACAGTTTCTGCACAATATGCTGTTAATTTCAGAGAGTTCAGTTAGTTACAAGAGGCTTAACTGAAAAGTAAAGTTACTGAACAGAAACTTGGTTCTATTTTACCTCAAACCAGGACACTAACCTATTCTGGGTTAGTATAAAGCTTCCTTAAGGTCATCTTTATGTATAATTAGAATTAGGAATGGAATTATATTTAGATTTTGAAGCTTGTGTTACTAATCAGTACTTGAGATGTGTTGTTAGTCTTGGATGTTCATTGATTTAACTTCAAATGGGAAAGTCTTATGCTAAACCTTAAATTCTCTCTGAATCCAGTAGGGTGAGTGTTCCACAGATACACTCGTTTCTAAAAATCAGTGGAGGTAGAAACATGTTTAGTGCTTCTGAAATCAAAATGCGTATTTTATAATAGATGTGTGAAAAAGGAGAAGGTAGAAAGGACCCTGATTGAAATAAAAGAATTGAAAAGTTGCAGATCTGTGGCAGGTTAATAGTGAATTTTTTGGGACATGAGGAGTACAAGTTAAAAAAACAAACACAACCACTTTCAGAGAAGTTATGTATGCACCCTCCTTTATGCAAACCTAGTAGTGTCTCAGCTCCACTATTTACCTTTAATATAAACTTATTGAGGAAACCTGTTGATATAGTACAGGTAAGGAACCTCACCGTTCTGATTCGGCAACAAATTTTTGAGATCATTCCAAAATCCTTATCAACTAGTACTTTATAATTCTCCAAGGTGATGTTTCAGTATTTAAAGATAGGGTCTGTTAATTCCACCCCCATCCTGGTTTGAGATAGAACAGAACCAATTTTGTTTTCAGTCATTTTACTTTTCAGTTAAGTTTCTTCTAAATAATGGCATGCTCTGAAATTAATGGCAGATTTTTCAGACACTGTCTGCTTCCAGAGTGATAAGGTCGGATGTTTATAGTTAATACCAAGGGTTTTCTTTTTGGAGTCCTGTCCTGGTTTGAGGTAAAACAGGACTAATTTTGTTCAGTAACTTTGCTTCTTAGCTAGGTCTCTTCTAACTACTGAAATTAACAGCATATTGTGCACACAATGTTCACTCTCTCAGGGTGGTAAGACCAATGTTTATAGCTGATGCCCAGGCATGGTATGCAGAGATGCTCTTGCTTATACTCATTGCTATAACACCCAAGGGCAGATGACTTGGTCACTTGCCCCGTTGGAGGGTCAGAAACTGAAAAGCATAGAGGGGTCCCACCTGTGGGGAGGAGTGGACAGGACAGGTGACCCAAAACTGACCAACAGGTTATTCCATCCTGTCTGCATCGTGCTCAGTATAAAGCTGAGGGATCAAAGGGGTTAATTCTTCTTCAGTGGGTAGCATTCAAGGAGGATTCTGCCTGTTTGTCTGCCTTTGATCCCAATCTGTGTGTTCCGGAATCCAGTTCACGTCCGTCACTGAGTCCAGTCTGGGACTCTCCCAGTGGCTGCCAGTAACATGATTGTCATCCTGGGAGCTCGATACTGGTTTTGTATATATTGTATCTATTTCATTAATTTCTTATTTATATTATTATCTTTTATTTATTTATATTATTAATATTTCATTAAAGTACTTTTAGTTTTCTTTTCAACCCATAAGTCTCTCTCCCTTCTCTTCTGGGAAGGGAGAGGTTAAAGAGAGCATCTGTCCTTGAGTGGCCAGCCCAGCCTGAACCGGGACACCCCCCACATACACTTTTTTTTTTTTTGTCACAGCTGAGCTGTTTTAAGTGTTTTCCAGCCCTAACTGACCTCCAGCTGCCTACAATCCATATCTCCTCAGATGCCTAAGCTGACAGCTTGTTTAATTGCTTTCTAACTTGATTTGGAGTCACTTAGCTGTCTTTTTCTGGATGGGGATGTTTTGACGACCCCAAGCTAACAAACAGTTACTTCGGAAATTTTCTTACCTGATCTGAGCAGGTAAAAATCTGACAGAGAAGCCTAGTGCCAGCTGCTGGGAGTGAAGAGGGAGGGGTGTGCGACACCTTCCTCTCTTTCACATACAACCAGTGTAGTATGTGTGATTGCTGTGCGAGAGCTTTCTATTCAAAAAAGAAATCAGCTCTAATTAGAGTTCTCATTACGCTGTCTGCAGTTCCTCCTTCACTCTCCTTTTGTCTTCAGGCCTTATCACCTTCTCTTAGCTTGCTGCATGGAAAGCGATAGAGGGTAGCAGAGGCCATAGTCTGTCAGAGCTGTGCTTACCAATGAGGACAGATATACATAGTCCTTACAGTGTGTATTCACATTTCTGTGTCCCAGATATGCTTTTGAGAGACTTTCAAGAAGTTGACATTGATAGCAAACACATTTTTAAAAAAGACTGCTCCCTGCTACGCTCTCAGCTGCTAATGAATAACTTCTCTTCATAGTAACACAGGTGTTGGCAAGGTCTGATGGTTCGGAGCTAATAAAAACTTAATGGAGGGGATCCTGTTGGGATTATTCTGGGTAGAGAATAATTTTACTTGCTCAGTATTTGTTGCAGAGAATGAAAATTTTAAGTATCTTACTAACAGAATTGAAAGATTATCCAGTTTTAAATACATTTTTGTTACTATTTCTTAAAGTGCATTTTTATGACTTCTTATGATGATTTCTCATGAATTATAGTACTTAGGAGTTGTGGTACTGTATTTGGGCCTTCAACCACAGTCAGTGCTGTGCAGAGATGACAGTGTGGGGGATCCCCCCGCCCTTCAACATAAAAGTTAGACCTGTGATCTAACTGTCGAGGCTCCCTTTGTCTTCACAGCAAAGGAGTTGTCTCAAGGGGAGTTTTCCTGGAACTTTTTTTAATGGTTCACTGTGGATGCTCTTAATATCTTAGACTTAATGCCTAATATTTACGCTGTTAAAGAGAGGGAAGAGGCAACCTGCTGGTACTAAATCTGCAATATTTTATCCTCACTTGACTGGGGAGTTTTCACATGTGCTCTGCCTTTCTTGTATTACTCAGACCCTGCCATGAAAACAGAGTTGTTAATTTCCTCGTTAGCTTTTCTCTAGTATTCCTTATGGCCTCTGAGTGATTCACAAACAAGAATTTATTTCCTCACTCCCAGTGAAGTGATTGGTATTTGATTTCCGTTTTAATGTCTGGGAATTGGATAAAAGTGAAGCACATTCTTATTTAGGTGTTCATTTTGTTCAGCATGCTTTAGTTGTCCAATACAATCAGTGTCTAGGATGTGTTTTGGTGGGTCTTTTTCCAGAATTCACAGCATTATAGAGCTGTGTCACTCATGTGGAAGACTTGGAGGATGAAGACCAAAGGAATGAACTCTCATTCTAAACTTTATTTATATTACTTGCTCTGCATAATACAGTCCCTGTAGCAATTACAAAGATCTGATACTTAATTCTCTAGCTTTTCATCATAGTAATCTTGATACTGTTAGCCTCTCTTACTTTCATGCCTTGACTTCTTCTGTACATAGGCTCCAGTTACTGGGGTGTTTCCATGTTTTAAAAGCTCTGCGGTTCAGTTCAGACAGGTCTGAAACCTGTGCTGTCTTGGTCCAGTGGCTCTTAGATGCCATTCCATTCTGTGTTGGGTACCTGTGAAGTCAAAAATAGAAAAGAAAACCCAAGGAAATAAGCTGAATACCTGTCTTGGTGAACTAATTTTTTGTCTTGATGCAATAGAAAATGTGTATTTTATTTGTTTGTATTTTTCCATCAAGTCTCTGCTCCAGCTATTTTAGACCATTTTTCAAGTTACAGTGTAGTGATCTGTCTGTAAAACTTTGTGTAAGATGGTGAGTGAATGGGGAGAATTGAAGAGCATCCCTTTGTGACTTGGAAGCCCCATCCCCTAGCATAAGGTAAATTTTTTTATCCATCTTCTAGAAAAAAAATCCTTTTTCATAGCCATCATTTATGAGAACAAATCAGAAGACTTTGTGACACCTAGTAAATTCTGTTCTTTTTTTTGCACATATCCCAAGTCTCTGTCTTGATTTTTGGATGGAGTTTCAATTGAAATATAATCCACATGTAGGCATTTTTCCCATATTCCTACAGGTCTTTCTAAACATTCAGTACAATCAAAATATAATCCACATGCAGGCATTTTTCCCATATTCCTACAGGTCTTTTTAAACATTCAGTACAATCAAAATATGTAATAATCTGTGCTGAGGAACTTTATGGATCTAGCGATGGTAGGTCTTAGTATGGCAAAGGGAGTGTTCAAAGATGGTTATTGACTAAGAGAAGTACATTATTGAAAGTGGTTACCTGGGGAGGTTCTGGAATCTCCATGCCTGGAATTTTTCAAGGCTCAACTAGCCAAAGCCTGATGTGACACAGTGCTGACAGCAGCCCTGACCTGAGGATGAGGCGGGACTTCATGATGTCCCCAGGTCCCTGGCAAAATTTCTGTGGTTCTGTGACTGGGCCATACCCTTCTAGTACTTGGACAGTATCCCTTTTCCATACAGCCACCTGTAACCCCATCTCTACCTTCATAACATTCAGATCAGATTCTGTGTTTGAGAAGGAAGGGATTTTTTTGTCACTGCTTATTTGCATAAGGTATCTTACTTCTGTGTCAACTGAACCCAGTTGGTGTCCCACAGAGTGGCATGTGCTTATAGACATAGGTTTAACTGAGGGGAATATGTTGCTAACCACAGTAACTAGAATTCTTGCAGATACGTTGCCTGTAGACAGTTTTGCACTCTTTCTTTCCTTTTCACTAGCATCTCACGTATACTGCATTTCTGCAATTAAGGGAAAACTGGGTAGGAGCATGTGAACATTGATCTTCTGTTATTTTGTTGCCAACTGTGAATCACAGGGATCATAAGTTTTTTACTTCTGCTTTGGTAAAAGATACATTACAATGAGCTGAACATGTACTCAGATTGGAATAGAAGTTTGGACAATGCATTTTAGATGGTGCAATAATTCAAGTAAAAAAAAAACCCACCCGCAAACCACAGTGCAACTTAATGTCTTCAAATAATTTTATAAGTGTAAATAAAAATCAAGTTTTAAGCTTAATGTACTCATGTTTCAAAATATTATCTTGAATTCCTGATATTTCCACAAATCAATAGTTAAACTTATTTTAGGAAATCGTGCTTCTTAATGTAAGAATGTGTACATTAGCTTAGTATATGTTGTTTTACAAGGCATTTTTTTGATATTGTAAGATGATCTGTGACTGTAGTGGTTTTGTAATAGTCCTTTGCTTCTGCAATTTAGCAATCAGTTTTGATAGAAAACTACCTTGGAGACGCTGTTATTCCAGCTTTATATCCTACTTACTATCACACTTGTCTCTTTCATTGACTGAAGTGGGTAACACCGGCTTCAGTAAAAAAAAAATAAAATTCAGGTGGTTTAGGTTGCTGTAAATCTATTTGTAAATATTTCAAGATTAGCTTCTTTTCACTGAGCATATTCGGGACAGAGTTGTACCCCATAGAAATCACTAGAGTTTATTGGCCATGCAGTTTGTTGAGGTGACATTTCACCTTTTGTTCATTAGTTTATAAAAAGTATGCCAAAGACTCCTGCAATATGTATTGGAATTTACTTGCCTGCTTAGAACAAGCCAAATGCATGGTATCTGCTCCATTTTGGTTTAGCAACTATTATTTATTGAATTTATTTAAAATTCTCACAGAATTTTTTAAGTGATAGCCATCTGCCCCCCTTACCTCTTCTTTCCCCCCTTTTAAAAAATCTCAGAGAGCTCTAGAAATGACACAAAAATCTACTCAAGGGGAATTGTCATGTGTACAAAATCTCAGATTACCTCTCTTCCCTAAGTTTAATTCAATTTCAAAATCATTGGTGTGTGGAAAATATAACTAGTTTACAGTATCACTGCTTAACTTGATCTGAGATCTACTTAGAGTGCCGTAATGAAACAACATTTGCCCATAGATTTTGTTCATGTTACACTCCAGTGATTCTTCATCACTTTAGCAGTGATTTATTTTTAAAGGACAAGCCCTGAGAATTTCTGTTGACCATCATCTGTTCTGTGAGTCTGACATAAGTAATTTTCCAACTATGAAATATTTTGTTCTCTAACCCATTCTACATTTACTTTTCCTGTTCATTCTGTTTACCTTTGAGTAAACAGAATGCTGTTTACCTTTGAGACCACTCAGTGGCTTCTCCGCATACCTGTGGACATTTGTTTTGCTTCAAGATCGTTGGTAATTTTCTCATCATGACACTTGAGGTTTACCTTCTTACATATTTTATTTCTTTTGTTATTTTATAACTGCCTTTCCCTCCATTAAAGCTGATTTTAAGCATAGCATTAAAGCATAGCCTCATGAATGCTCAAAATGTGACATAAAGGATTTGGGAAATGGGGAAAATAGTCTATGGTGAAATATTAGTGGAAGCCCAGGGACACAAAGTACTTTCTTGAATTGGTTTCCTGGAAGGTTTAGAGCCTTCATAAATAGGCTAGAGGTCTTGGACAGAATTTTTAGTAAGAAAGACGTCAAGGTATTTTGATGATGAATTAAAAGAATTAGTGAAGAAATAAATAAGTAAGTAAATTGGAAATTAAAACACTGAGAAACAATTGACATGTCAGACAAGATACTTAAGAATATGCTTGAAGTATCTTTCAATTGCGGATGAATGAGTAAAAGTGATGAAAGAGAGTTTTCCTCCCCTCTGGATGTTACCTATTTTGAGAAGGTATGGAATATAATGCCAGTGGCAGAAACTGAAGTAAATTTGTGTATTACATAATGTCTTAGTGTTATAGTGGAACATTATTTTCCAGATCACGGGTAATGGGCATGAACTGAATATGAAACTATGTATTTTCCTGATTTGTCCATTGGCATTTCATGTGTTTTCACCTGAAGGTTAAAATACTAAAGGTTTTCAGGGTTACAGTGAAGAAAAACTACATCATGAATTGATGTGCTCCATTGGTCGGGTCTGGAGAACGCTTAAGTAAATGAAAGTTTATCTTAGAGGTGATCCTTAATGCATTTGTACATGATGACAAAGTTGCAGGGATTAAAGGAGTTTCTGTCACCAAGATTGAACTGCTTTGTTAATGAATTTCCAAGGAACACTTGATTTGTGTGCTTTTTAAATTTCAGTGAGTTTATAAAATTTAAGCCTAAATCCTTGGCAGTGCCTTGGTAAAAAATATTGCCATTTAGAACTTCTGTCACATCTTTCCGAGTCTGCAATTTTAAATCAGTAGGATTTTCCACTGTTTGAAAATTGAGCACTGGGAATCCTAAACTAGATTGTCTCTACAAATGCTATATTCAGAAGTCTTGCTTTTTTGCTAGGCAAATTTTAATTAAAAACGGATGGATCAAAACAGCCAGTTGAGATTTCTGGATAATGAGTCATGGAGTGCTTTAATATATATAAAAAGTGCAGGGAACAATAACACTAGACTGGATCCTTGAAGGAATGCCTCAGACTTTGAAGACTGTGTTTTATATGGTAGCAGATACACAGCTAAATCAGCAGGATACAGGGGACCTGCCATTTGCAGGGCAGTAGCCATAAGAGTAATTGTGAAAGCTGTATTCATTATTCAAGGGACAAAAGCTGGTGACTGTTTGCTTTATGGGGGGGGGGGGGCTCCTAGGACTGATGTTTTCTTTTACAATTCTGTAATGTCAGGAAATGGGGCTATTGTGAGAGGCAGCAAGCAGGAATCCATACTACCTTTGCTCCACCGTCGCTCTGCTGTGTGACCCCTAATAATTAATTTCTCTTGTGCCTCAGTTTCCCCATCTGTAAAAGCAATCCTGATGTGTTCCCCACACAGACATTTTCAGATATGTGAATAAAATACTTTGCACTGACGCTCTGTATTTACGGGTTGGTATTAGTCTGCTTCTTTAAATTCTTTTTTTTTGTTAGATTGTGTTTTCTCCGTATTCACTTTCTTTTCTTGTTATTTTCTTTATTTTGTTTTTATTTTGACTCTGTTATCCTAATAGCACCGGGAACAAAAATAATAAATGGACCATTCTTCAAGCACTTGATAAAACAGAAATGTATATATATTTTGATGCAGTGCAACCATTATTTTTTCGTCTTCATATTTTGTTACAGATCAGGGAATACAATGGACAGATGCAGGGAATTACCAGTGTGGGATTTGCATCCTTGACATTTGATGGAACTGTAGGAGCGCCAGTAGTTCCTCGAAGCTCTAGCAAAGTGTACACTTTCATGGATGAAGAACAGAAAACAATAGAAGAATTACGTGTTTGGGCAGCCAGTAATCTTTCCATCTCTGGACCAGCAGCAAAATTGTCTGGTGTTCAGCCAATGCTGTTCTTTGATCTCACTTGCCAGCTGGTAGGAAAAGCAAAAGTAGATGGATCTTCTTTTCTTCTAAAGGTAGATTTGTTTTTTAAAAAATAATTTGTTTTAATGTTTTTAAGACATTGTGATTCAGTTTTCAATAAAACAGGCATATTCATTAATTTAAATAATGTTAAGTAGATAAATATTTCAGGGTTAAGCAAATTTATGATCCTTGACCATTTTATTTGTATGAAAGCAAAACAGAAATCCCAGTTCTCTTTAAAGTTGTTCATCTGATTTATTTCTTTAGAGAGCTTTTGTAAGATGACGTTGGTGTGGATCATCATTTCACAAACATTTGTACATAAATACTGCAAGATTTCTTAAAGTTGAGAAATACTGTTAGTTTTAAATTTTAACCTTGTTTTTTAGTTGGAAGCAATTATTGCTTGTTTTTCTAGATCTGCTGGATATAATTAATGCAGTAAGTAGCACTATCTAGGAAATGAATGAATGGATTGTGTTATCTATCTTGATGTATTTTAGGTAGCTTCTTTTAGTTATACATAAGCACTTTTAGGATCAGTGCTCACTGAAAGTACAAAATGCAAAGTGCCACACAACAGGAGAGTGCTGTCCAAGGGTGATCCTTAACATCAGCTAAATAAAACGGAGGTCTGCATGATTTTCCTGGGTTTGGCTCTAGATGTATCAGTCTGGTGTTATTCTGAAACTCCTCTCTATTTCTTTTTCTTTCTTTTGTAAGTTGGTTTTTAAAATGTGAGTGATGAACAGCCTGTTATTTTCTATGTTATGACTTCCTAAAATTATTTATTAGTTCTACTGTATTGTTACAACATTTTTAGAAACAACACACTCAATTATTACTTCATTAAAGCAGCAAAGGTTTTTCTGGTGCAGAACAATGCATGCGCTACACAGAAAGAAACCTTAAATGTTATCCTATAATATGCTTTGCAGCTGTTACAAATACTTCCATTTAATTATCCCTTGTGAAGCAGATGTCAAATGAAACCCAGTAAGATCTGAGAACTTTGTGGACTGTAATTAAGTTGTTTATTAAGAAGTGTATGTTAAGCATTGAAGGACCCTTTGCAAGGACAGAGAGTGCTTTCTTAAATTATTAATATTTCTTTACGCTCTTTTTTGTGTTGTAAGATCTGAAATCAGTTTTGTCAGTTTTGTATAGTAAAGGTAATGACTTGGGGGGGAAACTTAGGATAGACTTAGGCAGGTAAGAGTTTGAAATCGAATAACAGTATATCAGTTTTTCTGATATGTAATTGCTTCGATGGTATTTTTTTTAGTAGTATAAAACACTAAATACTTAAATCTGTATTAAAATACATCAGACAAGCTTAAAAATGGTAGATTAACATTGGTATGCTGTTGCTAATTTCCTCCAGTTTTCAAGCAGGGAAAAATCCCTTTCTCATATCAATGTTGGTTGTGATAGAAGAGAAGCTTTTTTTAAAAAATTGTAGACAGATCTCTGATTTTTTTGTTGATTTGCTAAAGAAAAGAAAACCCAAAATTCAATACCAGCTCAAATTGAGTGATCATTAAATATTATTATTATATTATTGTGGTTATACATTTTATAATGATTTAAATTTATCATGTCATTCCAAATATATCAGTTATATTAATGGTTGGTTATACTATAAAATGTAAGGATTATTTTTTTTAAGCATTGAGCTCATGTAACTAGTGAGGATTGCTTCAAAGACAACTAAAATAAATTTCAGTGATTTTGTGCATCTCCCATAGCATAACTTTTAATATTACACTTGATAAATTAATTGGGATATGCACAGCGCCTGAGGCTGACATGTCATGAGGACTGTGTTGCTAACTTTTTAGTGCTTACCTTTTTCTGAAAATTTTGTTATTCAAACTGATGGGCACTAAAAAACACACTAGAAATTATTCTGTCATTTATGCCTTTCATACGAGTTTTACTATTATTCTTTTATTCTCTTCTGTCAGTTAAATTGTCTATGTTAAGCTATGTTATACAATTATCATACTCTGCTGAAAAGAAACAGGTTTCACTGTGTCTCTCCCATTTCAGTGTTTTGCTGACCATGGTGATCAAAGGTTGTCACTAACTATTCCTCAGCTCCAGTCTGTTCATGACTAGTAATGGAACCATTTGCTGTTTCTTATCCAGAATTAATTTAATCAGTGTTGGTTTTAAGACGAGGGTTGGTTCTTGAAAACAAGGCTTCTCTGTTTTCATCTGTAATTTTGAGTAAAGTGAAGCTGGCGAGCTCCCGAGGGAGAGAGCTTGGTCTGTTTTCGTATTTGTGCAAGTAAAAAACAAAACCAACTACTTTTCCAAGGATTTTTTTTTTTCTTGTAAAGAAAGCATACTGGCTTACAAACTCCTCCAGCAGGTCCTATTAGTTCCTCTGGCGAAGGACATTTTAAAGCTAAGCAGTCATCCTTGTATCTGACAGGGAGCATTCAGGTTATTTCAATCGATTTGTCAGATCCATCATTTAAGTGTAGAACTAGCAAAGTGTCCCAGTTAAAGCCAGTTGAAAAATTATGGGAAACTTCAAAAACTTAAGGTTCTTTATTTTGTCAAAGTGGCTAAATTCATAATATATATGTACTAAATCTATGTTTCTCAAGCCCAGTTCTGGAAAAAGTTTGATAATTCAAGCAATGGGCAACCTCTCTTTCAAAGGTGGTTTTAAGTATTTCATGGTATAGGATCAGAAAGTAATAGGCTTTTTTTTTTTTAATCTGTGGCAGCACGTACCACCTCATTATCTGGGTCCTTCAGAATGCACTCCTATTTGGGAACATTATTTTGATGGTATGGGTCATTTTCACTGAGAACAGTTTTCCCTTTTATCTCTTGATTTGAGGTGATGATTTCAATCGTGAGTTATCCTCAGTGTATTTACACATAGCTTTGCTGATTCTTAGATCTTTTCCTGTGGGTCCTTTGATACACAACAGTTAAGCGTAAGTGGTAGAAACTCTTTAAAAATTAAGCTTTGGTGTCATTTCTTTCTCCTCCTCTGCAGTGCTTAACTCATGGGACGAAATGCCTTGGTATCACAAACTGCCTGAAAACTAGCTTTTGTTGAACCTATATGTATGAAATCCTATCAAATGCAGCACTTCAGTCTGATAGTCCAAATTCCTCTAGATTTTTCTTTTTCTATGCCCGTATTTCATATGATTATTTTTGTTGTCTTTGAGCAGAATATATCTTCAGGAACTCAGGAAACCATAGTTCACAGAATATATCACAAGCAGCTATCACCAAAATGTTAATGTTTGATTTAAGGAGTAAATCAAGTAAGATTTTGGTTCCAAAGTGCTAAGTCTGTTGGTAATCTTACTTTTTCACAATACTTTTGATAGTTCAAAAATATCTCTATTGATATTTCAGTACTTAAGTGTATCAAGAACTTACCTTTCAGCAAAAATTTTTAGAATCCTTGCTATTGAATGTATGTTAAATACTGATGTTTTTCTGATACGTTCTGGATAACTAGCAGTGAATACTGATATAGGAGATCATCAGTAATTAAGGGAATATGTGCCGTGTACTCAGTCTTCACATTCTGTAGTTGGAGTGGTTAAAAAAACCCTATAGCAGGATTAAAATATTAAATAGAGACAGTTCTGCATATGGTAAATTCTCACTGGTGGATAAACAGTTGAGGTTTTACTAGCACTGATTTTTTTTTTAGTATTAACAAATCCCTGGTCTTAACACTTGATCATATTCTCTATAGAGGTTATCTTATACTCTGTAAAGAATAATAATAACAAAAAAATCCCATAAAATCTAACTTAAATAATTTAAGAACTTTAAGACTGAGACTTCAATTAAGATTTCTTATTGTTACCAATTTTAAATCAAACAAAAATTGTTTAAAAAAAAAGTTATTTAAAATATCAATCTGAAGCAATCAATTCTGAGCATATTGAAATAACTCGTTTGCATTGCAGGTATGGGATGGCACAAAATGTCCCTACCCGACATGGAAGGTGCCTGTGGAAGCAAGAGACCTAGAAGGAGAAAAAGTTCTTCTTCATCAGCTGCGAAATCTAACGGTGGACATTCTAGTCTATGATAACCATGTACAACTGGCAAAATCACTTAAGGTAATACACAGTCTGGTATTTCTAATTCTCGTTTTGTGGCCTATTTTCTGCTTAGAACTTGACTTCAGAGAATGTATCAATTCAGTTCTGCTGTTAGTTTCAGATGTTCCTCTCTGTCTCTCGCTGTATTTCCCATACCTGTTTATTTGAATGCGAAACTCCTTCAACATCTGTAAAACAGCCTTATTATCCTAAAATTGCCATGAAAAAAAATCTTCTGACTAAGCAGTTTTTTCCAGACACTGGAATCCTGGGAAAATAATGCACTTAGAAAATGTATTTTATGCTTCGGAATTATTTTTTAAATGATATAAAGTGGGGTTAAACTTGTAGTCCCATTAAAGGCCTGTAATTCTAAAGTCAATAAAAGATTTTCTGTGCTATAAACTTCTGCCATTTGTAGTGCAATCTTCATTTAGTGGGTCAGTAATGTTCATTATGCTTAGATAGAGAAAACAACAACATAATTAAACATTTGATCTTCAGCAATACTGCCATCTTGCTTCTGAATACAGTAAATTAGCAAAGAATACGTCTTTCATTTTATGCCTTGCGCTCTATACCCAAGCATTATTTTTAAGAAAATTTTTACCAGAAAATAAAGATAAGTGATAGTCATTTTTTAGGCTGGGGCTATCAGCAGGGATGAAATCAATTTGATATATTAATGCCTGTTCATAAGTAAATGACAGATAGCAGAATAACTTACCTTTGCATATGAATCATAATAAAATATACTCACATAAGCATTTCATTACTTACAGGTTCTCTTCCAGAATTTCTCTCTAGCTAACTAGTGTAATCTATTGATAAAAATAATGCTCATGTTCCAGTGAAGCAATATGTTTTTAAAATTAAGGGAAAAAATATTTTAATATTTATAAAACATATTTTCTTGAGAAGCTGATGATACTCCCTTTATTACTGTGCCATATATATATTCAGGAATTCCTGTTGAATGTGTGGTACGCGGGATGTCTTCATCATGTCTGTCCATTTTTTCTCCTCCCTCTGGGCCCTTTCTTTCTTATCTCTAAAGCATCTATACCTTTGCTGGATACTGTGCTGCGTAACAGAAGCTCTAATATCAAAGGAAACTGTTAAGAAACCTTCTCTGACCTACTGAGCAACACAGGCTGTTTTTCTCCTTTTGGCTGTGTCCAAAGTTGCCGTAGTTTCAGTCATGCAAGCTGTAGAATTTTTAAGTTAGATAGTTTTTGACCACCACTTTTTAGTGGATTGTCTTAGTGGAGTGATTGAAGAAATAGTGCTGATATCCTAACAATTAAACTTCAGGAAGATGCATTAAGTTCAGGTTGCAATACATGCAATTAATTTGATTTTACAAAGTAATCTAAAGATGATAAAATTTTGGGAAATTCTTCCTAGAATGGAAGGTGTGATAAAAGGTTTCTTTTTAAATACTAGTGGAAATCATTTTATACGATAAGTAAGTATTACTCTGTGTTATTCTGTATAATATTGTAGTTCAGAGTCTTATTATGTATAGATTATTTAAAAAAATCATTTACGTAGAAGTATAAAACTGGAGAGTGTTTAATGTACACATGTGCAGCTTCCTGAGTGTGAACACGAGAACAGTGTGGACTGGAACTCTACTAGATGTTTTGCCAGTTTATGGTTTCAGAAACAATAGACGTGCACTGTTTCTCAGCCATCTCTTCTGTATTTGACAGTAACTTAGAATTGCCTTTTTTAATGTATATTGTTATAGAATTGTTAGGTTGCACTCTCCCATGTTGTCGTGTACCATTTGCAATGACAGTTACAGCTTTGAAAGGATATTTTATGTAGGAACAATCTGTTTTACGCAGCCTTGATACCAAGAAGGGCAGACTGAAAAAAAAAAAAAAAAAAGGCCAAAAACCAACCATAAAACCCTGAAATATTTGTTCTTATTTTAAAATTGTATCTGTAGGTGCATGTTCAGACGAGGAAGTTCTGAGTAAACACTACAGTCTAGAGAATGTGGGTAATGTATTACAGGGAATTTTTAGCAAATCTTGGAGCACAGTGTCAGGGATATTCCTGCAAGAGTTTGTTAAAAGCTCCTTGTTTGGATTGTCTGTCCAGATAACACTGAAGATATGAGCATTTTGTCCCGTTTTCCGGGACACTCAAGTAATATTTACTATTTTCAATGCAGAGAACTTTAGTAATATTGAAGGTACGCTACAGCTGATACCGTAACTAGACTTTTTGTCCCCTGTATTTACTGGCTTCCCTTTCCTGCTGGGTAAGGTTTTGGCTTTTCAGCATTTGCTGCCGTAACAGAACATACACAGAATTTTCAGAAATCTCATCTCTGAACTGGATTATTTCCTGGGGCATAAGGACTCAAGCACACAGAATCACAGAATAGTCAGGGTTGGAAGGGACCTCTGGAGATCATCTAGTCCAACCCCCCCGCCAGAGCAGGGTCATCTACAACAGGTTGCACAGGACACCGTCCAGGCGGGTTTTGAATGTCTCCAGAGTGGGAGACTCCACAACCTCTCTGGGCAGCCTGTTCCAGTGCTCCACCACCCTCAAAGTAAAGAAGTTCCTCCTCATGTTAAGATGGAACTTCCTATGTTCAAGTTTGTGCCCATTACCCCTCGTCCTATCAATGGGCACCACTGAAAAAAGACTGCTCCCATCCCCCTGGCATCCTCCCTTAAAGTATTTGAAAGCATTAACAAGATCCCCCCTCAATCTTCTTTTCTCCAGACTAAAGAGACCCAAATCCCTCAGCCTCTCCTCATATGAAAGATGTTCCAATCCCCTAATCATCTTTGTAGCCCTTTGCTGGACCCTCTCCAGCAGATCCCTGTCCTTCTTGAACTGGGGAGCCCAGAACTGGACGCAGTATTCCAGATGCGGCCTCACCAGGGCAGAGTAGAGGGGGAGGATGACCTCCCTCGACCTGCTGGCCACATTCCTTTTGATGCACCCCAGGATGCCATTGGCCCTCTTGGCTGCCAGGGCACATTGCTGGCTCATGGTCATCCTGTTGTCCACCAGGACTCCCAGGTCCCTTTCCACAGAGCTGCTCTCCAGGAGGTCCGCCCCCAACCTGTACTGATGCATGGGGTTATTCCTCCCCAGATGCAGTACCCTACATTTACCCTTGTTGAATTTCATTAAGTTCCTCTCTGCCCAACTCTGCAGCCTATCCAGGTCACGCTGTAAAGCAGCACATCCTTCTGGTGTATCAGCCACTCCTCCCAGTTTAGTGTCATCAGCAAACTTGCTGATGGTACACTCTATCCCTTCGTCCAGATCATCCATGAATATATTGAACAGGACTGCTACAACTGAGCAAAGATGATGGTGTTCACTGCTTTTTCCCAAATTTCCCTCTTCCTCTGGCTACCTGGGGTGCATAATGCTTTCTCATTACTCTGGGAACCCCAGCCTGCAACTAACTCTCCGGAGTATACAGTTGCTCCTCGTGGGCTGTAGTTCGTTCTTCAGCCTTTCTTATTCCAGTTTTTCCAGAGGTTCTCAGGATTCTCTCAGCCCTTGCCATACCACTCAGGAATAGGTCTGTGACGTGGGTTTCTCCATCTGGGGCATTTTGCTAGATGGTAAGCATCAAGGGGAGTGAGGATCAGTGGTCAGTCAGTGCATGGTAGGGGTCCAGCTGTCCACAACTGGTTGGAGATTTCCTTACGAACTGTCATTCATTGAATATGTGATACTGTGCGTTCCTCTTGTGGCTTGATACCACCAATTTTGTGTTGCCATGCGTTTGCTGGAGAGTACAATTAAAACAATTAACCTTGAGTGTGCATACAAGTGCTAGTCCGTAGTTTCACAGTATTTGCTTCGTGTTGTCTTCGGATGCAGAATTTGAATATTTTCATTGTTCCCCCTGCTGGATACAATGTCCTGTCTTTTTCGATAGTAGTTTGGACTAAGACGTCATGCTTGTTTTTCTAGTGTTTGAGTCACATTTCCGACCTGCAACCTAAATGAGTTGCATGGCTGTAATATCTAGCTTCATCTTTTTCATGCCTGAGTAGCATTCCTTTGACCCGTCAGTGGTATTTTCCCCACTTCTGTCTTTGTACTCATTAAAAGGGAGGCGAAGAAAAACGAAAATCACAACACCCCCCCATCCCACCCCCACATCCTCCAAACCCTGTAATGGATTTAACTTGTTTGGTTGGTTTTTTTTTTACAAAGGACCACACCCAAATGCTGTATATGCTTCCTCTCATTTGCAAAAAGTTGTGCACAATTTACTCTGTAAAACTAGACTGTTGATAGGATAAAATGAAAAGAAATCTTATTTAATATCATCAGCCATAAAATAGGCATAAAAATTAGCACAGATTATTTTGTTAAGTGATTCCTGTAGATAAAGACAGCATCTTGTCCTAAGTGTCTTTCTGGCCAAACATGAACATTTAACTGCCATGGTAAATAACCATTCCAAATTCATCAGTGTCTTAAATGTGAACACAACCCTATATGTTTTGAAATAATTATGAGAATTTGCTACACCAGAAGTTGTTTCAGTTGGCTAGTTACAGGGAGCTGCATATATGACTTCTTCATTTTAATTTTTGTTTAGCCTTAATATGTATTTTTGAAATAGTCATATTTGAATTAGACTGCAAATAGGGTATTAGTATTTTCTATGTTACTGCAAGAAACGTGTTCTTACTGCTTTAATTTCATTTTAAATGAACTTGCTTTAAATGAGGTAGGTAGTTCATAAACAGAACTGCTGTGCAGTCAAGTAAGGAGTTGGTTTTGTACTGGATTTTAGTGATGGCTCTGTAAATCATGCCGTTTACTTTAATGTAGATTATAATTTCTTCTCAGTCAAGTATACAGAGTGCTCTGTCTGCAGGCATTCCGTGAATAACAGAAATACAGTAGCGTTTTTAGCCGTAACACCCCCATTTGTTCACCACTGTTAACAGTGAGCAATGCTGCCTCCCAAAGGAATTCATGGAATTTGCACTCCGTCTTGCACATCTGGTGGTCTGTGCTGATATTCAGAACCTTTTTCAGTATTTGCTAATGCCGATTATAACGCATCTCTTTAGTATACTTCTAAGTGATATTAAAATATATATAAAATAATAACATTTTCAGAACAGGGATCTTATAAAAGTGCATGTGTAGGAGGATATATTTTTATCGTGATCATAAAGCTCGGGAAGTTGAGTGTTGCACTAAAATGTGTAATTCAGTTGACTTTTGCATGAATTTCAGCACACAAGTTTAGAAGGCAAAACCAGCATTTTGTATCTTGGCTTCTGGGCTCTCCTTTCCCACGTTCAATGTTTTATGTTTGTACATATAGTAAATAGTTATTTTTTTCATATGTTGTTTTTGAAAAAAAAAATCTTCAATTGTAATAGACTTTTTCCTGCTTATAAACAAATTACTCTTGAAAAAAAAGAAAAGATAGTTTGGCACTATTATATTGACATACGGTTATTTGATAAGCAGAACTTGGCTAAGAACTTCTAAGAAAACTTTCTCCAAAAGTATGTGTCCTAGTCATTAGATTAGTTTTATAATATGACTGTCCCTTGTGTTTTTGGATATTCAACATAATTAAGTGAAATTTAGCATATGGAACGAAAAAAAAAAAGCCTCCAGATAAGCCTTTTAACTTCCATCTAAATGTGTATGCTGTCCTGTTGATAGGCTTTGAATGAACAAAATGAGCAGCCCCCTAATAGTGCAGATCAATTAAAACTCTGGTAAGATCTCCATGCCCGGAGCAAAATAGGTTCAGGCTGAAGTGCACTTTTTATGTCCCTGGTGCCTGGATTTGAAAATATGCTGTCTTTTTCATGTATGATTATTGTTTAAAAGAGTACTTTGATACCGGCATTATATAGTCATAGTCTCTTCCTTGATACAGAAGAGAATTCCAGAAGCAAGATGCTACTCTGTCTGCTTTTATGCATATATACATACATGTGCAAGGGTCATCCTAAGACCTGGCCAGTCCAGTCTTACAGGAATACTTTTTGGGTTTCTACTGGTTAAAGTTACTCTAAAGCGGGAGCTGAAGCTGAAGACTTTACAGACTGGCTGCGTAATATTAATGTTAATTGAAGTAAATTTAAGATAATTTGTCATTTATATAGGGCTATTTAAAAGATACTTAGAGCAAATATAAATCCAGGTTATTTAATGCGTATAGCTTGCCAGCTATCAACCGCATCTTAGGTTACATTTTAAAAAAAAATTTGAGTGCCGTTTAATTTGAATCAAAGGCCTCTAAAACACATCAAAGGGAAACTGTATAGTGTGGGGGGAGGAGCAGATAATGGGAGTGGTATTTTGAAATAAAAGCAAAGTTATAAAGATGTGTTCGATGTTCAACACTCCATAACTTCTATCTTAACAGGTACTTGTTTTAGTTAGCCTGTCTGTATAGGCTATTTGTATAGACAGAACTATTTCAGAGCACACAAAGTAATTGTAAGCAAAACAAGAAGCATATTCTCCATGTACCTGAAGAGAAAATCTAACAGAGTTAGGAACACTGCCAAAATTTTTGGATTTTTAACATGTGTTGCCTTTTGTCCTGGTGCTGAAAAAATGTTATCTGGAATGTAAGAGTGAGATATGATAAAGAAACGTGTTAAACAGATGTATTTGTGTGTATACAGAAACGGGTAATATGCCATGCATGATGATGGACATGAGGTCAAGTGCTGAGTGCAATCATACATAGACAAATCACAGCATGTCAGTCTCTGGAGGGCTGTGTTGTGACTATAGAAGACAAATTGTGCCCTCAGGAAACAAAAATACTGCCTCGTTCGATCTGTGTTCTTAAGTCTGCTTGAGAATCAGATTTTGTAAGAAGGCTGGTTCTGATCAGCCTTTGCTGCCAGTAATACTGTCTGATAAAGCAAAACAAACAGGTCACCCAAAGAGGTTTTGGAGTCTCCATCTTTGAAAATATTCAAAACGCAGCTGGAGACAGCCCTAAGAAACCTGCTCTAATTGCCTCTGCTTTGGGCACAGGGGTTGGACTAGGCAGTCTCCAGAGGTCCCGGATGACTTCTGCTATTCTGTGATTCAGTGAAAACAGGGAAAGAGCTTTATGAGTCCTAGGATTTTCCAAGCAAATAGCTAACTTGGTGTTAGCAAATCTTTTTTTTTTTTTTTTTTTGTTAAGGTTGGAAGTTTTCTGAGAATTTACAGTATTCATACAAAACAAGCAAGTGCTGACAATGAAGATGTCTCACATATAGAATTTCATCTTCATGGCGGAACGTGTTACGGTCGAGGAATAGGAGTCTTACCAGAAAGTAACCCGGATGTTAAGGAACTAAAAACGTAAGTTGTGTATTGGTTTTTTTTTCCTAGATGATTCTGGAAAACTAAGCAAATGTAACAACTGCACAGTTTAGAATCATAAATGCATGTAAGAACCAGAGGCTTTGGAACAGAATGTCTTTAGCACCACTAAGATGAAGAGTAAGTGTTTGGAGGGGTAGGTAATAAAGGCTAATTTTTCAAATTGAAAATACAGTACGGATTAAGATTTCTGTTTTATAGTGCTGTAATAATAAGGCCTAGCCACATTAGCATACTTACTCTGTTTCATAGTGGCATGTAATCTTTTAAAGATAAAAGTTATGGTTAAGCAGATAAGTTGAGCACATTTTGAGCATGTGCATATGTGTTACTTGGAAATGGTGAGACTTAAAAGATGTTCAGAATGAAGCATAGAATATAAATGCTTTACTGAACTGTATTATATACATAAGGAAAGGCTAAGTAACCAAAATCCACATTCCTTTATCAGGAATTCTGTTTCCAGTAGTACAGACTTCTTTTGGCACTCTACTGTGTTTAAACTTCCAGAAGTGATTTGGGAAAGTGTGTCTCATCTGCATCGTTAATATACACTTCTGCAACTTCTGGCTCAATTAAGTTTTATGTCTCTGCTGGAAAATTTATGTCTGAACATTATACTTCTCTATTGATAAACAGTAGGTTTCATATAAGTGTATGTATGGTCATATATATGTGTGTATATATATATATGAAAGACTTCTCTAGGCTGTAAAATATTTAGCCATTTATTTTTAGATTCTTAGAATCTGTGGATCTGGCAGACAGTCAGAATATGGAAAGCATGTCTTCAGTGGAGTTAGATGGCACTTTCAACAATGTTACAGGTAAGAGCAATTGAAAGCTGATTTGCTCTTTCTTCTAACATATATATATGGTCAAGATAAGGTCGCAGTTCTTGCTTCTTTAAGTGTATAATACTACTTTCACATACAAAGCTTGAGAGAATTCTTTTGGATTATTAGACTGGAAATTGACATTACCCTATCCTTCTCTCTCACAGCAGAAGCCTTTCATGCACATGCAAAAATACTTTCATAGGAGGTAGTGAATAAATTATTAAACACAGATGGTGTTCTTCATCATACTATATTAGATCATAAAGCAGAGTGACATAACTCCCTCCCTCTAAAGAGGGATTCCTCAGAGACAGGCACCGAAAACACTACTAAACAGCTGCTTGCTGCAGAGGCCTTCTAAAGCCGTTTCATGGAAAGTTATGTCAGTGGCAGAGTTGCAAGGTGCAGTGCCATGGAAAATAGTGTCTTATAGACAGTTCTACAGATTCAATATTATTCTTTTAATGGCATTTTTGGCCCAGAATAAGAATAACTAAAACTGAATTAAACTCTAAAGCTAGTTGGACGTAGTCTGCATCTTTGCTTCGAGCTTTGAAAATCCTACGTTACTTAGCCATTAGTAACTTACTGCAACAGGATATTTCTATGAGGGTACAAAAGTCAAGAATAAATAAATACTTCATGTCTAGAGCAAAGCACTGCAAATTTGGAAAGAATTTTGCACAGATTTACTGCACTGTCTATGTGTAGTAGAGGGTGTTCAGAGGAGGGACCAGGCAGCCCATATTTTTTTTGGAATAATGTATTTATGCTGCTGTCCAGAAAGATTACAGAGGGATGAATACAGTTTATGTGAGCATTATCATTCACAGTATACATTTGAAAAGTGTTCATTTTGATGGGTATTGCTATTTAATATATGCACGAATTTCTCCTCAAATATATTAACTCTTGATATTTGATGTTTGTCTCCTGCTTACTTTGCTTTTTCCTTCTGTTACATTGTTACCATATATTATTAGTATTTCCATTTTCCTTTGTTTAGCTTTTTGTTTTGTGTATCTGTCTGCCTATCTATCTATTTTTGTGTGCCCACATGATAAAGAAGAAAAGAAGGAAGGAAAATAATTAGAAATTCTTCTTGATTTTAGATCTTGAATCACACTTACAGAGATGTCAGCAGTTATCTGTTACAGGTAGGAAACATTTTAACGTCAAGGTGAATTTTATTTTTACTAAAGAGCAAAAGTATTTTTAAGACATCAGCTCAAAGGCTGAAATAATATCTTTTACTTATTGTAGTAAGAGCTATTCTAAGAGTATACATCTATAAATGTTACATTGGGTTTATTCCATTTTTAAATGAATATGGCATATTTATGTATTCTACTGCTATTTGTTTTTTTCTACATGTTGAATTTCCGTACCCTGAAGTACACCAGGCTCCCACAACCTGTTGTGATTTATCTTAAAGACTGTAGTAACATGTTGTATTGATAAAACTAAGACTGCAACTGGGTAGGGAACAGAAGGTGAGAATTGAGGGAAAATGTATACCTGCAATAGCCATGTCCCATGCAAATATGTTGTTTAATAGGTATGCATGGCTTTTTTTTTTTTTTTTGCATGTTTTATTTTGCAGTATTAACAGATCATCAGGATTTGAATAACACAGAACTGAAAACCATTCTGAACAGCACAGCTCCTCAACAGTATCGCGTTAGAGCAAAGCTGAGAACTTATAAACCCCAGAAGCTCTATCAATCTGTTAAACTTCATTGTTCCAAATGCAACTCTTTGTAAGTGTTTCAAACAATAGAAGTAATTAGGAATCGTTCTATATGTTTTGGGATGCCTGGATTTTCAGTGTATTTTCATCCTCCTCTTTGTGTGAAATGATCTGAATGTAAATGTATTTCATATTTTGAGGAAAGATTTGAAACGTGCTGAAAATAGGTGGGAAAATTTTAAATCATCAGGTGAGTTCTGTTTACAGAATCGTTTGAGAGGTTTCAAAACAATAGTTTTTCTTAATTTTCAGATTTAGCAGTGAAGTTTTTCCCATACTGAAATTGTCTTTAAGTACCTGTTTCTGTCTTGTGGTTTTAAAATAGGGTATGCAAAAAGGTGTGATAGTCTTCAAGTGAATGAATAAAATATCTTTGACTGAGCATATCTTCCAAAGAAGGCATCTTTTCTCGATCCAAAAATATCAGGGAAACACCATTCACCTCAGTATTTTTGTCTTTTTTCTGACATGAGTCAATTCACTGACTGTTTTACCATTGTTATTTCCCCTTTAATGACATTTTTCATTGTATCAAATAATGCGCAATCAAATAGTTGTATGCCATTTGTGATGTAAATTCATCTTAAAATGAAAGAAAGTTTGTTGGCAATGGCCTGTTTTCCATTAAAATGCTGAGTGACATGCATTACAGTGTTATTCATGATCATCTGAATCCTGTAGCACTTTTTTTGTCTGACTTAGCCTACCATCAGTCCTAAGCAAACAACTTTATTGTTACTGGTGTAAACTATTGCCTTCTTTAAATGATGGCACATTAGCATTCTCCTAGCCTTCTGAGATTTTTTGCGCAATGAAGATTTATTAGATACAAACATGACCGAGACAAGAAAGTGCCCCTACTATGCTTCTCTTACAGCTTTTGCATGCAAAGTAGCACGCTTGCAGCTTGAACAATATTGGTCCTTATCAGATGTTGTTCCAACATCCTCTGGGCTGCTAAAGTAAGAGGAAGTGCTTCATCATCTTCACAGCATACAAGTACACGGTCTTTATTACCAAGTATAAAAAGGAGATAATTGCCAACTCTCTCTGCCACTTTTGTCACTTTTTTTGATATATTTGCCAACCCTGTATAGTAATAAGCAGATAAAATTGATCAAATTTTGTTTGTTCCGTATGAACTTTATCCTCATCCTGCAAGTTTCCGTGACTACTATAACCTTTTTATATATTCTTGACTTGTTAGCATCTTCATTTCTGTTCATTAAGGAGTTTCCTCAGGAGGAAACTCTAGAGTTGCACATATTGCTGCCTCTCTTTGCCACCGAATTAGAGCAGACTTTTAACCAGATAGGTTTGTGAGGCTTCAGTTAGTCTATTTCCTACTACTATGACCATCCTGCTGCAATGGTGGGACTACTTGCAGTGCTTTTCCAGAAATTTAGCTTCTCTTTTGGGTGAGCTAAGCAGCCCAGGAAGGACACATGATTTAGAGGAATCCTTCCCTCTTCCATCTTCTGCTGTGGCAGAAGTTGTTGTTTCATGTTTTAGCATGTACTGAAGAGCCTGACTGAACAAAGTTCAGTGAAAGTTTGATCCTTTAACACTTTATGCAATAAGATACATGTAACATTTTGGGCATAATATCCTTGTGAGAGATGTATTTTTGGTATTTAGGCTTTGACTGAAAGCTTCTCGCTAAGTAGCAAAATAGGGATATACATGGATCTAGTTTTATTCATGTATCCACATTACAGAAGTTTCAATGCTTGTGTTTAGTGTAGTACAAAACCACTTCGTTCCATTCCTGCCTCTGCGGGAAATCTACAGGCAGGCTGTAGAGGCTGGAAGAGTTTAATGGGTATATCTGGAAAGGTGACCTGTCATGTTAGGTCCATTGCTTTTGCATTTAAAATAGTAATCCAGGAACACAGGTGGAAAGTGTTCATGTGAACCGCACTGTATTCCTGAAAGGAAAGTTCAGGTTCAGGAAGACCTCTTGTGTGACAGTTCTACAGTCATAGCAGAAGAATATTAAACTTTGGTTTCATAGGCAGGAATTGTTCTGCTCACTGGTGGAAGCAGCTGTTCTTGGGTTTGAAAGTGAACCGTCAGAAAAACCTGCAAGAGTTGATGGTATTTTTTCTTTAACCCCACTCTGACGCTTGGTACCTTTTTTGTTTCAGTGTCTTATGAAATATACCAAGTTTTTACCTTATTTTATTTTATTTTATTTTATTTTATTTTATTTTATTTTATTTTATTTTATTTTATTCTTTTTGTTATGGTTCATATTCCACCTGAAGCCAGCAGGTCTGGTCTTGCTTAGGAGAAAACATTCTAATGCATTTTTTTCTTTGTGTGCCAACCACTGTTTTTTTGCCTGCTGTTGGTAATATTGGTAAAATTTGAATGGCCTGCATTTCTTTTCTGCAGATGAAAACTGGAAATGCACAAGTGGTGCACTCTAGCAGAACAGGAAAGAAACTGCGGTGCAAAGCTGCGCATTTTCCGTTTACAGTACATATGTGAAGCTATTCTGCTCCTGCCCTTTCTTCTTTTTTCCCCCCTCAAAATATGCAAAGTAAAATAGGCTAGAACATAAAACTTGAAATTATATGAGCTTATGTGGTCTTTTAACTCCCTTCTGAAAAGGCTCAGGTGGAAGAAAGGAGTTTACAATA
>VZSZ01010816.1:4622-15589 GCA_013398815.1 Ibidorhyncha struthersii
GCCCCCAACCTGTACTGATGCATGGGGTTATTCCTCCCCAGATGCAGTACCCTACATTTACCCTTGTTGAATTTCATTAGGTTCCTCTCTGCCCAGCTCTCCAGCCTGTCCAGGTCACGCTGTAAGGCAGCACAGCCTTCTGGCGTGTCAGCCACTCCTCCCAGTTTAGTGTCATCAGCAAACTTGCTGATGGTACACTCTATCCCTTCGTCCAGATCATCGATGAATATATTGAACAGGACTGGACCCAGTACTGACCCCTGAGGGACACCACTTGTTACTGACCTCCAACTAGACTCTGCACCACTAACCACAACCCTCTGAGCTCTATCTGTTAGCCAGTTCTCAATCCACCCCACTGTCCACCCATCTAGCCCACACTTCCTAAGCTTGCCAGTGAGGATGATGTGGGAGACAGTGTCGAAAGCCTTGCCAAAGTCAAGGTAGACAACATCCACTGCCCTCCCCTCATCCGCCCATCTAGTGACCTCATCATAGAATGCTATCAGATTAGTCAGACACGACTTCCCCTTAGTGAATCCATGTTGACTACTTCTGACAAGGTTTCCTTGTCTTTCCAACACACCAACCGCTTCCTGAAACATCTCAGTCCTGGTTCTCCAGGAGCTGTTTTCCCATTGTTGGCTCTTCACGACCCCCCCCCCCAATCTGGGTGTAGGACCCCCCCGGCTTGTCTTGAGTTGCTCCCGCACTCAGGCAGATGGGTTTGTGTCCCCGCGGCCCCTCCAGGTGCCTGTCCCCCCCATCTCCTCGTCCTCTGGTCTCTCGGGACACAACCTGGGGGAAAAGCCCCACGTGGAGGGGACAACTCTTGCCCCAGTCCTCGCCACCGGTTTGGACCCCACCGTGTCGCGCTCTCACTCTGTCTCATCTCTCTCAGGGTTAAAAAAATCCCTGTCCCTGATGCCACCATCACCTCGGGCCGCTTGCAAACCGGCAGTGCCCTTTGGCAGGCAGCTGCCTGCAGTGCCAGCGGGAAAGCAGCCCGGTGCCGGAGCGGGCTGCCTGCAGCGCTGCCGTTCCCGGTGCGAACGGCAGAGGCCAGGCCACGGCCGCGCTCGGTGCCGCTGGGAGCGGGGTGGAAGCTGTTCCCAGCAGCAGCAGAGGATGCTCGGCCTCTGCCATCCTTCCCTTCCCTCTCACCTCCATCTCACCGGCGTCTGCTGCCCCACTCACCCATCCCCGTCGGTGCCACACCGGGTGTCACGGCCGTCGTCCCCTGCCCCTTCCACCCCTGAGGGACACGGGGCACCCTGGGACCACGCAAAGAGGAGGGAAGTTTTTTTCTGTCAGGTGAACTGGGAACCCAAGTCTGGTTCTGCGAGGGCAGAATGGATGGAAAAACTTCCCCCCCCCTCCCCCCGCCCCAAAGCCTTTCCCACCGGCATCGCGGTGTTGGTGGCAGCGGTGCCACCCGGCTGTGTGGCAGATGATGCTTGTCACGGCATCCTCACCCTGCTGCCCCCCCGCCTCGGCCATCGAGGGGCTGGGAGATGGCAAGCAGCACCCATCGCCCACCGGTGCCGTGCTTTGCGGCTGCCCCGTGTTTGGTCACCTCTGCAAACACGAGGATGCTCCTGCCCTCCTCCAAGTCCACAGCCTGGGGAGCTGGGGGAGCACTGTCACCCCCAGATCCTGACCGAGCCACCCTAGCAGTGCACAAACCCCTCCAGATGCAGATATTAGTGGGAAATTTGTATTTTTACCCCCTTCAGGCACTGTTTCCTCCTGCCCTCCCTCCTCGGCCAGCCTGCGGTGGGAAAGCATTAAGAAATAAGACAATATCAAATGCAGTCAAAAGCAGGCTGGTGGGAGTTTGTCTTTTGGGGTTTCCTTCTCTTTTATTGCTTTCCCAAAGAATAAACATTTGGGAGGGCTCTGGGGTGATTTAGTGGAGCAGGAAAGGGCAGGAGGCGGGGAGCCGCCTGCTCCCTTTGGCAAATCTCACAGGATGATGGTCCAGCCTTGGGGATTTTCCTTCCAGTAGAAATGACTGCCCAGTCAGAGGATAAGGCTGGGAATAGCCTGGCTTGATGGGGAGGCTGCTTCGCCCCCCCGGTACTGGGGCTGGGGTCAGCGGGAGCTGCTGGGACAGGGGCCGGGGGGGAGGAGGAGAGATTGAAGCGGGTAAATTCACAGCAGCGCGGAGGAAGCGGTGACCTTTGAGAAGCAATCCTCCTCGCCCGCTGCTATTTATCCAGCTTTCCCAGCGGCTCCTTCTGCCGAGCCCGACCCTGTACGCGCAGGCCGGGCCGGGCGATGCTCAGTCCTGGTGCTGAGCTGCAGCCGTCTCCTGTCCAGGGGTGGTTCTGCTTTGTGGAGCTGAATGCAACATTTAATGATGGAAGAGCAGCTCTGCACGGGGACGAACCTTCCTGCCGGCCGGGTGTCCTTGGGCAGGCACGCTGGGAGGAGAAGCCGTCCCTTTGTCCTTATGCATCCCCCTTGCCTTGCCCGCCTCCCCCCCTGCCACCGCCCGGAGTGTGGGATGAGCTGTGTCTGGGCTCAGTGGGTCAGTGCTCGGCTGAGCGGAGGCTGCAGCGTGGTGTTTACCTGCACAGCTGTCTGCATTCACCTTCGGAGAGGTGACCTGCCTGCCGCCGACACCGAGCCAAGCTGCATCCAGCGGCATCCATGCACCACGGCCCTTCATCAGCCCCGGTCCCTCTTAGCCACGGAAGGGCAGAGGCCAGGGAGACGTCCGCATCCCCGGATGCAGGACCCCAGGGGAGACGGGTGCTTGGTAGAGAGCAAGGCTGGACTGCCAAAACAGCCTCTTCCCCAGCACATCCTTGTCAGCACCCCCATCTCTGATGCGGCTCTCTCCACAGGCGCCCCAGCGTCTGCAGGCACCACATCTCTGCAGACCCTGCTGCCACCCCTCTCTGTCATCACCCTCACCCCTCCTGCCAGCCTCTGGTCCCAAAGTGGACTGTGGCACGGGTGGGTTTGCACGGAGAGAGGGGCTGGCGGCTGCCTCACCGACCCCGCTGCCCATCCATCATCACTAGGGTTATTTTTTAAATCAGGTTCCCGAAGCTGATGGTACGACTTCCAGGACCCGCTCCCTGCCTTTTGCACCTCCTCGTTACCCACAGCACTGGTGCGGGTGTCACCCGGTGCCCTGGCAGACGGGGACCAGGGACGCTCTGTGACAAGGGACGGAAAGCGGCTGGCGGCAGGCAGGGCAGTGAGTAGCAGGGCAGCCGCTCCGGGGAGCAGTGGCAGCACCACGGGGCACACGCAGCCGTGCGTCTCCCGAGCAGCACTGAGACCTCAAAACATGTCTATAGGATGTAGGTATATATAAAATATATTGTTAAATCCTGAGCATAATCATAATTTGTGCGTAGCAGAGACCCGAGTGATGCGCAGCTCTTGGCAGACAGATGAGACGTGGGCTTCCCTAAGTTTAAAATAAACCAATTTTCCTGCCCGTGCACTGCTGGGCTTTTTGTCCAGCCAGTTTTTTCCTCTACCAAGAAAACAATAAAAAGGAGTAGAAGTATTCGTAGTAGTTTGCTGAAATATCTAAAGAAAGTAAGTGAAAATCACATTTTTGCTCTGAAAAATATCCCCCAAGCAAATCCCTCTGCTACATAAATATAAAACCACAACAATGCGGCAGAGCCCAATGATTATTTTATTTCAGGAGCTGTTTGGAACATTAGCCCCAAAACTGATCAAACACAAACAATGGCATCCGCGGGGCGGTTTTTTAAAGCTTTCCCTTAAAGCAAATATACTTGTCAATTAATAAAAAGGATGTGTAATAAACAGCAATAGATGTCCCATTAAAAAAAAAGGATCTGTAATAAACAGCAATAGATGTCCCATGTGCGTGGGGATGGGAATCCTCCCAGCAGCAAAGCTGTTTGGTTCGGGTGATCTCGCGGTGTTTAATGCGCTGAGCAAAGGGAATGTGCTTTTTGCTGGTTTATTCCCCAAAGAGAGGGGAGCCGGTGCTCGTTAGTGTGGGGGTGGCGATTGCCCCCGAGGTCCCAGGCTAACGTGCATCGACCCAGCAGCGGGTGGAAAGCGGAGGGAGGCTCCTCTCTGGGGCACGGTGCCGGCTGCCGGGGTTCAGGTGTCGGGGAGCACCTCGGTGCCTTCGGCGCTGCTGCCTCCCCCCGGAGGGTCCTGCAAAACCAGAGGGTGATTTGGCTGGGCTGGGGGCTGCGGGTCGTGTCCCCCACCCCCCGGGTCCCCAGCAGCGGGGCCGAGCCCTTTTGGGCACCGTGGGGTGAGCTCCTTCGCATGTGGCGAGTGCATTTTCCCAATCATTCCCACTGCCTTCGGTCCCCGGGGGGGGGGAGGAAGAGGAGGAGGCGGCAGCCTGCCACCCCCCCGCTGGGAGCCATCCTCCTCCTGGTCCTCTCCCTCATCCTCCCTCTGCCCTCGGCTCTGCTCTCTCTCAAAAGTGCCTGAGAGAAGAGAAACCTGGCTGTAAATTAGCCGGGAGGATTTTTCAATCTGAGATGTGCGCCTCCCCCCGCGCCCAGCGCTGTTATTTCATCTCTTGGCTGCCAAACTCCCGGGAATTAATCCCGGCCGGCGCTGACAGCGTTTACATTCAGCGCTGCTCAGATAAACCATATCAGCCGGCGCAGCTGAAGAGGAGCCGGGCACGGAAGGAAGGGCTGACTCCTGCTCAGTGTCAGCCCCACCGGGGTGGGATGATTTTTTTCCTGCTTTTTTTTGGTCCCCCCTCTCCCTCCCCGGGGGCTTTGCTCCGAGCAAGGAGCCGCCAAAAACCCTTCGCTGCTGAGGGTGGCCATAGGGTGGTTCGTACAGCCAGGAGCTCCTGGCTTTTATCTCGCTGCAGATAATGGAGAAGAAGAAGGGACGTGTCCTTCAAGCCGGTGGGAGCCTGAGAGCTTGGTCTCCTGAGGTTTCTCGCCTTGTGCTGCCCAGCAGACAAGGGAGGGCTTCTCCTCCCCGCCAGCACCACAGCCTGGGTTTTAATAGGTGTTTGTGCAGCACAGTTATTGTATATTCCCTTTTTTAATCTCCCCCTTGCAGACGTATTTCTGTCTGTCCCTCGCGGTAACCTCCTGGCTCTCCCCTTGGCTGTCCCTGGGTGCTGGCGGGACGTGGAGACGTGGTGGACATGTGCCATCTCTGAGCCAAGTCTGCACCAGGCTTGTGAAACCATAATTCCCCAAGCACATGGCAGGCGCTGGGCAAGGAACGCCGGACCCTGTGGCCAGCGGTGTGGGGTGGATGGGCTTTCCCAGGGCTGGAGCACAGGAGATGGGCTGGGAGCACATCCTGTGCCGTGCCTTAGCTATCGAATTCCCCTCTCCCTCCACTCCCCAGCCCGTCAAACATCACTGGGACCACCGAGGTTCTGCCTAAAAGCTGGATCTCCTCCGGATGCCTCGGGCAAGGGTTGACTGCTGGAAAGCAGCATCCCCAGGCTGTGACACTTGGAAACAAGGTGTGTTTAGCCCCCGGTGGGCACAGGGAAGCAGGAGGGTGTGAGCCCATCACCCCAGCACCTGGGCCAAATTTTCAGTGTATTGTCAGCCTCATCCTCCCACCCTGTCTCCTTTCCCACCAGCGCTTGAAGAGCACTGGCGTGGCCGCAGGGTCCGGGTCACGGTGCGATCGTCACAGCCACCACGAAGTGACGGGATCCGGGGGTAAATATTAGTGCAAACTGAAGGGCTGTGTACATATTTTCTCCCTGCAAGGTAATGCTGAAATTCCCAGCTCCTTTTCAACAAGCCATTGGAAAAACCAGCTCCGTGTCAGCACCCTCCTGCCACCGCCGGTTCTGGCTCGTCTCAGACCAGCGTGCGAAGGTCTAAGAGCTTCAGGTCCTCACTGCAACCTCCTCCGGCCAGTCCTTTGCTCGTGGTTTCCAAGCCAATGTTTTCCATCTGGAGCATAGCAGCGTGCAGGCTTTGCTGACCGTTTGCTTCCCCCTGGAAGTGTATACAGGATGTGGCGGAGACTCCGAGGAGGGCTTATTAATTGCAGTTTTCCCCCCAAAAAGAGACGCAGCGGGAGAAGACAGACTGAACCAGGCAGTTATTCCCCTCCCCAAGTGGGTTGGCCTTTGGTTCCCTTCTCCATGGCTGTGGCCAGTTGGACTTGCTTGGGCTAAGCTGTAGGGGAAGCCATAAGCTCCCCTTGCATGGCCACCCTGGTCCCCGTAGCCTGGGAACCCCGGACTAGCTCATGTTCCTGCCCTCAAAAGAGCTACCCCGCCATGTGCAGGGCTGGAGAACATCATCGTTGCCCTCAGCCCAACAGAAGACAAGCCAGCATCGGGGTCCCCAGGACCCTGGGCAGCCTCCAAGGCACCGATCTCTGCCCTTCTCCTTCTCAGACCCCACCGAGACACCCCCCAGCCTCAGACTGGGATCCTAAGCTGGGATTGCTCCCCTTAAAATTGCTTGTAGCCAGGTGCTGGTGGTTTCTACCACCTCGGTGGGATGAGCTTTGCCTTCCCTGAAAGCCCGTTCTGAATTATGCTGATGTACTTGGCATCAGCAGAAAGGAGCACAATAAAAAGGAATGCTCGGATTTCTTTTCCAAGCCTTGCACCCTGAGAAAATGGGGCTTAGCTTATGGGGCCATAACACGAGTCTGTCTGTCTGTCTGTCTGTCTGTCCAACTGTCCTTTGCCAACAACTTTGGAAATGTTGGCCAGCCATCAACCAAATTTGACAGAGGTCTCAAGTACATCGCAGGCCTGTTTTGCAGAAGAGGGAGCTGGAAAGACCCACGGAGGGAAACCACAACATGACCCAACCGTGTTGGGACCCATCCCACCACAACGTGATTCAGCCGCAGTGTGAGGCACAGGAGGAGCCGCGTGAGACGGAGCCGCATGGGACGGAGCCGCATGGGATGGAGCCATGGAAAACCTGGCTTCTGCTGCTCAGGGAGCTGTTATGTTTAAAGTCTGGGAACTACCTCACAGTCCTTAGAGGCTGTGGTTGCTGCGTCTCGTGGCCATCATCACCACAGGTTTCACATCCAGCTTTGCCTTGCTGCCTCCCGCAGCGGAGAGGAGCCTTCGTCTTGGTGCCTGCCCAGATTGACAGGCTACGGAGGATGCGTATCAGCCTTAGGATGTCTCTTAGGGAAAGTCCCCAGCCGGTCCCTTGCAGCTCGTCCTCCCTGCAAGCATTTTGGGCTGACGAAGGCACACAAACAGCTCCTGATTCGGGGAGAGCCCCCGGAGGTTTGCACAACGTACCTGGAAGCCAAGCAAAGAGCCCCCCAAGCGGACCCTCCCCTTCTCACTGGAGCCCATCAGTAAATCACCCCTGGCCACCTCTACCAGCCCTGGTGCAGAAGGGCAGCCAAGGGCTCCTCCCCTCCCTTCGCTGCTGCTTTCCAGCCACAAAGCTCCCTCGCCGATGCCCCAGAGTGAGTGGGAGCTCACAGACCCATCTGGCCGTGGGGCAGCCCCCTGATATCCCCCCACCTCGCAGCCACCCCACCAGAAAGAAACCAAGAAGAGCTGGAGGGGTTTGATTGATTTATCCACTGAAGATATAAGTTTCGGTTTAATAACACCATTCTGTCCGGTTACAAACATACTAAAAACCTACAAAAAGAAAAACAAGTTACACCCATCGTACACGAAACGGCATGTATAAAACCAGCACGGAAGCGCCGAGAAACACGTACATGAACAGTATCCGCAGCAGTAACAGGAAAGACACGGAGTTACATCAGACCACGCCGGCTCATGTCTGTGGGTCACGGTGGGACTGGTTAAGACATACTAACAATTAGAGACAGCTTTAGCTATGGAAAATAATTAGCGTCGCAGTCTGTTAAATAGGTCAGACCCAGGTGGGTGGTTTTATCCCTCCCTTTCTGTAAGTTGGTCCGAGGTTAGCTCACTGGTTTCCCTTCCACCCATCCGTCTGGCATCGCTGGTGCTGGCCCCGAGCAGTCCTCGCACTGACATCAGCGCACCAGGGCGGCTTCCCTACGGCAAGGGGCAGGGAAGGCTGAGCTCTGGTGCCGGAGGCCAGCCAGCCGAAATCTGGTCCCCACTGAAGTCGCTGGGCACCTCCCCAGAAAGCGGGGAGATGCTGGGATCCCCTTTACTGGGGCAAACTGGTAGAGATGCAAGAGGAGTCCCCCCGGGGCTCGGCTGCCTCGGGGAGTTGCCTCACGGTGAGAGAAGACAAGGGTGGTGGCACAAGGTCCTCAGGGGTTCCTTGTCTTAGTGGCTCTGGTGGCGTTGGGGTGTCCCTCTGGCTGGGCGGGTGTACGCAGAGCTATAACCTGCCATGGGGATTGGCCGTGGGGAGGGGGGACAGNGTTGATATGAGCGGGTGTCCCCAAAGGGAGCCAGCACAAGGTGCCCGGGGTGGGGGGAACCCAAATCTCCCCCCTCTCTCGGCATTCATCTGCTGCTGGCAGGAGGCACAAAGAATTTCCCACCCGGGTCGCGGGTCCAAGCCCAGCCCTGGCGCCGGCACAGAGGCGCTGGCTGAGCCAGGGGCCAGATCCTGCCCTGGTTACAGGGGCGGCAGCTCCGAGCTGAGCTGGGCTGGCTTGTACTGGGCAGCCACAACGGCACGGGTGGCAGAGAGGAGCAAGCAGGAGCAGCTCGGCAGCATCCCCGGGGCAGGCAAATGGGACTGGGGAACATAGGGCTCCCCCCTCCCAGGGCAAGGGAGGGACCAGCCGATTCCCAGCACGTGCTGGTGCTGTGCCGTGCCCTGAGCCCCCAGCTTCTCGCTCACAAATTTTGGGGGGATCACTTTGCAAGTCAGTCCCTACTTGCCACTGCCAAGGAGAGCAAAGGGGAGGCCAAAGCAGGCACGGGCAGCGCCCTTATCTCAGCTGAAGTGCACCAGGAGGGGAAATGTTGTGCCCCAGCAAGCAGGAGCTGAAGGGAAGGGGGGATAAGGGCAGATAAAAGGGGACAAGGGGGTCCCCAATGGGCTGCAGTGGCTTTCCAGGGGGGTGATGGGGCTGGTGGTAACAGGGAGCAGCTGTGCACATGTGTGCACCGGAGAGCCACACTCGGAGCCAGGACCCAGCCTCCCTCTCTGCTCTTCCACATGGCATTTATCAGCCCTGTCACTCTGGAATGGTATTTTTTCCTTTTTCTGTTCATTTTCATCTCTCCCCAGATGAGAATTTTCCCCGATTTAAGCAATGCCTGCTCTGCTGCGGGCGGCGAAGAGGGGGCGTTCGCTTTATCTCCATCTCTTCCCCTTGTGAGCTCTGCCCTGGCCGCCCTCCCTGCTTCATTTTACTTCCTACAGAGCTGGTAAAAATAAACATGTTTTCGTTTGCATATATTCGACTGGCCTGCAATTTGGCTGATGGGGGAGCTCCTCGAGGGACAGCAGCTGCACGCATCTGGATTTGCTTTAGAAAAATGTGCCTGGAAAAAAAAACCCCAAGCCCAGCATGCACACGCGTGGGTGCACGAGGTCACGGGCCAGTTTTTTCTAGGGATGCAAAAAAAAGAAAAAAAAAAAAAAGAAAGAAGAAGAAACCAAGCCCTGTTCATGGGTGCCGTGGTTTAGTGAGGTGAGGGGACCTCACTGCTGCTCTCCCAAAGCCAAGTCACCAGGGTGCGGTGGGAGGCAACATGGGCATTTTCCAGCCACCCTAAAATCGCTTCCCTGCTCATCGTGACCAAGCCCAATTTTGGTCGTGGGAAGGGAGAGGAAGGGTTTGCACTGAAAAATAAAAATTCCCACCTGGAGAATATTAACCTCAAAGGTTAACGTGTGAACTTTGCCTAAAGGTGAAACATCCCTGTACGGATATATCCTTGGCCCAGCATCCGCAGAGCACGGGGAATACATGAACTCATTGAAAATATGCGCTGCTGGCCCCTGAGGTTTTGGCAGAAGTCGGTGAAGCTGTGCTCGTGAGAGTCCCGTGATGCACCCAAAAAAAAAAAAAAATCTAACCGTCTTGCTCCAAGCGATCGCGCTCCACCCTCGCACTGGAGCAAAGTCAATGACTGAACAGGTCTTTTCCCATCTGCACAGACCTATTCCTGACACCGGCCAGCAGCTGATGTTTGAGAGATGCCTCTGCCAACTGTGCAAGGGATGAGCTGCTGATTCAACATTCGGACATGAGCCGGAGGCATCAGCTGCTGGCACCTTCGCGGGTGCAGGCTGGTGGGCTGAATTCGGGGGTGCTGACCCTAAATGACAGCCCACCCTGTCAGCAAAGCAGCATCACTTGTCACCCCGTGCCTGTCCCTTCCTTTTATAAACCCCTTGACCTTGCACGCTGACATGCCAAGGACAGATGTCCCCTGAGCAGTTATTTCTACCCAACCCTCTATGCACGCCCAGGACGTGCCATGGCTCCATCGCTCCTCTCCACCTGCTTTACTGTGGGACATGGCAAGGAGAGAACTGCAAGGCCAGAGAGAATGGCTGTAGTGGCATTAGCAGAGTCCTGGGGCTATTTTGGGACTAACCCTGGTCCCAGGGCTCTGCAGGAAGGCGCAGGAGCGCTGGGGAATACAGCCAAGAGGTTTAGAGCTCTCCCCAGATCTCCCTTTGCCCCTAACCGAGCCCAGAGGAACAGGAGAAGACACCTCCCTCGTCACCACCTTCAACAGTCGTCCCCGAGGGTCGCTGCCCATGCGCGGGCTGTGCCGGCATCGCGGCATGAGCGATGGAAGGGGCATGGCTGCGTTCTGGGGTTTGCCCCTCTGTACAGGATCCCACCCATCCCGAGCAGAAACCTGCTGGTACAGCTGGCAAAGGAAAAGGGAAAACCTGACTTTTCTGGGAGCGGGCACCTGATGCTGGCCAAGCCCAGCAGTGGCAGGGCTGGGGGGCAGGGGGGCCCCTTGGCAGGAAGCAAAACACCAGAAACAGGAAAAAAAACCCCAACTTATTCCCTGGGGATGATTAAAAGCACAGATGAACTGGCTGCGGAGGAGCAAAGCAGGAATTTCTGGCTGGCTGCTCCGGAGGGCGGGG
>VZSZ01010816.1:15671-26774 GCA_013398815.1 Ibidorhyncha struthersii
GGACTGAGGCCAGAGGAAATCTCAGAAGGGAACCCCCCCCTCCCACTTCCATAGGTAACATTGCCATTAACCTTAGAGCTTTAAAAATAACGGAGACATTTTGGGAAACACTGGGTGGCAAGGATGCCAAAGCTTCCTAGCACATCTGATGTCTCATTCCCAATCCTTTGGCAATCAGCCCCCAGAGCATCCTATAAATCCAAGCACATGTGCGCAGGAGCCAACGGGGCTGCTCCTCCTCCATGTTTTGTAACCAAAGGGGAAACTGAGGCAGCAAACCCAAGCAGACTCACCCTCGGCTTCAGGAGGAGTCAGTGTTGGAGGCAAGATGAGTGCTGTGAGCCCTGCAGCCACCTCTTGTTTTGGGGGGTAGAGCCCTTTGCCAGGCACGGGCAGGAGCACTGCCGGCCCCGAGGAGGGACGCAGCTCCTGCATGGACTGATTTCTACCAGGCACTTTATCTGAAGGAACCCAGTTTCACCAAGAGGGCAGGAATATGCTCTACGTAACAAGGTTATTTATTAATTTTAACAGAGCAGGGACCTTTCTTCACACCCGGGAATCCCTCCTGCTATGTCCAACTTCATCTTTCCCCCTCCTGATCGCAGCCTGACCCCCCCCATCCTTCTCACCGAGCGGGGCAGAGCTGCCCCAGTCCTACACCCCCCTGCTGGGGGCTGCCAGACAGACAGACCTACACACACCAGCTCCCAGGGCAATGGCACAGCGTGTGGCACCCATTTCCATCCTCATGCCCACCCCTGCTGCCCATGGGAGATGAAGGGAGGCGGGTGGGCTCACCAACTCCATGCATCTGGCACAGGGATCCCACCTACGCACCCTGCTCCGAGCCACAAGGGGAGGCAGCCCAAAGGCATCCCCCCTCCTCCCCCACTCTCTCAGGCTGGGGGAGCACGTCTTTCCCACCCCCTCCAGCCCCAGGAGGGTTTGCAGCAGCCACCCAAGGAGAGGGACTGCGGATGAGGGGACAGGCGAGGGCTGCTGCCTGCCCACGGTGCAGGGCGATGGACAGCCGAGAGCGGCTCCGGCCGCAGCCATCAGCCCTGCCAGGTGAGTAGAGAAAGTGCAAAGCAAAGCGTTTTCGGTGCCAGCCAGGCAGCCGGCGGTCCCCGTAAGCATCGTGCCCCCAAAAGCAAGGAGCCAGATTTACCCAGGGAGCTTTGCATGGAAAATGAGGGTCGTGTCATTCATCAGCAAACGGGGGCTGCACATCACTGCGGCACAGCAGAGCTTGTGCAAGGGACTTTGAGATGGCACAAGCGAGGTGCAAGATTTGGGAGGTGGTGATGGACAGGCCAGGACAGCAAGATGGAGCCAACAACCAATGCTCTCCCCTCGTCCTCTGCATCCCCTTCCAGCGTCCCCTGCAATGGCTTCACCCTGACCCACCCACACCCTTCGTGGTTCTTTNGATAACAAATTGTGACTTGGCAGCTAACAGAGCTGGCCCTATCGGGCTCCCCAGACTGAGCGAAGATCTTGAGAAGAGACCAGAGTGAAGTCCTGGGGTGAGCAAAGCCCTCCCTGCCCCTCGCCTGGCCCCGCTGGCCGCTCACAGGGTGGCAGTGGGGTACTGCGCCCAGCCCACCTCCTTGTACGCCGCCGTCACGTGGGTGTAGATGAGGGTCCTCATCTTGGTCCAGGCGCCGTGCGCCTCCGGGGTGAAGTCGTTGGCGTATTCTTCAGCAATGACCTCCAGCATGACACCAGTGAGTTTCTGGAGAGAAGCGGACAGCAAGGGGTTAATAATTCTGCAGGGAGAGGTTAACAGCAAATTTACCTTTTTCCTAAAAAACCCTCAATTTAATCCTGTGGCTGAGTTCTGGGAATGACAACCCTCTGTGGGACAGACAGACATTCAGGAGGTCTGTCGACACCCCAGGGAACAGGCAGGGCAGGGGGAGGCTGAGACCCCGGCATGACTGCATTCAAGTGTCTCCCTCATTTGTGCGCCTCAGATTTAGTCCCTTTGATCATCCTTGATTTCCAAAAGAGGGGACATAAGGCCACAACCACGCCGGAGGGGCTGCAGGCAGGGGGGTTCCCCTGGGCAGGGTGAGGTACGGGATGCTCCAGCGTTGGCTGCATTTGGGGGCAGTGGTCTGTGTGGGACAGCATCGCTTTGGAATACTGCAGCCAACCCCCACGACCAGCCAACCTCCTCTGGGTGAGGACAGGCAGCACCCACTCATCACAGCTCCCTCCCTCCTGCCCTCTGCCTAATTTCTAAAGCATCCCAGACCTTTTTTTTTTTCCTCCCATCCTTTACCTTAAAGTAGATGGGCTCCACTTTGTGCTTGAGGGCATGGGCCTTGCCCACCAGGGCCAGAACAGAGGAGACCTTTTCGGAGTCATTGAGGTTCTCCACCACAGTGTTAATGGCACCCATGACCCGCCGAGCGTGCTTACGCAGTTGCAAGCTCCTCTCCATCTCCAGTGGGTCCTCCATGTGCTTGAACTGGCTGAAGTACTGCTTGGCCGATGGAAAGTTGACAAAAAACCTTCAAGAAAGAATAGCCACGAGATACCATCAGGAGGGTGAGAGCAGGCTGAGAGTTTAAAGCAAAGCATGGAGTGGTGAAGATGGTGGAAGCCACCCCTTGGATCTAACGCAGCCAGGGCTGGTTTTCTCATGGTGTTCCCTGAGAACTGTGGCATTTGGCTGCCTAAAAATTGTCAGGTTAATGCCTTTCTCCCCAACCTTTCCTACCTGCTACAAGAGCATTGCAGCTGGATATTCATCTACAAAGCAGAGGCAAGACTGAGTCCTTGATACCCAGAGACTCCACCCAGGCGTGCCAGGCGCTGTATACACACCCACATACATCAAAACATGTCCTGCCTCAGAGAGCTGAAGATGAGGACAAAAACCTCTCTTTATGCCAGGCAGCCTCTCCCTGCCCCTCTTCCCCAGTCCCACAACAGCTTCGTGACCCCACGGGCTTTATTCCTGTGTTGCCACGCAAAAGAGCCTCCCCCCTGCCCAGGATGCCCCTGACTTCCACAGACCAGCCCCACCAGTCTCCGGCAAGGTCTCAGCCCTGAGCTCACATCACCGCTCATCTGTGCCAAGAGCCATTTCCCCAACATGAGGATGCCCCAAACACCCAGCCAGCCCCTCTGAGGGGCTGAGGACCCTCTTTTCTGCCAGATTAAATCAACCCCAATGAAATGCAGCTGAAGCAAATGAAGCTGTGGTTGCAGCTGACGTGCTGAGCCCACCGCCCCCCGCCCTCCCATCCTGGGGAGCTGGAGGAGGTTTGAAGGGCGATGAGGTTCAGCTCTGGGGACACCGGTACCAGCGCCATCAATGCCAGCACCGCAGCCAGTCGCTCTCAGCAGCCGGGGCTGACACTCGAGTCATGTTAACCACCCCCTTCCACCCGATTTACACAGGAGAGAACCACATCAGCATTTGCTCCCCCCTTTTCCCCCAGGTCCCTCCCTCCGAGAGGGCTCTCCCTGCCATCTCCTCCTGGACTCCCCTTTACCTGGGCCAGTGAAGGATGCTCAGGAGGTGGCAGATGCTCCCAGGGCTGTCCCCCGTCATCCCAGGCTCCAGACGGACCGTCTCCTCCGTAACCCTCTCCCCAAGCACCATCCCAAACCATAGGAACCACCACTTTTCCCAACCATCCCTACTTCCCTCCAGGACCAGGTGGGATCCCCTTTCCACTCACCACTCCACGAATCATGGCAATATTGAGGACCAGGCTCATTATCCTCCTCCCCCACCCCTTCCCCCGCTCCCTTGGCTTGTGAAGCTGGGGGGCACTGCCAAGGAAGCGGCGTGAAGCAGCGCCTGGAGTGCACCACCACTTCTGTTGCTTCCCTGAGGCATCTGGGATTCATCAGACAGCCCAAAATAGGTTTCGGAGGTGTGAAGAGCATGCAGCGGAAAGGGTGGGGGAGGAAGGAAGGTAGAAGGGGGAGACAAGGTGTTGCTTTTAAAACCTGGAGGGGGACCTGTGACAAAACTCCTCTTGTTATTGTGCAGCCTCCCCGCTGGCAAAGCTCCTCCTGACACATCTGGTCCCTGTCAGGAGAAATCATTGCCAGGCCCGGCTGTCTCCAGCTCCTGTCACCACAGAGATGCTCAGTCCGTACCCTTCAGCTCGGAGCTGCCAGAGAGGTGGTCGGGGATGGACACCGGTCTCCTGGCTGGGGGACGGAGCCAGCTGGGGCCACACAGGTAGCACTGTTCCCAGGATTCAAGACTTCTGCCCCAAGCGTTTCCCAGCAGAAGAGCAAACATTCCTCTCCGTTTTCATGGGACCACTTTTTCCATCCCATCCCAGAATCCTTGCCCCCTGTCCCATCCCTCTCCCTCTCTGGGCAAGCTGCTGCAGCCCCCAAGCCCACAGTTCCAGCCGGCCCCCTCCAGCTATCGACAGCAAACACCCCACCGAGGTCAGAGCTAAGGGTTTTGCCATTCTCCCTCACCCTCTGGCAGGCATCCTCCCGGGTGCTGGGAGCACGGGGGCGTGCTGCTGGAAGTGGGACCTGCTGCCCACAGACCACCCCGAGGCAGGGGACGGAGACTGCCAGCCGAGCAATGCTCGCCTAAGCCTCTGAATCCCAACCCATGGGAAGTTCCCTGAAAAGCCCTATTTGGTCTCAGCTCAAGGGCATGATGCTGTGAAGACCGAGGGAATGAGATGAGAAAAATTCCTGGTCTGAGCCAGACTCTTTCCGCCAAAAGGCTACAGCAAGGAGGGGACCAATCCCTGCATTCCCAGGAACTGCAGCATCCCTCCCCCAAGAGAGGGACCGACAGGGGCTGATGCCCTTCAGGAGCAGAGGCTTCACGCCTCTCCCACAGCATCACCTCCACCTCTCTGCTGCTTTCAGCTGGCTGCACCAGGAGCAGAGATGGATTAAACCCCCAAAAGTCCTCAACCGGGGTGAGACCACGCCAGTGAGGGATCCAAATACTTGGTTTCCCACCTTTCTCCACTTTGCAGACCCTCAAGGTGATGCCCCCGTGGGAGCTGAGCCCAGTAGCTTTCCTAAGGGATCTGCAAGAGGGACGTAAAACCAGCAAACCCTGGCTCACGTGCTCAACCCCGTGTGCCGTCTGCTCGCTTTCACCGATGGAGAACTCAAACAGGGGAGCCCAAATCATGTTTGCTTCAAGTTGAAAAGCAAATCTGCGGCCAGCCAGAGACCCGCAGCCATCTCTCCTTGACCAGTGCCTCTCTGCAGGGCTGGAGAAAGGCAGGTGCCTGCAGCAACAACCTCTGGCCCAGAGCAAATATTTGAGTTGCCGAACCAAGAAAAAGAGGGAAAGAGGCTCACTCAGTGGTAGTTGTTAATAAACAGAGAAGATTGATTTAACACAAAGGTTAAATATAACCAGAGGAAAGGAGAGGAAAAAAAAAAAAGGAAGAAATAAAATAACTCAAACAATAGCAAGTTAGAAGAGGTGTCAGTTGGGGTTTTTCCATCTACAGAACATTTTTTGAGAGTTCAAACATCTCAGGCTCTGGAATTTTGTTGGCTCATTATGTGCATGTGCGCTTTGCGCTCCCTTTCTTCAGAGTCATTAAAAAGATGATATTTACCATTGCATATCATACAAAATGATGATTGATAGAAACCAGATGCCTGCACACCGATCTCATTAAATTTCTTTTTAAGTGATTCCATTCTGCACCCGCTAATTTGTACTCTGCGAGCTACATCTGGACCCAACTGACAGGATGTCAGGATTGCTTTTCCTCTCTCTTTTGCCCTTTTAACAACTTTAAGGACACAACTGTTCCCAGTAGCAGAGCCAAAGGAAATAATTAAGGTGCAAAACCACTGCAGTTACTGGGAACCTGTTTTCTGTTCAGGAGGAGATACACCACTTCTCCTCCCATTTTCCTTCCTCCCTCTCCCCAGACCCTGCAGAGCAAACCCCGCACAGAGAAAATCCTCAAGCCCAGCCACCCCCTTCCTTTCCCAGCTGGAAAAATGAAGGAAGCTGCTCGTTTGGTCCCCATGAGCACCTAAACCCTTGATGCTTCACTTACCCTGTTTGCAAACCACTGGGAAAAAACACTAGTGAGCCCTCGAAGCTGCCGGGGGGGCTTCAGCTGAACCCCCAGCCAGCACCTGACTTTTTTTTGGGCTAGATTTTCCTACCAATGCTTTCATGTTTTCTCTCGCCCCGTCCCTCTACGTGGGAGAAACTCTCTCTAACGCAGCCTGAAGTCTCTCCACGTCCCTTTTCAAACCTCTCCTCCCAACTCCTTTCTGCTCGGGTGCCTACAAAGCAGCTGATAATGGGTAGGCAGGTGGTGTGTGGTGCTGCTATTTATTATGCTGAGGGCTGTCTCTGCTTCGCCTGCACGTTCCCCCTGCTCCTCCCAGCCACCTGTAGCCTATCATCCTATTTTCAGGCTGGGCCGGGGGTGCCGGCTGCTGCCTGTGTTTGCATCTCCCAGCCCAAGGTGAGAAAGGTCTGAGCCATGTCAATGCCACCGCCCAGCAAGACAGAAAAAGGCAAATCTAAGTGGAGTAAGAAGAGGATGGTGCCCGCTTGCCCCCGCAGCACGGCTCTGCCCGTGTCCTCTCTCCGAGGGCCCACGGACCGGTGGAGATGGTGGTGGGCAGCATCTCCAGCTCTGGCGGGGGAGGGCTGGAAGGAAAAGGGCCAAGCCCCCGGTCCACACACTGATGCTAAATTCAACTTCTTCTACAGCTGAGGGAGAAGAGGTGTAGCTGGCCTTCCTCCAGGTGAAGCCCACGTCCCGCTGCGAAGCCTCAGGAGCAGACTCCAGCAATGCAATGCTGAGCCGTGCTCCGAGGCCATGATGCCCCAGGCACTGCCGAGCCCCAGGGCAGAGGGACCGGGACACCCCGGTGAGGCTGGGAGGGGACCCAGCAGCAAAGATGTGGCCAAATACACTTTGGCATGAGCTAGCAACCCCCAGGGGCACCTCCTGCTCGCTCGTGTGTGCACAACTCACACTTCCAAGTCCTCATTGCTGTTGTCTTCCCCTACCACGTATGTGGATTCAGCCCAAAGCCTCTTGGCTGCATAGGTGAACCTTTAGGCTACGGGTAACGATAGTTTTCATCACATAAATGAACTAACCGCGCCAAACTGGCTTTTGCACATGCCCCCGGTTTCCTACGGCCCTTCGGTCAGCGCCTCCATCCACAGCATCATCCTCATCCTCCACACGTGTGTCCCTGCCCCTCTCCCCTGCCAAACCTCTGTCCCGGCCCGCGTCCCTGCCCGCTGGGTGAAAGCAGCACGCAGGGACAGCCACGTCAGCCCCTCCACCCCACCACCAGCATCTCCCCGTGCACCGGGCACCCTTCCTACAGCTCTGCCGAGCAGGCTCAGCAGGTATCAGGAATCGATGCTAAAATGTGACTCTTGCCTCCGAGGCAGGCGCACGGTGAGGATGGAGCTCACTGGAGCCTGGCTGTGTGTCCCCAACCTCCGGGGACAGCAGAGGGGTTTGGAGGTAGAAGACAACTCCCAGACGGGTGGAGAAGGGGTAACCCAGATTCACAAGGACGTGGTCCCTGCGCTGGGACCCATCATCCATCCAGCAAAATTGGGAACCCGATTTTTGCTGGCATCCGCTATCACCTCTCCTCTCCAGTGCTCCCATGCCGATTTCCAGCAGCCCCGGCTCAGCGTTCCCAGTGGCTGCACCAGCCGCTCACCCCCGGCGCTGTGCTCCAGCAGGATTGCCAGCCAGCCAGCACTCCCCGTTCCCCGGCCGCGCTCAGCGCCTGCCAGCCCAGCAAGGGCTGTCCTGACATTTCCCTGCCTTTAATCAGCGCTGAAACTCCGCAGCCGGCCGCTCGCCGAGCCGCGTTGGGAGGCACAGTCCCGCTCCGCTGCAGCAGCCTCATTAACGGAGCCAGTTAGCAGAGCGGAGACTTGGCCCTCGCCTCCTGCTCCGGGGGAGGGATTTTCAGGACTGGTACCAACACATCCAGCCTGTCCTCAGCCACAGCCAGGGAAACCATTCGGGGACAGCATCCGACCCCCCCCGTGCCTTTGCTTCCCTTGGCCAGGGATGTCCTTGCAGCTCTCGGAGTGTCGAGGGGGATGTTTCTAGCCCCACGCAGCTCCCAAGCGATGCAAGGGCAGCCCTGGGATGTGGGACATGGGAAAGACTCTTCGTGGGTCACCCCCGGAGCCGCTGGCAGCCCCGAGGCGGTGGCTGGAGCGGGATGTGCCGTGGGGATCCTCGCGCAGCCGCCTTGGCCACGAAAGGGCTGGTTCCAGGTGCTGTGATCAGAGAGAAGAGGCAGCTGTAAGGAAAGGGGCTGTTTCTAGACAGAGCTGCTTAAACCCACACTCGCCTCTTTCACCGCTCCCGGAGGGGGCTGTTGTTTTGGAAAATGTTCCTCGTGCGTGTCCTCGTCAGCAGAGCAGAGACCTGCTGCTCTCTGTTTCTCCCTGCCTCCAGAAAAACATCTCTCCAGCTTGACCACAATGATTCACGAGCGTGTGACAAGCCGTGGGACAGGGCCATCGCCACACACAAGGTCGTTTTTTTCATTGGGCCCTTTTCAAAACGAGATATTGCAACGGGGGGATCTTTCTGAGCAGCTTTGCTCTGAAATTTGCCCTTCGGCAGCCAGGAACAGACCCCTTCCCTATGGACACCTCCACAAAACACATTGGCTTTGGGGGTAGCTGCAAAATCATTTCTTTAAATGCCATTTTTGAGTGGATTCAACCCATTTTTTTAGATTCAGCTGGGGAAAAAAGGGTTTTCTGCATTGCCAGACTCATTACTCAGGCTCTTTGCTATTTTAACCTAAAACACACAATAATGTCTGGCATCCAAGGAGTGCTTTTATATTTCAAAGCTCTCTGCAAACAGTCTGAATCCAGGTGTGTTAGCTCAGACTAAGCAGCTGTCGAAATCCGGGGGCCTGATCCTGCATTGGCAATCCTTTAGCTTCCCCTCTTTCACCTCCTGAGAGGCAAAGAGAACGCGAGGAGTGATGGGGAAGGTAACGATTCTGGAAATTTGGAAAGCTGATGGGTCTGGAGCAAAGGAACAGCGACGGAGAGACCCCGTGGATGCAGCGCAGCCTGTGGCGGCTGTCGCTGGTTGCTTTACCTGCGCTTGGCACGGCATTAACATTTGGTGCGGATTTGCCTGGGAGCGAATAGAAACTGTCCCTGGGTTTGATCCCCTGATGGGATCTGTAAAGTTTTGTGGTCCCACATCTGTGAGAACGGTACGTGTGTGTGGGTGTGGGAGCGAACGCATGTGACGGTTAGGACAGGCTGCGGTTTTAGCCATAGCATCCCGGGCTTAGTCGGGATCTGCGGAGGAGCGATGTCCCTGACCCCCTGCTGATGCTCACCCCTGCTCGTCTGGGTGCCCTCAGCCCCTGCGTGCCTCGGCGGGTGGGCATTGGGAGAGCTGAGCCACCCGGGTGCTGGCATCTCCCCGCACAGTCCCGGAGCGTGGGGTATTGGCAATAAACCATCACGAGGGCGTTGGAGAAAGGGGGACGCTTGGGGGGGGTGATGGTGGCATGTGAGGCTAATTAGCAAGGGCTAATGCAGACGGCAGAGCTGCCCTGCTCCCCTCGCACGCCTGGGCTCCCCTGCTGCCAGCTCTCTAGTGAAGGGTGTTTTTCAAAAAGGACTGATTCCTAAATTACAGGTGGGGAAACTGAGGCACAGCAATGAGCCCCGGGACATGGGGAGGCTACGGGCGAGCTGCATCCCAGCTCTCCCCGCCGTGCTGGCCGCCGTGCCCGTTTGGGAGTGACCCAGCCAAAATGCATGGCCCCGAATGTTCAGGTCGAGGCTCCAGCTCCGGCTCCAGCTCCAGCTCCGGCTCCAGCAAGGGTTAAGGTGGCCGCTGTGAGATGGAGCCCGCAGAGGCCCCTGAGCTCTGGAGGAGGAAGATGAGTGTGGCGAGGAGACTCTGCTTCCTCCGGTGCTAGGCTCCCCCGCCGAGGAAATTGTCAATTAGCGACATAGTTTTAACCACGCAGCGCAGATTCCCATGATCTGGTGGCTGCTCAGCCAGAAGTCCCCATTATTCGTGTTTATGTCCCCTGGGAGCCCGGAGGCCCTGCGAGATGAGGACTCCACCGTGCTGCTGGCAGGACCGCAGGGGTTTGCTATGGTTTCAAGCACGAGCAGCAGCCACGGGGGCTGGGAACCTGATGCCCATCTCCGTGCCTCAGTTTCCCCACCTGCAAAGCATGGAAAGGCTGGGGGTGGAGGAGGACGTGGCTGGGCAGGGGCTGAAGGAGGGACAGAGGGAGCCGCACTGAGCTCCTGCGGGATGCCGGCGCCGCAGCCCTCCCCATCACTTCCTCCCTGCCTCTGCCCTCGGGGCACAGGATCAGGCCCCAGATCCATTTCGACCCTTTAAGTCCAGAGGTGCTGCAAACCCCCAGCCCTTCCCCTCATGGGAAAAAGCCATTCCCTGCCCTCAGCAGCTCCAAAGGGATGGGGCGGGGAAGGAGCAGGAAAGCGTGGAGAGAGCCTCCACCACCAGACACAGGCAACACGCCGGTTACAAACCCGCTAACAGGAATGTGGCTGCTAACAGATTTGCCAGCTTTTATTGGTCCGCACAGTGGGGTTGCACCAAAGGGGGGCCCACAGCCTTGCACCCCCCTTTCCTCTCCCTGACCACCCTTGTGCCCATCACCCCCTGCCTCAGTTTCCCTAGCAAGGCGATGAGCAACACCAGCCCTGTACTGGTAAAGCCCGGAGGCTGGCTGGGGCAGCTCGCAGCCCCCAGCACATCACACGTACGCGCACCCAAAAGCGTGCTGAGCAGGTCAGCTCGCACCGCATCAGTGGCCGCCCACTGCCCCCTCCCCAGCCCCGACCTCCGGAGCTGCTGAATCATGTCTTGGGAAGCGGCTGCCGCCTGCCCGCGCCGCCCGGGCTCCCGGCGGCCTCCACGCATGACCCACTTCTCCTGACGGCTGATGCCAGCTGGGAAACGCAGCCGGGAGAGCGGCGGACACCGGTGCTCCCAACGCCGGCCAGGGCTGCCCTCGCTTTCGCCAGGCGCGCGCTTCCCCGGGGAGCTCAGGGTGAGCTCGCCGGAGCTCGCGGGGGGAACGGGCAGCGGCACG
>VZSZ01010816.1:44571-62938 GCA_013398815.1 Ibidorhyncha struthersii
CAAAAGCTCAGGGACTCACCTTGCCCTGCCTTCCCTTCGGCAGATCCCCCAAAGCTCATAACCTCGTCTGTCCCAGCTCTCAGCAAGTGATTAACCGTGACTATTTCTCCTCCTGCAGCTCCCCTGTGCCCTGCCGCCAACACCCAGCACATCCCGGCCTCGGCACGTGCCGAAACCCCTGGCAAAGCAACCCGCAACGCCAACCCGCACGTCAACAAACCCACATCAGCCATCTCCCCTCCCACAGCTCAGGGGGGACCAGGCACCGGGTTAAATGCTGGTGCAGAAAAGAAATTTGCTTGTCTTTAAGGCTGAGCCCTGGGGGGGTGGCCGGCAGCCCCACGGCGATGCCCTCTGCGAGCCCTAACGCAGCCTGCGGGCATGGGGCGATCAGGTGCCCTGCTCCTGGCGGTGGGGTTTGCACACCCTCTGCAGCTCTCCCATCTATATAAATACGTTAATAAAAGATCAGTTTGCAGACGCAGCTTGCTGTAGATGACAGCATTAGAGGCGCATCTGTTTCTACTAAGCACCAGTCTCGTGCTGGGTTTATTTGGTCCATTTGTGGCAGGGAGGAGTTGCTTTCGGCATTCAGAGATGTCTCGTGTCTGGGAGAAGTCGGGGGGGAGATATATTTTTGGCTCTATTTAGCCTCAAAAATTTGGTTTCAGAATAAAGAAAAATATTCCTGTTTTCTGTTTGCTGCCAAACTGAGGCAGACGATTTCTTGTGCAAGCCTTCATTTGTTTGAGAACTCAGTGTCCTGTTGGAAAAATAAATGTTCTGATGGGAAAAGTCTATCAGCATGTATTGATCAGTCATCAGTGGACTGGCAAACATCAGCTTCACCCTAACAGAAAAAGCAATTCCCAAAGATTTTGCCAATACATGTGAGGCAGAAAAAGACAGGTCTTTGCTTTTTTGGTGAGTGAAGTAGTTACAAAGCAGAATCCTTTCTGCGAGCACAGCTGCGCCGGCCTCACCGCAGCTGGCACAAATTTTCAGTGCCAAATACACCCCTTTTGCACCCAGAATGGGCTGTTTGCTCCTTTCTGAGAGCCGACCACCGCTGGCGGCCACAAGCAGGACACAGCGATGGGGGAAGGAGAGCCGTTGATCAACCACGGTGGGGAAGAAGCCCGGGATGTGGCTCCTGCCTGGGATGCTCCCGGCTGACAGCAGCACCGTCTCCCCACCCTGGGGCTGTAGGGTCGCCTCCCTGCTGCCGAGGTAAGGCCAGACACACAGACAAGATCCTCAGCAACTTGGTTCTCAAGGATAATTTCACAAATGCCTACAGTTTTCCTAATAGATTCTTTTTTCCCCTGAAGCTTTTTAATTAAGCCTTTACAACCTCAACTCACTTTAAACATTTTTTTTCCTTCTTCTTTTTGGTAAAGGAAATATTATGATCAGGAAGAATGAAACTGCTGTTTTTACCTGGAGCTTCCTTCATTTTATAGCAGATTAAAAGCAAGATGGAGAGTCAATAACGCCAGGAAGGGGCGGTCAGGGGATGAATACAATCTACACGTGCTGAAGGCAGTGTAGAAGAGGTTGGAGGCTGGAAAGACAAAAGCTTAACAGAATTGAAGCCTCAAAAGCAGAATCAGCTCCTCAGATGATATAAATCACCTGGACTCCCCTGACACACTGGTATTGCTGTAGCATGGCTTTTATGGATTGATTTAAGGGAAAATAAAGGTCAGAGGCTTAGCTGCAGAGGAGGCATCAGGGCTGGGACTGTTCAGCTCTGGGTGAGCAGTGATGAGCAACAAGAAGGATCTGCAAAGTCAGAAACAGGATGGAGAGGAGCCCCAAGAAAGATGCGTATATGCTGGAGCTATGCTAGCCCCAAAGACTGGGAGCAGAGCCTAGTGTCACCCGCTGAGGGTACGGAGCCAATTGGAGCTCAAATGTGCAGGGTTAGCTCAGGCACACTCATCCCGGGCTTGGGGAAAATCCAGATTTCAGTCTGGGCCTCACCATCAGTAACTCCGACCTTTTTCCCCATCTGGATGAGCACACAAAAAAAATCCCAGGAAGGGCAACATGGGGCCAGCTGGAAATGACGCCTGCAAATGTCACAGTGCTGCCGGGAACAGGGTCACTGCACCGCAAACCTGGCTGTGCAAACATCTCTTGCTAAATCGACTGCACGGGGGTGTTGTAGATTTGGGGGATAAAGGTTTCCTGAGCCACGGAAAGGCCAGCTCTCTGCCTGGGGACCTCCGAGAGGGTGGATTTTGTGAGAAATGTTCTTTATTTACTCAATCAGCCGCAGCCAGCCGCTGAGCTAAGAGCGGGCAAGTCTGCCTGTAGCGAGCGGCGGCGTGAGGGTTGCTGGCCACGATGAGGTGTTTGCTGTCTGCGCTGAGATTTGTGATGGTCCCAGAAGGCCCTTGGTGGGTGGGAGTGGGAATTCGCTTAACCTCGTTAACTGCGTCCTCTCTGCTGGCCAAAACCACCCTCTGCTTTACAACAAACACAGAATTGGTAGTAACAGCCCTCACAGGCCAGCCACGGTGTCACCGGCAGTTCTTCAAGGGATGGGATGCTGATGGTCTCCTCTGGGCCAGGAGGTCCCACCGTCGCTGTCATGGTCCCACTGAGGAGATGCTGTTTGTTTGAGGAGGAAGGAAGGATGGATTGTGACATCTCCGCTCTTCTTCTTTCCATCTTTGTCCCCCACTAAAATATATTTTGGGAAAAAATAAAAGGAAAATGAAACGGCGAGTGGGCTACACCCAGCTGGGAGGGTGGAGGTGGTGTGGGACCAGCAGCCCCATGCAGTCTGGAGGAGGGGGCGAAGCTGTGGGGCCTTGCCGGGCCCAGCTCCCTGGGGTTTATCTGACTGTCTGTTTTTATCATTGCTCTGTGAGAAGGAAGAGGGACCACACAGCAGCACAAAGTCCTGGAAATCTGCGAGGGAGGCCGTTCCCAGCACCCTTCCCTCCGCCGTCGCCCCTGTATACAATTGGCTATGAAGGACGTATGGCTCTGTATAGGCTCCAACTCAGTGAGATAACACCCTGCAATTAAATTCCTAATTACAGCCAGAGAATGCACTTTCCCAGCTCTGACCCTCCTGTCTTGGTTGCGCACGTGGGCGCTCTGATGGACCAAGCGACCAAGGCTGGGGTCATCCCATCTTGACTGGCCTGTCTGCTCCATCCCCTCCACATCGGACACTGCTGTCCCTCCTCTGCTGTTGCTTCTGAGGCATCCTGAAGGCTGCTTGTGCCCTATAGCTTTTCCTTTTCCCAAAAAAAAAAAAAAACAACCAAAAAGCTACAGTAGAAGCAGGGGGAGGAAATTGCTTCAAGTTTCTTAACTATCTCATGGAACAAAAATGCTTCTTAAGGCTGTTCAGGGAAAGAGAGGGTCAAATGTCCCTCATTAACGCTGATTTACTGAGAGGGCTGGGAAGTGGAAGAGGGAGACAATCCAGCTGCCTGTCTCAGTGCACAAGGAGCCTGGCCTGGGCTCCAGGCTGGGAGGTGAGGGCTGGTCCCCCCAGCATGGGATCAGGGTGGTGGGTTTATCTGCAGAAGGTACAGCAGGGTGCGGGTTGCTGCGCACCCATGCCAGGCTGCCTGCACCCCAGTGCAGACCTGACCTGCACTAAGATGGCAGAGAGGCAGAGCAGAGCTCCCTCGGCTCTTAGTAACAGTTTGGAAAAATTTGGTGACTTTCAGAAGAAAAGAGCAGAAGTTGAGTCCTTTGCAGGGAGGCTGGTGCTGGGTTGGAGCACTTTCCTTGCACCAACCTCAGCCCATGCGGCCCTTCGCTGGGCAGCCTCCAGCTGGAGCCTGGCAGAGAGGAAAGGGAGAAGGCTGGCCCAGATTTGAGGGTGTAAATCAGCAGGGTTCCTCTCCAGAGAGAGCTCAATTACATTGATTTACACTTGCTGCGGATTTGGTCCATTCAACCCAATTAAAACTCCAGAGGATGTGCAGAGAGGCAGGATGTAATTACCCGCACTGGAATCCCAGTTCAGAACAGGAGGCAGAGCTCTCCGGATCAAATTAATCCCTGGTGTAACTCTGCCGAAGTTACACCAGGGCTATAATTGGCCTGAAACATTTTAACTATCTCATTTAATGTTATTCATGCTCTGCTGGAGATGAGAATGTTTATCCTAAATGAGAGACTCTAATGCTCCGTAGCAATAATAGAGTGTGAGGTTTATGTGGTTTCTCATTTACAAGGATGCTGGGGAGGCCAGATTGTCATGGAAGATGCAGCAGATCCAGACTCCCCAAATCTTTAACCATTTCCATAGCTCCTGTGCTGACTGGTTGTCCCGTTGTCCTTCCTCCAATATGCCCACCCTACTCATGCCCAGGCTGCTTTTCCATCTCTTGGAGATGTTGGGGGCTTCTACCCCAGACCCAGCCAGGGGCAGAAGCAGCAGGAGATATCAAGTGGTAGAAGAGGGACTGGAAAGCACTAAGAGAGGCCTTTCAGGATTAAAGCTCCTATAAATCAGCAGAAGTGAGATTTCCCAGCAACAGACTTGCCTCCCCAGTGATGCTAAAACAGGGGATTTCCATCAATGAGAGCTGGTTCCATGGCCTTTCTCCAAGTCACTCCAGGGAAGCTGCCCCCCAGGCTGCTGCAAAAGGAGCAGTCAGTGCTGCAGGCAGCTCAGCAAGCACACAGAGTGCCACGGTCCCTGCTGTGAGCTGGACATCCCCACGGACAGCGTTTCCAGCTGCCAGCCCTGGGTTATCTACCAGGCTCAGAGGATGGTCCCGTGGTCATTTGAGCTGCCCCCCCCCAGAGGAGGGCAGAGCACGCTCCCCATGGTGGGGAGTAGCAAGGCACTCGTCACTCTCCATGGGGAACGTGTCTCGGGAACCACGATCCATCCCTTTACCCTTCCCATGGCGATGCCATTGGCCAGCCCAAGCACGCATCCTGCTTCTTGGAAAGCAAAGCCTGTGAGTTACATTCCTCCCTGCCACAGCTGTCCTCTGGTTGGTGGCACCCTGCCAGGGATGCAATTTGGCCCCGAACCTCCGCTGCGTGCCCCGCATCCTCCCAGAGCCAGCCCTGGCAGGTACCGTGCACTGCAGGCTCTGCATCGGCATCACTGGGCTTTTGGAGGATTGTCATTATCCGTCGTCAAATCATATTTCCACTCCCTAGGCAGACAGACCCCTCTGCTCCCTTGCCAGTGGAAACCGCAGGAAAAGCAGATCTCTTTGCTCCAAAGCAATTTTTAATGCCCTGTAGCTTAGCAGAGGCTCGAGCATGACAATTCATTCTGGCTCCTCTCTGTTCCTCAGAGGATATTAGATCCCTCTCTTGATACTTCCTCACTCTTTGTCGATGTTACCCTAGCTTTAATTTCCAGGGCTTCCAGACTGTTTTTAACAATGCTGAGCTTTCGACTTGCTTCCTTCAAACTTTCTCCAGCCATCCTTTCCCAGAGCCTAAATAGCTTTGATTATTCCCAGATGTTTTCAGTTTGTTAACCCCAGAGTAGTATTGTGTAACGATTTAGAAAGACGACTGGTAGCAGGCATCCTGGGTTCTCTTTCCTGGTTCACCAAATTACTTCCCGAGCAGAACACCTATGGGATTTATCCTACAGAAGCAATGCCATTAGCACCAGGTTATCTTGCTATAGACAACGGGACTAGAGGTGGCTGAAATCCTCTTGCTGGTAAAGATAACCCTCTGAAAGCATGGGTGATTTTCTCCACCCAGTTCCTCCTTATCCTCTCTGCTGGGATTCCTAAGCAGGATGACACGTTGGGGCAACAAGCCTGCAGGGAAGCCTTTGAGCAGGCATCGCGGAGGCTGCCAGGCAGCACCTACTGGAAAACACCTTGTTCACCTCCAGGCCAGGCTGGATTGAAGCTCTGGCCATCCCTACCCGCCAGCCACCCAGCCAAAAGCACAACAGCAGCTCTGCTCGGGCCAAGTTTTCCTTGGCCTGGGAGGATGCGTGCGTGTATCCTGACAAGCCAAAGTGTGGGGAGTAAGGAGTTTTACACAACTGGCTGAGCTCCTACCAAACCTCTGCGGTCCTCCTGAGTCCGGCAATTCTGCCGCTCTCACGCTTAAACCATTGCATTGCTAAGCACAGATAAAAAACATCCCCAGTCCCACTAGCAGAGACCCAGGGTGTAGCTGAGCTGGCAGAAGAATGCAGTCCCTCTCAACGATCCATAAATCTTCCCGAGATCACCCCAAATACCCCATATTTCCTGGTGCCTCCACCCACCCTGCCAGATCCTTCCGCTTCTGTTTCTCAGCCCAGTGCTCAGCCCCACACAGCCCAAGGTTACTGGGACGGATGTGAATACATCACATAGCATCTCCCTCCCATATGCGGAGGACCACGCCTGGGCAGGACAAGGAACAACAACAAAGAAGGAGGAGAACAAGACGGGAAAAGGAAAAAAAGCATCAAGATAGAATATTTTTTTTAGCAGAGGACTAAGCTAAGGAACAAACCAACCTGCCCCAACATTTCCCCATGGCTGCAGCGGGTGAGAAGCAATCCAGCAGCACCTAGCCCTTGTATGGTCAAAGTAACCTGCTGTACGAACACCCTGCCCCAAGGAAAATGTCCATGCCTCTGCCTGGGACAGAGAGCATCCCCAGCACCCTGTCCCACCACAGCAGGGTGCAGCGTAGTGCTGAGCAGACGTGCCTCAGGCCGGCTCTGTCTGAGCTGGCTGGGGCAGGGCTGCACCCAAAGGTGCTCAGGAGAGCAGGGAGGAGGTTGAGGGAGGAGGACCAGAAAGCCAAGCTGTGAGTGAAGACTGTCAGTGCTTGGAAAGCGCAACCAATTTGCTTTTAGCACAGTTCATGCCTTTCCAACAGTGCCTAGAATAACAAATTCCTTCCACCCTCCAAGCCTGAACGCTGGAGGAAGCTGCTGAGAAACTTAATTGATTAGCTGGATGCGTGCACAGAAAAAAAATGCCCAGCATCAAGGAAGTCACTGTCTTGACAGTTAATGCAGACACTGGTGGGAGATTAGAGAGACCAGCTGCAGTTTTTTAATCACACAACCTCATCTTTTAGTCTGGGAACAAGGCAAGGTCTGTTTCGATGGGGCGACCCATTTTGCAGTGACGTCGAGGGGCTGGAGCATTAGGGCTGTACCCACACTGTGCTCACCACCCACCCAGGGCTCGCTGGGGAAGCATGGCCCGATCCTCAGTGGTGGAACCTTCAGCCGATGAAGGGCAAGGAGGCGGGCTTCGGGCTGCCTGCACCTCTCACCCCGCGCTCTCCAGCCCCAGAGGTCCTCTCAGCCCTGGCAGCCCCCGAGCAGCAGGAGGAGATGCCCCAAGAGCAACTTCAGCGTCCAGGGTGCAGCGGACGGAGCTGAGCACATTGGAGGAGCTGAGTTTCCAGATGCCTCCCAGCATCCTCCCAAAAAAAGAGGTGTCCCAACTTCCTTAGCCCCTGCAGGCCATCTCCCCACCTCCCAGCCCCTGCCTAGGCTTTCTGCTTTGCTAGTCACATCTCTAGCTCTGCCCTGCCTGCCTGCCACAGAGTCACCGCCTGCAACTCTGTCACCGCGCAGGATTGCTTTCCCCGGTTGGCAAAAGAAAACAAGAAGCCAAAGGCCTGCAGGGGCTGTGAACTTGCCTGTCATGTTCTCTGACAGCATCAAAACCTTTGGCCGTTTGTGTTTTTCCCAAACTGTCACCGCTCGTCACACCCCTTGTTTAAACCTCTGATCCTGAAAGCTTCCCTGAGCCCTCTGCAAAACAAATGGAGAGAGCGCGGTCTGTTCTCCAAGGAGATAGGACACCACCGCAAAAGCAATGAGGCTGACGATGCCAGAGCTCCCCAGAGCAGGTACAGGCAGCGCCAAGCGTGCATGCCTGTGCTGTGCGGCTGCCAGGGGTGGGAGGCAGGCAGCCTGCTAACCCCCAGCTTCCCCCCCTCCCTCAAACCGCTCAGCTGCTGCTTTTTACCTCGGGGGAGGATGGAAGGGAAAGGAAAGGGCTCGGTCCTCCTGTTTGCTCTCTGCTGAGCAGAGCTGCTCTCCTGCCCCCCATTTCCCCTATTGCTGCTATTTGCTATTTGACCTGAGCAGCCCAGAGGAATTTTAGTCACGGTGCATTCCTAGCACAGCATCTGTTTTCTAGAGCAAAACGGGAACAGCTGCCAAGAAACAAATCTTCCCCTGATGCCTGGCACTTCTCATGGGTGGAACTAAACTTCTTGAAACCCCAGGGGAAAAACCACCAGCGCTCAGCTGCAGCAAAACCCACCCCACTCCAGCCAGTCCCCTCCAGGGATTTTTGCAGCACGAGGGGGCTCAGACAGAGACTAATGATCATCATGATAGCATCCATACGGTACCACTTTCGAAGCTTTGAGTGAAAGAGGAGCTAAAGAGAGATCTCCTCTTTAGCTGAAGGCAGAGTGCTGTGGGAAAGAGTGCACTCTGGCTGAACCCCCCCAGCCCCAGCATCCAAGTCCATCTGTGCCCAGTGTCCTCCTACCTGTCCAAGCCTGTCGTGCCTGTTGTAACTGAGCAGGATAAAGTCAGGTAGATGGTGCTGATATGGAACACGCTGAGTTCACACGTGGCTTGCTGTGAAAGAGATTTTGAGGCTTGTTAGGGCTAAGTGAGGTTTGTCCCCAAGAGCTGTGAGAAAGCCTGGTGCTATCAGAGTCAGTCTAGCGAGGAGGGATGCGCACAGGGGCTGCGTGGGCTGAGCCAGCTCTCAGATTTCAGGTGGAGGTGTCTACATCCACGGGAATTCTGCGTGCTTGAATAGCAGAGCTGACAGACGCACATAACCCCTTTCCCTATGAAGGTTAATATCTCCCCCAGGTATTAACCAAGCACGGGACAGGGCCTGCAACAGTCCCTCTGCCATGTCTGTGCGTTTCTTCTCAGATTGCTGTGGCTCCGCAGGTTTTCGATGGAGGCTAAAGAGTGATGTACAGTCTCTGGTTACCAGGAGGAGTGAGGAACAGAGATGCTCAGGCAGCTGATGCAGTCAGGCAGAGCTCCAGCAATGCTTTGGGAGCAGCAGAATTACTCAGGAACAGGGAGGTGGTCAGAGATAGCCAGAAGTGGAAAGGTTTTCTGGAGGCCTGGGACCAGCTGAGACAAACAAGCAGCCTCAGAGCACATGGTTTCTTGGCCCTTCCAGCTGAAGGGACAACATTTGCTCTGTGTTTGCTCACATCTTGAATATGATAGATAGAATAAGGTCAGAAATATTGGTAACACGGTTTCTTGGAGGGCTTATACCAGCTGACATCTGTTTTTTTTGGTAACCAGGTTCCACCCTCCATCACGACACAGAAGGCAGCCTTCGGGAAATATCAAGGCAATATGCTTTTTCGTGTTCACCCTGATTAAGACCGACGTTTATCTTGAAAGTACCCACTGCAGTCAGTGCTCACCAGTCCCAGTCTGACAGCAATGGGCCCGATGGAGGTTCAGCTACACCTTCTCAGTGCAGCATTTTAGCAGGATAAGCTGGAAGAGGCTCAGTTAGTAGCGGTACCAGCCAATAACTCACACCATCTCAGTGGTTCACTCAAGTAGGGGCACTGTTTTTTCCAACTGTGAAGATTTTTAGGCATGAAGAATATAAAGTTCACAGCTAGGACAGACGTAGCGCTGATCTGCTAAAGCCTAAGGCTGTGACACCAGGTTAACCCCTGTTAAGAAGCATTTAGGTTTTCTCTGAAGGTAACATGAAGTTCACATTGCAACACACATCACATCCTTGGTCATTGAAAGTCCCGGGAGATTACCACGAACGCTGCAGAATGACTAGAGCTGCTGACTGCAGGCAAGTCATGACAGCACTTTAGCTTGTAAGTTGAAAATAGCAGAAAAGTCTGATCCTTGAAAAAGCAGGAGTTTGTTTGCGATCCAGGCTTTCAGGCCAGGTTTGCACAGCAAGCCAGTCTCAGCAAGACTAGAATGCAGCTTCTCCTTCCGTTTCTTGGCTAGACCAGGCCGTTCTCTTATAACAACACACGCAAAGTCCACCGTCGCAAACACCATCTGCTGAAGAGGAGGAAGGTTTCACACTGTGTCAGTCTCTTTTATCTCAGTGTAGGTTCTGCACAGGAGCTGGCTGGAGTTGGAAAAGCAAAGGAGACCCCAACAACAGCTTTTCCTGGTGCTGTCTGTGGGCAGTTACTGATTTCAGAGGCAGGAACAGCACATAGGCAGACCAGTCCCTCACACCACCCTTCAGATTTTGATTGAAAGTAGTATCAGGGTTTTCCCCCACCAAACTGCATGAAGCCCCAGGCAACAGAAGCAACCCTGCTCAAGAGCTAAGCCAGCACAGCTGAGCACAGTCTTTCTGCTCTGGACCAGGTCACTCCAGCAATAGAAGTGGCAACAGCAAGGCAGGGACTGGCTGTACGAGGAACCACTACATACATCTCCCCTCCCACATTTGCACAAAGGTATGGCCACACACAAGTCAGCAGCAGTAAGGCCAGCTTCTTAAGCCACCCAACAGGTATTTGAGCTTCTCTGGAGACAGCATCTTCAGATCACAGCTCAGAACCATTGTCAGACTGAACAACTGAAGCCGGGACATAATTCTAGAGACTGTAGAGCAAATACAGCAGATCAGAACACATTTCTATAGCAATGCAGGTTGCACACACCAGCCAAAGCAACTCACAGCAGAGACACCTCACAGCAGAAAGCAGCTACCCAGCTACAGATGCTGAGGTGATATATACCCCACAGCTCAGCATGGGGCCAAGCAGGATTGGGCCAGAGGGAGACTGGGGCAGGGTCTGGGCAGGAGCACAGCAGGTGGGACTTGGCAGAAATGAGCCCTGATGTGGGGCAGGTGACCAGCTGAGACGTGTTTGGTGGGGAGTACGGTCCTCCTCTACTCCCCAGGAAGCTTGTTCTCATATGTCCTCCTTACAGGTGCACCGTCATTTTCCTAGCCCAAAGTCTCCCCCATGCTGAGAAGGATGGCCCCCTTCCCCTGAGATCCCACACAGGTGATGGTCCTGCTCCAGAGCTCAGGATCTGGGACCTCAAGTGTCAGATCTGCATGGAGACTAGAAAGCAGCCACTGATCTCCAGCAGCCTGCGATACCTGGGGCTTCATATCAAGTCCCTCTCAGCCTGGAGCCAAACCAGGATACAGCTCCAGCTCTGCAACAGTAAAAAGCTGAATTAGTTAAAGTCATGTTGCCAGCTGTGTGTTTAAACAGGAATTACATAGGGTTTCTGCTGTGGTAATGCACCAGGTGCCGGCAGCGCTGCCGCGGCAGATAAGGAAGGAGGGGCAGTGGGATGGAAACTGGGAGCCCCTGTCTCCTGAGAGAGGTGCACAGGGGAAAGAGGGGCTCCCGATTCCTGCCCTGCTCATATGCAGGCAAGACACCCCAGCAGTCAGCCAGCCCCAGCACCTTGCTCCTTTGAGCTCCCTGGCTCCTGCTGAGTTTTGACCACCATGAACCTTAGGTCTGGGAAAGAAAAACATCGTCAGGAGCACTCACAGCCACTGACTCCTAGCATAGATGCCCTGGCCGTGAACTGGACTCCTATGGCACAGGGAGGCTGCCAAATGCAGACATCAAAGGTGGTGCCTGTGCCAAACTGCAGCCTCTTGGAGGAAGATGTTAGGGAAGTGATTATGAATTTGGAGCCTCACAAAGCGTGTTGGCAGCTGGATCCTCTGGATGAATAAAACCCTGCCAAAAATTAAGATCTGTTTCTGTGAAGCTGAAACAGCAAACTTGTTTGTCTTTCCTCCTTCCCCTCCCAACCACGTTGTTGTTTTAAACATTTACAGAGACCTTTATACTGTTTAAATAATGATCTGGGAAGGGGGGGGGGATTTTTCACTTTTTTGCCAGCTGCTCCAAGTCAGCAGCACTTCACACGCAACTTCTGGTAAGTCAGGTGCTGTGATTTGAGACATTACCATCCACCCTGTCCTGGTTACCCCTGCCTCAGTTTGCCTGCCCCACTGCTGGTCTGGCGGAAGGAACCCCTGCAACCTCCCCTAAGCCTCAGTCATGCCCCCACCAGCTTCCAGGGAAGGGGGTTCCCCAGGGACCAGCGAGCCGCAGCACCTCCCTCTCTGCAGGCTCTGCTGTGGGTCTGTGCGGGAGGAGTGCCAGCAAGTGCACCCCTTGGTTTGCCAGATAAAGGGGTGTACATCCAGCTCCCACCACATAGCCCCCCCCTCTAAGCCCCCGGCAGCACTCCCTAAGCCGCAGAGCTCGCACACCGGTGCTGGTGCACACATATGTGTCAGGCAGCCATGGTGGGGCTTTCTCCCCCTGATGTGGCAAGGAGAGGTGGAGGAGGATGCTGCCGCGGCTGAGTTCTCCCATCCCCGAGCACAAGTGCTACGGAAGATCAGCCATCTCCGCGGTGCGTGTTCTCCCGCCCACCTCCTTCAGCAGCAAGGCTGCTCGAGATGACAGCTGAAGGGAGAAAGGAGAGCACTTGAAATGTGCAGGGGGAGAGATGGCTGAAGACAGACCGACCTTTATGCAACAACAGAAGCATTAGGTCAACAGCAAAGCAGCAGTCCGTGTGTTGGTAGTTAAATCAGAAGGGCACATGAGTCTCTCCTTCGTGGGCAGGTCTCCAAGAATTGGGGGTTGCGTTGGGCTGATCGAGTTTTATTTGCAACCTGGCAGAGGCTGGGGAGAAAAGGAGCGAGGAAGGCTGTTGAGGAGAGCTGGAGGCTTTTTGCAGGATGTTTGGACTGAGTGAAAGGGCAGAGAAGTGAGTATGAGGCATGCTGTGAAAGCAGGATGTGGGATAGAGAAAATGTTTATACAGTCAACCGTGGGCTAATCCACGGGAGGCTTTAGAGACCATAAAAGCCATCTGCAAGTGGATAGATCACATTCTGTAGGAAACTAGTGGTTTAAAACAATGCTACCCTCACTCTTTGATCTGTTCTGAAGAGATCAGACTTGGGAGCCTGAAGAGAAGAGAAGGATAAGTAGATCCATAAGCTCTGCCCACATAGGCAGGATGGGTAGGAAGGACCATTCGTGGTCTCTTCCTGTACAAGAACTTGGGGCCACCATAAAAAACTAACGGAAGCCAGACAAAGAACAAATGAAAGGAAGCTGGTCCCTCTCGCAGCACCGGCTGGTCTGTGCAAGTCCCCCCCACTGGAGGGAACGGCTGTTACAGGTTCACAGGGATACTGGGCAAGTTCACAGAAAAGAAAGTTACTGAAATATCCATTTCAGAGAAAACCTGTTAGTGGAGGCACTGAACTAACATCTGGCTCTCAAAGTCTGCACTCCTCAAATGGCTGGTGGGGCACTGGGAGATGTATCATATGTAATCACCCCACTTTTGCGCTTTCCGAGGCATCCATTTGGGGTATCTCTTGGGAAAATGACAGTGGTCTGGATGGCCCTTGGTCTGATACCCTGCAGCAGGGCTCCCTCAAGGAGCTGTCACCCAGAGGCTGCCCTCAATAGATCTTACAGACAGCAGGGACAATAACTGCAGGCCTTTAACTGACTGCCCTCCATAATCTAGCGAGACCTCCGTTTACCACTTTGAACTTGGTCAAATTAGGCATTCAGACTGCTTCCCCTGCATAAGGGCAAGAGAAAATACCCAACAGGACCTAAAATAATGTGACCTTTCATCATTTAAAAATGTTCTTTCCCACTAAGCAGTGAAAGTAGCAGAGATGCTATTCTTAAAAGTACCTCAGAACAATTATCTCCTTCTGGTATAAACGATGGGAAGCAAGAGGTGAGCCAGAGATATGGCATTTGCAATTCTCCATTTTCAGCCTTTAGTAGGAAGAAATGTTGGCAATTTGTATTGTGCGCTGACACAATTGCTTGACCTCAGTGCAGCTTATGCTAATTACGTGCAAGAATATGCTTGTTCGCTCCGTGCGTGCCTAGCATATTTCTTGTACCTAAGCTTGATAGATGAAATATTGCTTATATGACAGTGCAGATTGGGTTGACTGAAGCAACGGCTGGTTGGCTGAGTGATCCAGGCAAACAGAAATACTGTTTGTGATAAAAGAGGACCTGAGAAGTTCCTCATTAATATTGCCTAGATATTTTTATACCAACTCACTCCCTTTCTGCTTACCATGCCTTTAATCTCTCAGGCAGACACAGAAAACAGAGAGGATCCATCTCTGGCCAAAGCAAGGTCAACTCACAGTTCAGCTCAGTGTTTTATCTAGCTTGGCCTTAAAGACCTTCCGCGATGGAAATCTTACTCCTGGTTTCTCTAGCCTGACAGTCTTAAGTTTTTCCTACCATCTTTGAGTGCATTTGTGTAGCTGCACACATCTTCCATCCAGGATATGTATTTTAATTAAACATACTCATCCATGAAGAGGCTGGATTCCTGCTGCTATTGTTTAACAAGTGCATATGTCTGGCCCCAGGTTTTAACCGTGCACGCACTGCAGTCGGAACAATTTGTTGTGTGCTCTCTGTTCTGATCAGCTCCTCCAAGGAACGAAGCTGTGAATGCAGTCTGGCTAGCTTTGACAAGACGGTCACTTTGCCTAGCTGGGACATCAGACCTGAAGTGATCAAGTGATCATGGCTGTGATCATGAAGTGATCATGGCTGAAGTTGCTATTTCTTCTGCTGTTCAGCACCATTGGGAGGAGAAAAGGAAACCTTTTCTGCTCTCCACCTGCAGGAATCCATACCATAGCTCTTCCAGCAGATACCACCACGCTCCCAGAAAAGCCATCGCTTCATTGCAGATATTCTGTAAAGAAAAAGGGTCTTGTTATTCAGTGTGCAAGGTTCAGCCTTTAGACAGGCCCCAGTTACAGCAGAGCATTTCTGAGCCTGCTAAAATTCTACGTAAGCACACAGGACATGCTGAGGAGGAATGGGTTTAAGCGTGTATTTAACATTAAACGGAGGCTTAAGAGCTTTGCTGCTGGGAGAAGGGAAGGACGTTTTTGTTTGCAGCATGCCTCGTCCTGTGGGGGAAGGTGTTGCTTGTCTGCTACTGAACTCCCAAGAGTCTTTCTGGTATTTCTTGGGACTGATTTGAAGCAGCAAACACCAGGAGCTGGGGCCTCATGGCAGGCTTTTTTTTAACACTACGGATCTTTTCTCTCAGAAGTCTGGCACCTGAAATACCAGCAAGCAATCTCCAGCCGTACCCCAGGGGACTGTTCTTTGTGCACTGCTGTGCACACAGCATATGTAACAGAGACAAGCATCAATCCAGCCACCCCCTGCACCTCGGCGTCTCCTCGTGCTTCGTATGCTCAAGCCATGCAGGGGGCTGGTGCCTGCCAGACGCAGTTAGCAATGGGGGACTCGCTTTTTAATATGTTCAAATACCCTGGTTTCTTCCCCCGGCCATATGTCGAAGACGATAGCCACAGCAGGGCGTCTCTGAATGAGCGGATGCTTTGTTTCTCCAGGCTTTGTGGAACCCTGTCTACAGGGTGGGACCAGGACAGGCAGAGGGGGAAATCAAAAGGAAATCAAATTGCTGTCAGTAAGCACGGGGAGTCTCTCCCTGGAGGGACTTACAGGCAGCCAAGAGGGGAAATGGGTGGTAAATTGGGAGGAGACCTCCTCCTTCAATTTAAGCGTGGGATCAAAGCCCAGCTGAAGTTGGAGAAGTTCTGTCATTGATTTCCGTTTGTCTTTCCGCCTTTCCCTTCTCTGTCACATATTCTGCCCATTCTCCTGTTATCTGCTCTAGGGATAACCAAATACCCTACAGGAGAGCTCAGACTTCTCTGCAGAGGGTAATGCTGTGGCTTTGTAGGACAGACGCTGAAGCGGCTTGAGAAAGCAGAAAGATGGGGACTTAATGCAGCATATGATTTGCTGGAGGAAGCAATCCCTTTCAGATCCTCTGTCACGAAGTTGAGAGCAGCCCCAAAATATTCACACACAGAATATCTCCATGCCCTTTTAATAGCTCTCCTTACTTGCTCAACACAAACAGAAGTCCTTTCAAAGACTGGAGCAAGAAAATACTGTAACTGATGGAGAGCAGCCACAGGAAATCTATCAAAATTGTGGCCAAATTGCCTTTGGGACAGCATGGCAACTGCCCGAGGAGGGAGAACATGTTCAACCAGAACTGTTCAAACCAGACTATAACTCCCTTCGCACCCCTAGGAAGGTACACAAAGCCTTCAGAAGAGCCACCACGTTCTGCTGACCTCTGGGAGGCTTTGCCTTGTACTGCAGCTCCCGGGTGAAGTTTGCACGCCAAAGATGTGTGTGACACGGACGCCCTCTAAAGGGAACTGCTGAGAAAACTTGATTCGAAGTTGCAGAGGTCTAAGAAAGCATGGGCATAGGTGAGGCAACGACCATCTCCCTTCATCCAGAGTCTTTGTTCTGCCTCTTGGAAACATTATCCATGCACCGCACCCATGAATAATGACAGCAAATCTACTGCTTACTTAGCTCACGCTATTCTCCTTTGCTTTTAATTTTTGAATCAGTTCATTACTTGGTACCTTGCAGAGCTCACCTGTTTATAGGCACAAGTAGAGAGTTACTCTATGGTCTGAGCAGCTTTCACCCAAAAATCAAGATGGTGACAAAACCCTCAGCACATCTGAGCCTACATCTGCTCTCCTTCCAGGATCTGAACTCTGCACAAGGGAGGATTTTAGTTGCTTTGTTCAATTTTAAAAACCTTACATCCCTTGGGGACTTAAAGGGCTAATTCCAGTTGCAGGGGTTTATGTATTTGCTTATTCCGAAAGCTAAAAGTGGTCAGGCAGACTGCCAGCCACATCTTCACAGAGCAAAGGCCCCGCAACAAAGGCTGTGTTAGTTACTGCCATTCGGTATCATCAGCCGCCTTCCCACCAGGCCAAACACCCATGCAACAGGCTCCTGCAGGGCAGGAAGGCGCTGAAGCTCTCTCCTGTCCTCACACCAGGGCATGGGACTCGCTGCAGGCTGCTGCCTCCAGGCTTCTGCCCAACCTGCCAGGGGAGCCTGCGAGGCTTTCTGCAGCTACCAGAGGGCACAGAGAGCTGGGGAAGACCTCATAGTCAGCCACTTATTTTGGAAGCTGCTTATTTTTAACAGCATGTTGGCATCTATTTACAGCCTTCTTGCACCACTGTAAAAAAANTTCTTGCAGTCTGTTGACTTCTTATGAGAGACTTAAGAAACAGTATTGATCACTCTGGAGAGCAAAGGACTCCCGAGTCGTGTTAAATCTATGCTGTGGAACAAAAAAACCCATCAGGTTCTAAAATAGAAGCAAGGCCAGGAGGATCCAGGCACTAAAAATAAACATGAAGTCACGCTGCCTTTCCCTGGGAACTTGACTGCCTTGCCTGGAGAGGGGCCTCCCAGGGCGCAGGGCCGGCCGGTGCGGGCAGCAGCATGGAGCCATCTTCCGGCCCTGGGAGGGAACCCAGGAGTGGAGAGACACCCAGCTCCTCGGCAGGGCTTCCCTCCAGCTCACAGCACTCCGCTTTTCTGGATGACACGAGGCATTGTTTTCACAGGCTCACCAGTCCGGGCAGCCACGTCAGACAACAGAGGAGTTGGCCACACCATACGACACCAACGTAGGAAGCTCTTACCCTTGCTATTGCTGTGGGGAACCAGGCGACTTTCCATGAACACATCTTCGATTCAAACGCCCCAACGGACTGTGAATCACCACCTCTCAGACATTTCAGGGGTCACACCCGGGCTTTCATCTATACTCAAGACTTCTCTGCTTTCAGACTCAGGTTTGTCTGCTTCCTATTTCCAGTCACTGGAGCTTTTCACCACAAGGGTGGATAAAGCTTTGGGGCAGTAAAGTGGATATTAGCTATTCTTATTCCCCCCCTCCCCGCCCCTTGGTCCCATTTACACTTTGTTACTGTTCATAAGCTAAACAGGATTCTACAGATGTCATGGCAGTTTTTAACAGCGAAGGACATACTGGAAGCATCACATATTCAAAGCACAGCACATACATTTACCAACTAATCTCTGACTAATCCCCAATCTCCAACTAATTAGACTTTTTGAAGTGTGCCCCTGCGTACATGAGCTAATGCTTCTTCAGCCTTTTGAAGCACTTAGCGTGCTAAGTACAATCATGCACGTCTCCCTAGTAAACAGGGCACATGAAGAACGAATAAATGCAATTAACAAGAAGCATGATGGTGCAAAAACTCTGTGCACGGAGCCCGGGCCCAGCTGTGGCCTCACCAGCCCGCGTCGCCCAGGCTGACCCCGTCCACCTCCATGGCTTCCCTGCAGCGGCTGCCGAGCCCTCGCGTGAGGCGACAGCCGCAGAAGCGGCCTCTGGAAGAGCCGACCCTCACTCTAGTCATAAATTACACACGCTTATTTCTTTGCCTTTCTCCTAGTTGGCACCTCCAGCCGGCAGACGGAGGATGAAGCGAAG
>VZSZ01010816.1:80059-116590 GCA_013398815.1 Ibidorhyncha struthersii
ATTTTTGGAAGGGAAGTGCTGCAATTTCTTTTTTGAAAGTGTATTTTTGAGACTACTTTAGTTAAACTCATCTAAACAAAGAAAACAGCCCTGCGAACTAAAGGATATGCATACCAAAATGTTTCTTACAGCGGGGGAAGGGACTCGGCAAGGAAAACAAGCGTTTCAGTTATCTGCAGTGATTTTGGGAGGGCTGGATTTTTAGGAAGCCACGAAACTGGGGGAGCAGCAGCACCGTGAGCCCTGCTGTGTCCAAACCCTCGGCACTGCACCCACGGCTCTCTGAGCACCCACGACATGTCACCCCAGGGTGTCACCCACTTCCCCAAATATTACTCAGACCCAAAAAAACCCAGGGCCAAACCCCATCCCTGCTCCGCACACCCCCATGCCGGTGTATTCACGGCTGCATTTTCCCCAACACTTCTTATCCCCCCAGATCCAACCACCCCCCCGTCCATTCCTCCCATGTAGACACATTCCCAAGGCTGCTCCTTGTTCAAAGGAAGATAAATGCAAAAATCATTTCATATGAGTTTGCTTGGGTCTCCATTTGCTTGCATCACTGAAAGTCCCCCAGCTGCTGGCCCCGCTCCTCTAGGGATTTTGGCTGTGCCGGGAGGGCACCGTGCCGGCATCCACAAAGTGCCCAGGTTGCATTGGTGGCAATGTCCTGGTGCAAACACGGGAGCAGGGCCGTGACCTGAGGCTGGCAGCGGTGGCAGCGCTGGCCTCGTCCCACTGGGAGAGTGGACATTGGACCTGGATCACCACGAGGGGTTGGTGGCCGGGCTGATTTTAAAGAAAACTTGCAGGGAACAAGCCCTGCCGTCGTGCAGGGGCAGGCAGGCTCGGCTGGGCACGGAGCGTCTCGGGGAAGCAGAAAGCAGGCAAGAAGCAGGAAGGACAGGTCAGAGCACAGACACGCAGGGATGAAATCGGGTCTAAATCCCAGCTGGAGCTAAAAGTACAAAAGAAGGGCAGGAAGAGGGAGTTAACACGTTCCCTAGTAGCAAAAGGCAGCTCAGAGAACATGTGGGTCCACTGATGGAAGAATTTGATGCTTTTTGCCTGTGTGTCCACCAGCAAAGCCTGCTCCCAGCTCTTGGGGGTACCAGCACAGTCTGGGAGAGACTCAGGGCCAGCGGACGGGGTACAAGAGTCTGGGTCCTGCTCAAAGGTCCTCCAGCCTGGAGCCTGTCCCCACCCAGTGTGACTCGGGGATCCCCCTTGTTCCTCTGACCTGACGGACCCGCTCCCTGCGACTCAGCACCTCAGCTCATGTGCTCTTGACTCTGGTCCTTCGTTAATCACAGCTAATTATTACCCACTGTTCTAGTAAGTCACAAGGGACATATCAAGGCTTGGCCCTGGAGGTGGCCGACCGATGGTCCGGAGCGAGCGGCCTGGAGAAAGTCAGGAATTTGCCATTGGGAGACATTTATGGCCCAATTATGCAAACGCTGGTGGAGTGGCAGCTTCGGTGCCCAGAGGGATGGAGGAGCTGGTTTCTTCACATTGCTCTCATCTCTCTGTTTCCATGATGTATGGTTTTCTACTGCTGGGTTTTTTTTTTTTTCAAAAGGGTGAAAATGAGATGCACAGTTCTTCATCTGCTCTACTTGCTTTGTGCTATGATGCATTTTGGCCCATGCCCCAAAATTAAGTGGTTCTTAATTTAGAAGTTAAATAAGTGTGAAAACCTTTTAGGATGATAGTTGCCAAATAAAGATTAGGAAAAGAACACAAAAGAAATTACAACGAAAACCAGCAAGCATCATTTTTAGCCTGGGCTTTTTATTCCAGTGATTACTTCTTGGAAACAAAACCCCAGCTATCCACATGGCTAGAGCGAGCGAGAGGAAAATAAGCACATTTTGCACCAGCTGGCTGCTGGCCACGGGTTGGTGGAGGGAAGTCTTGCAGTCTTTGCCATGATGAACTGTCCAGCTGGGAGAAAGAGATCTCCAAAAATCTCCTGGAGGATTTATATATCCCAGTTTGCTCAGCACAGGTCAGAGGTGCATTTAAGAAAGTGCCAAAAATCTGCTCATAGGAAATTTCCCTGAAATGCAAAGTCTGGACCTAGGAACGCGTCTCTGTGTCAGCCCCGCTGGAGAACGTGGGGCCATATGGCTGCCTGTGGAGGCAAGGCCATCGCATAATGAAAAATTTGTCAGCAGATGTCTCGGGAGGCTGACGCACAGCCCCTTCCCGACGGGGCGAGGACAGCAGCGAGAGCACGCCTCGGCCAAACTTCCTCTCACCAGGTCTCCCGCAGGAACGTGGTCAGGCAAAGCGCCTGCCCGCACTCACGCTGCCTGGGTGGTACTGTGGATGCTCCTCATGTTCTTTGCTCGGATTTTTAGGTGTTACTGCAACCAAAGTCAGGAGGTGAGCAGGGAAGTGACCGCACGGAGGATGCTTGGGCATGGAGAGCCCAGTGCCCGCGTAGTGCAGGACCTGTGTGGCGGCAGCACTCAGCTGTGGGTCCAGAGGTGCTCAGGGCTGTGCTCAGCATCACCCCATGGCAACTGCAGCTCCGAGCGCTGGGCTCTGTCTGCCTTTCTGCCTTGTGCACAACCCCACGCTGTGGGTGGGGAAAGGGGCTCAGGGATACAGCTGTGCAGTCAAACCGAGCTGATGTGCCCCATCTCTGTGCCAACGTGGCAGGACACGGTCCCCCCTCTTTAGTCCCCTCCCGCTCCTTGCAAAAGCAGCAAGACTGTGGGGACGAGCCATGGGCTGGGGTGGCAGGTTGGGACCTCACATGCGGTGGCAGTACGTGGCTTACGCTGGCTGTCTCCCCTCTGCGCTCAGCCCAGTTCTTATCGCAGAGACGTCCGCACACTCAGAGGCGCTGGTCAGCCCTAGACACCATTGACCATGGCCAAGATAAGCCAAACACACAGTCCGAAGGCCATCCCCTCCCCACCAATCATGAGGCAATCTGCGAGGCTCTGGTTTACGCCCTGGAGGGGTGCAGAGCTGGGAAATATCTTTGAGAAACTGGGGTGACATAACACAAACAACTACCTTCCTCTCTCTTGGCTGCTCTGGACGGGGCAGGGCAGACATGGACTGATCCTGCCCTGTTCTCAGCAGCGCAGATCTCCCTGAGGTCTGTTGAAACAGGGGAGCCTCAAAGCCATGGGGCCAGGCTCTGCCCCAGAGCACAAAGCTGGGGAGAGGGGACACTGTCTCTGACTGTGGGCTGGTGGCAGCCCCTTGTCTGCCTGTGCAGCCCCCACCTGATGTGGCATGGCTGCTGTGGGAGCGATGGAGGGAGCCTTGGGCTGTTCCCAGGACTTAGCAAGTGTCTTTCCAGGATTTACCACCCTGAAGGCTGGGTCAAGCTAAGCTGGGAAAGCCCTGCGGCACCCAGGGTCCTGCTGCCCAGCCTGGCAGAGAAGCCCAGACTACCACAGCTCCTTGGCGTGGGAACCAGGGGCTGCTGCACCCCCAGGAGCTGTTTGTCTGCAGGGCTCTGCCCCACACCTGGAGATTAGGGCTCAGTGCAGGGGAGGACCTCGAACGTCATGTAGTGGTTTTTGCACAACAAAGCCATGGGCTGCTCCTTTATCTTATTCTCCCTCCCCTATTATCAATAGTTTTTCTGGTCCAACTGGATTTCCCTGCTGCCACATCCCCAACATAGAAAGAAGGTCCGCACAGCACAGTGGAGGTGAGGAGGGTGAGCCTCCCCACCCCTGCACGCTGAGCACCTGCCCCAAACTTCTGTGCACTTGGGGAATGTAAATAGCATCTGGTTAGTCACCAGCATAGAGGTTTTTGTGCTGACCTGGAGCCAGCACACACCTCTGCTACGCTCCCAGGGCACCCAGTGAACCATGGCTGCTTGAGAGCGACACATCTGGAGGAAGCATCTGCTCCGTGCTGGGAAGGCCAGGCACTGGTATCCAGCTCTGCCTGCTCTGTGCCTCAGTTTCTTGCCTAGGAACAAGAGAGACAGAAGCGACAATCTGGATGTGCCACCATGGCACATGGCTGCCTCGGAGCCATGTGTGGCACACGCAGTGGCTCCCTCCGGCACCTGGTTGGGTTTGATCTTGGCTGCCAGAGCTAGCAGGCACCCCAAGCCCCAGGACACAGTGCAGAGCCCATCTCCTCCCTGCTCCCGGTCAGCCCAACCTTTCAGGTTCCAGAGAGTGGGGTTGGGCTGACCAGGAGATGGGACAAGATGGACTCTGCACTGCCCGCTCATCCCCAAAGTGCATCTCCGTTCCCCAGCCCAGCAAGTCCCGTCCATCCACTTCCTCCTGCTTCGGCCCCAGCCCCAGCTGAGGAGCTACGTGCCTGCGAACATGCAGCAGGACATGGTCCCTGCTTCGTTCTGCTAGACAGAGCAGTCACACCGCAAAAGGGGAAAAGGTGGAAACCAAACAAAAGATTCGAAGCCCTGCCAGGAAAGTGACACCGCAAGAGCTCCTGGGTAACAAGTGAATTTGTTTCCCGCAACCTGGCAGGGAATATTTAGAAGCTATTAACTCCTAGGGAACTCAGGGAGGAGTCAGGCATGGCTTATGGTACTCACCGACACCTTCACAAAAAGCAAGGCTGACTCTACAGCAGCTTCCAGGCACGCTAAAGCACAATCATGTATTTCTTCCTCAAATCAGACATCTCTGTTTAAATCTAGCAGACCCCACAACTCCTGGCTGGCAGTGGGGAAAGATGCCGCTGGCCCTGGGTATCATGTCTGTGCTCCAGGAGTCGTCACTGCATCTGAGACATCTCTCAGGATGCCAGACCTGATCGCGCTGTTGGTCCCTCCACTTGCGCAGCCTCCAGTGCTGTGCCACCTTGCACAAGCCAAGGCTGCACCTCTGCACACACTTTGCAGCTGTGAGGGTGGCACTTGCCCATGCCAAACCTCTTCTATGCATGTCCCTATATACCCCAAGCAGCTCCTGGGCCACAAACCCTGCAGGCAGGAGGGTGTTACAAGGTGAGGGACACTGGGGGACAACACTGGTGCAACATGGGCAGCTGCAGCGCTGTCACGGCACTCGGACACCGCCTGTGCCAAACCTCAATGTGCCAGACACAATACTGACAGGTCCCTGAACAGAAGCTGCCACCTGGTGGCACTGGGAAATGCTGTTGGCCTGCCAGCCACGAGGACCTGGATGGGGACATTTGGAGTGGCCCTCCACCGTGGCACCAACTGTTCAGCCACACTGGGGAGGTGGAGGCTACTCCGGCACAGCCCGGCATTGCCACTTTTGCCCTGGGACACACACCCAGTGGGGGATTCACCCAAGCCCTGGATCCCGGCTCTTGCCAAGGGTGCTCTGGCTGTAGCTGCCCCCCACAGGTTTTGCTACACTGGCTTGTGCCAGGCTAGAATTTGCCTGAGAAATGCCACCTCCAAACCCCCTCAACTTCCCACGGCCGCTCCGGACCCGATGCCGCAAGGTCAGGTGGCTCTGGTGAGATGCAGCTGGACTTCTGCTCCAGAGGATGTGTCCCCATGTGCACCACACCTCGGCCAGCCCATGGTGGGATGGGATGCCTTGATACGGGGAGGACAGGAACAAAGTGAGGAGATGAAGGGGACCGTTAGGTCAGAGCTGCTTTTCTGGGGCCAGAGAGAACATGGTTTAGAGCCTGCTGGGAAACTCCAGATCCCAGGAAAGGGCCTTCTCCAGCCAAGATTATCCCTGATAACACCAGGGAGGTGCTGAGAGTACAGCCTGGAGGGAACAGGCTCTGCCGGTGAAGAAAGCCCCCAGGGAAGTTTCCTTCCCTTGACTCTGGGAAGCCTCAGCCACAAAAAGGAGCTGGGCGCCAGGGGAAAGCATGGGCTGGGGCTGCCAGCCCATCTCCAAAGCTTCTTCCTCACCCACCCTGGTCCTCTTGCTCAGCAGGACTCAGGTCCATCCCGCTTCCCAGAGGAGAGTAAAACAAAAGAGGAGGAGGGGGAAGGAAAGGGTCTAAAAGAAACTTCTTCCAACTTCTCGGGAAGAGAAAAGCCCTATTCAGACAGGAAGAATACCCGAGTGGAGCTGGTCACTAAGCAACCCACAGCAATTTGGTACAGCCTGACGCAGAGGCAAGGAATAAAGCTGCCTCGCTGCCCACCGAGAGCGTCGCCAAGCGAGTGCCAGGCAGGGAGAGCCTGCAGGGCCTGGGGGCAGGGGACATCAGCTGTGCACAGCCACCTTGAGGGACTGAGATGCCCAATGGGGTCCAGAGCTCCTGGGTGCAGGAGTTTGCCCTCGGTCAGCTCTGGAGGGTGACTAGCCTCCATTGGGCTCTCCCTTCACGGGGAGGCCATCTGCTGCTCAGGAAGGACTTCTGGTCTGTTCCAAAGCCCATGGCTCCCCATGGGTCTGGTGTTCACATACATCATTCCCAACAGAGGCACAGTGCATTTCAGATAACTCTCTGCTCCCATGGACACTGCAGGGATTGTATGGGCAGAGCAGCCAAACACAGGCTACACCCTCTCCCAGATAAGCTGAATTCTTCATGTAGTTTATCACTGTGGGGGGTTGTTCTTTGCAAACAAGCTTAGCGAAACATGAGAAACTGCTTGGCCTTTCCACAGCACACAGAAAAAAGGGACAAAGGAAATTGGGCCTGGCAAACCCTGCTGAAATGCCTCCCTTGGAGCCTGGGGGGTCCCTGCAGACAATGCTGCCCCCAACAGAAACGCCGCACAAAAGGAAAACCGCTCACAGCCAGAGCAGGTCCACTGGGACCAGTCAGTGTGCAGCTGGAACACAGTCCAGAGCCTGATGAGCCCTTGTAGATGGGGTGGACCTGTCTGGACACTGGAAATGGCTTTTTGTCCGTGTAGTGTCACTGAGAAAATATCCAGCCCTCCACGCTTTTGTCTCCAGCGTTTGATACGCCCAGAGAGCAGTTGCTGGGACAAGGACAGACTCTCCAGGTGTTTACCCACTTCCTCAGGGAGGTGTTTGGTCAGCTCTGATCCCCACCCTGTGGCAGCAAGGTGAACAAGTAGGGGATGCTCTGGTGTGTCCACACAAGCTGCAGAGCACCTGCAGATGGAGGTATTCTCATTAATGCTCAGTCCTGCCCTTTCCTGGCCTCATCATCCACTATCTCAGCCTTTAAGCAACTGCTTTGGATGCACACTAAATAACCACATCCCACAGGACTGCAATGAAAAATCATCTTGGCCAAAGCAGTGCCATTTATTTTATCTATTTATTCACATGTCCTGCAGCTAGGGGAGCCCCAGAGCAAGAGGCACCACATCTGGCACGCCTGCTGCACCATGGAGAGCATTTATCTGGCCTTGAGCTGATGGTGGTGCTCCTTCGGAGGTGTCATGACAAGGCCACATTGGGAAGCACAAGTGAGACTCATCTTCTCTCAGATTAGTCAGCTGGAAATGTCCATCCTTCTTATCTGCAGGGTGCAGAGTGGAGCAGCGCCTCCAGGAATTAAGTCGACCTGAGACATGATCTGTGTCCACCTCCATCCACTGACGGCAGAGGAAGCTTCCCTTAGACAATACACCCAAGTCCAAGATGAGCACCACTAATGGAGAGGATCCACCCAGAACAGAAGTAGCCCCAGCCTGAGGAGCATCTCCTTGCAAAGAGAGAAAACCTGGATGAAGATGCAGGACACTGGACCATACACTACCCAGATCCACCCTGGATTCTTCTCTCCCAATACCAGGGCCTACAACCATCAGCAACAGTCTTGCAGCATAGCCAGATGGCACATCTTTGTTGGTGTGCTGTGTCTCCTTGCTGTTCTTCTACCCGTCTGTAGCACTTGCACATTTGTAGAAACGTTGTGAGAGAATAGAGGTGCTGAAAGAGGGAAATATCTTTGTGGGGATGAAATGTGCCTGGAAGTCCAGAGCTAACCTTGTCTCTGGTGGTCCTCTTCTGTTCTCAGTGAGGTGGTGTTGTGATTTCCCAGGCAATGGCCCTTGCCACGCAATCAGGATCTCTGGTAAAGCTTCATGATATTCTCATTGTGAAGCTTTTTCCACACCTGCTTCTCCAGGTTGAAGTCGTGATTAGTGTAGAAGATCAGACGTTTCCAGTCCTTGTCATAGTAGTGATCTGAGTACTTCTCATGACCCTCTGTGATGTAGCCATAGGCACTCACCTGGGAAAGACGGAGGGCTCACTGGGGAGAGGTACCAAGGACGGAGGAGGAAGCTAAGTGAAATACAAGACACAGTTCCCACACAGGGAGGGAGCACAGAACAGGAATGCCAGTCAGGGCTCCTCCAAGTGACCCTGCACAGGGGTCCAGAAGGACCAGACTGTGAACACTGGCTCCAGAGAGCTTGCTCTCCTCTCACTGCCTCCCTGGGAGGCAGGATGGTTCTCAGGCCACAGGAGGCTTCACAACCACTGTGTAAACTATTTTGGGGCTGTTTCTCTTGTCTCAATCTGCTCCCTCATGGCAGACAAGAACCCATATACCGTCAAGGCAGATGTTAGGCAGGGTTGGAGCCACCCCTGCTCTGCCCTGTCATCCCATATCCCCTCGAGACAGTGCTGTGTGCAAGAATCATCATGCACTTACCTGGTCACAGAGATGGAGGGCAGTCAGCAGCAGGAAGGCCCCTGTTGTGGGCCTGTACAACCGCCAGTAGGGCTTTTCCAGAGTTTTAGATTTTAAAAACCTGCAGCGGAAAAGAAGAAAGCACAGAGCAGTTGCTGGGGTAGTGGTTCAAGCTGGGCTTCAAGGTTGTCCCCCTGTGGCCTGTGTGGCATCTTCCCTCCTTGCAGCAGTTTGTTGCCCTATGAGGCATTTCAGACAAGCCATGACTATGCCCACATGTGTGGGTACCGTTGTGTGCTCAGTAAAGCACAAGGCCAGCCCAGAATGCTCCATCACCTGCACCGCAACCCTCAGCCCAGCTCTGCCTCAGCTTTATGGAAGTGGTAGGTCTTGAGGCTGTGGGGATAAAGAGGGGGTGGATTAAAGGATCTAGTAAGTTAAAGCCCACTGTTAAATCTGTCCTTTGCCTCACAGCACAGAAATGGCTTTGAAGCTCCCTGGTATATCCTGCTCCCCATCCACATTTAGGAGTGAAACGAGACATAGGAAAGGTGCAGAGGAGGGTCACAAAACTCACTAGGAGCTGCAGTGTTTTATGCCAGCAGTTGTTAGGAAGGTAGGAGTCCACACCAGGAAAAAATAGCACTCGAGATCTCTTGGCCTTGGAAAGGACCCAAGTCAGAGGGGAGACGGCAGAACAAGCAGGGAGGTACAAGCCATCTGGCACTGCATTTGCCTTCTCTCAGAGAAGGCATAACTCAGCTCTCAAGGAGACCGAAGGGTAAACACAGCCAAACCAGGCACAAGGGGAGCTCTTCTTCCTACATCTCTTGGTCACGTGTGGCCCACGATTGGCACATCTTAGAGTGACAGTGTCCAGCAGGCTTGTGAAAAGGATTAGAGAGGCAAAGAAGAGCAGCCAGGCCAGGCAAATGGGATACTGAAGAAGTGCCTGTTACCATGTTTGAGGGCACAAACAACCTCCTGAGTCAAGAGGGGATCTTGAGAGAAAAGAGCTGTTACAGAGCCTTCCTCCAAGGTGCTATGCAATAGGGAACATGAAAGGCTGGTCCTGAACTAGATCAACTATTCTGGCACTGTGGCAACACCCTTCCCACATCTAGAGTTGCAATTTGCCCAGGACCTCTTTTGGGTGCAGAAAGCCAAACTGTCCGATGGATGTTGCTTCTCCAGCTCACAGATGCTGGATGTCTACCCACCACTAACATACCACTGCAGCACCACAGAGAATTTTAACTGACTGCACACTGATGAAACTTACCCCCAATCTGCTGGTGTGGCTAAACTGCAGTTACAAGGGAGTGAGGTGGGAGGAGAGAGCCCAGAGGCAGACAGAGATGGTGCAGGCCAGAAAAATAAGCCCGTTAGAGCACATAACCCCCAGCTCACCTGTTTTTCATGTATCTGAGGAAATCAGGGTGAACCACCAGGTATTTGTCCATCGTGAAATCTTCATCAAATCTCTCCCGGGGCCTCTGCCTAAGGACAGGAATGGGGAGACTCAGGACAAGCTCCTGTATTTCATCACAGCTGCAAAGCATCAGCCCTGATGCACTTGGTGATAAGAGAAGAACCACAAACACTGTTAAGTTATTCTGCAACACTTCCCAGATTACGACAAGGCCTCCATAATCTGTGCGCATTGCAGAGGAAGAGATCAGGGAGGAGAGGCAACAACAGGAGACAGGAATACCAAAAGTGTGTGTGCATAGACACGAATTGGTGAAGCCAGGCCTTCGTCCATAAGTAGGCCACCATGTACAGACACCAGACCAAACAATAGCATGTGTTCATCCCAGAGGACCACAAAGCTTTCTCCAAGCTCTGGCCACACATCATTGAAATCAGCTGCTTCTGGGAAGGAGGTGTATTCGTTACAGCAGTGCTCAGAGCTTGGAAGGAAATAAGATAATTCTCCAGATAAATCTGCAAGGAGAGGGAAGCTTTAACCTGGCTTTACCCTGGCCTGCACTTCAGCAGAGCTGAGCACTGTGAAGAGGAAGAGGGCACAGCTGAGAGCTCCAAACCAAAGGATGTAGAGGTGGAGCCAGTTTGTTTTACCCGTAGTTGTTCAAGAATCCTTTCCTGATGTTCTTGTTCAGCAGAAGAGCCTTCAGCCACTCATAGTCTCTAGCTCCCTCCAGGAAGTGAATGTATCTGACATGCTAAGAAAGTAAGTGCATATTAGTGAACAGCACAAGAGAGATGCATCCTTTAAAACAAAAAGCAAGCAGACATATAGGCTTACCGAGTTTCTCAAGACACCCATCTTCAGTTTGCAGCTTTTAACTGTCCCACAGAAGCAGCATGGAGGTAACACCTCACATGCAGCTACTTCTACATGTCAAAGGGCTGGGGTAGGACTGATGCAGCTTGCCGCTGCACATACTCTGAGCCAAGCCAATGCAGGTTCCCTCACCAAGGGTAATACTAAAGTGTTAGCTCAGCCCCTTTCCTCATCATGCATGGCAAGATCAGAACTGAAGGCCACAGACTAACAGCATCCCATCAAAGCTATGCGTGTGTACAGCATGGACCTGACTTACTTTTCCCCGTGGGATGTTGCTGAACCCTCTGTGTCCCAAGATCTGGAGAGAGGATACCAGGGAGTAGGCTGTGAATCCATAAAACGAGGTTTTTGTTCCCACATCTTTTTCATAACCTTTGATTACAGCCCCGCTCACTCTGGCCATGGAAATCAAACACAGGAGCAGAGTTAGCAGGTGACCACTGAAAACCCTCACATCCATGTTTATAACAGGAAAAAACAGCATTAGTCTGGAGGAAGAGATTAGGCCCATTTGAGCTACACCTCCTGATCTGCCGGAGAGCCACTTCCCCCTGCTTTGGAGATGGCTCTTTATGGCTCACCTGTGAACCCAGGCTCTTCCTGGGTTCCAGCTCCTTTTTGGTTTTTATCTCCTCCTGCCATGAGTTATTTTGGCAGTTCAGAGTCAGTGCAATACTAAAAGCTGTGACGTTATCCAGCCATAATTATCTGCTAGCCAGAATAAGCTAGCTGTGTATCTTCTAAGAAAGAAGCCTGCCTTACCGGAAGACATAGTCATGGGAGTCGATCTCCTGGCCCATCCCAGAGTTATTCAATATTCCTCCATTCCCCACAACAGCACAGCTGATGCACGTCGGCATGCTGCTGTTGCTGTTGGCCAGGAGCAGCTGCTGATGGGCATTTGGGGGCAGCAGGGACATGACCTCCTCCACTACTGTGAAGCAAACACGGTGGAGAGTTAGCATCAAGAGCCTTCAGGATTGACACAGTGGAACCACCACAGTTTCCACCATGAGATCCACCTAGCCTGATGCCTTTGACATGGAGATGCTGCAAACCTGCAGCTACTTGACCTAAGGCTCCTGTTGGGAGTTTGATGGTCCCATTCTGACATGCCCTGAGGCACTCACATGAATAATTCAGCTCCATGAAGCCATATGGGGGTGCAAAATGCTCCAGGCGTTCCCACTCACTGTCACTGAAGTATCTCTTGTCTGTGAAGAGCATGATGTTGGGCAGGAAAAGATCCCGTAGCCAGTCAGACTTGGCAGCTTTGGCCTTCACTGATTCAGAGCAAGTCTTGAAAAACAAAAAGAAAACAATAAGGGCTGATTAGCAGGGAGCTGATAAACCTGACTGAGTGCCAATGGTTGTGTGCCTGTGTATGAGAGTACTGGAAAGAAGCACAGAAACTCCAGTGGTACCTCATCCATTCCCTTCGGCATCCCCACCACCACGCACATGAGGCATAATTTCAGCACTACATCAATAACTAGCTGGTGGAAAGTCACCTACAGGGAAGCCAGGATCACTCCAGGTCTCTGAGACTTTCCTCTTCAGAACAACGGGCCTGCAATGTTCATATGTTTTACTGGCTTTGGGCCTCATTAACTAATGCAAATTAATATCTGTAACAGGTCTAGCCTAAACATACCCAATAAGGCCAGCAGTCCCTGTTGGCCATGCACTTCACAAGGTCCTGGCCTCAGACTGCACATGAACAAACACACTGTGGAACATGTGAGATCAGATCACTATTACCACTCCCTTCAAAGATAAGAAAAAGCATGCAAACAACTTGTTCAACGTCATGAATGAATCCCAGAGAAGCATGTGGCTGAGAAGGGAACCTAAGCCAGCTTATCCTCTCTAAAAAGAGGGGTCTCCTTGCAGCTGGCAAGAGTTAGGTTGTGTGTGCGGATGGAGAGCAAACAACTCCAGTGTGCTGGAATTTCCACCGAGTCAATTTGGGCTCTGCTTTCTTAGACATCTTCCCCAAATACTTACTGCAATACCTACTGAGAGACAAAACAGGTGACAAAGCGGACCCGCATGCCCAGCTCAAATCCCCAGCAATGACCAGACTGCATTGCCAAAGCCTTGCTGTGTACTCCACAGCTGAGCTGGGCTCTCTGCTATGGGTGAGGATGACAACCCAGTCGCAGCCTGGGGAGACAGCCCTCATTCTGCCTGTCACAACAGGACTGCAATCAGAAAAACATTGTGGAGGGTTTCATGTTGGCATCATTTCACTTGCAGCACATTTCATGTCCAGACACAGGGACATTCCCTTCCTGCTCAAGCTGTACTTTGTGCTGTCCAAGGCTTGGTACTTCTTGTGCCTCCACAGCTAGACAGGATCACTATCAGAGGAACTAGGGAAAAGTCTCATCATGTAGGAAATGAAGGAGGTGGGAGTGCTTCTAGTCACTCCCTCTGTCTGCAGAGTTAGAGATCAGGTTTGGGAGTGGGACCCATCATGTGATGTCTGGATCCACTTTTTCACTAAAGACCCTTCTGCGTGCATTTTCTCCTCTCTTCCCTCCTGAGGAAGGGTTTTCCCCACTGTGTCAGCTGTTCTGCACACCCAGATGCTCTGCAGCCCCTGTTACAGTGGAGGACGTCATCATCTTCCTGCTGTCAACTGTTGTCTCACATTTCTCTGCCAGCTCCTGCTCTGCACTTCTGAGATGGCTGCACGTGCTCTGCAGCTCAGCAGATGAGAAGACAGAAGCATCTGACAAGCAGGATCCCGGGTGAGCGCACTGTGCCTACAGGCGGTAACACTGTGCAGGAAGGGTGAGGTACTGTCTCATGTGGCATAAGCACTCTTAGCCATGTAACTCGCCCACTCCTATGTGTATTTTGGGTGCCTCGAGACCACAGGGAGCCCAGGAAGAAGGATGCACATCCTGCACCACAGACTAGATCATCTGCCAGGCCCTTCTGCTGTGACTCAGTCAGGCTGGGCCAGTGCATGAGCTCAAGTGTTTAACAGCCAAGTTCCACATTTAACAGTCACAGATCTTTGGATAACAGAGGTATCTTTGGGGCCAGCTGCTCTTCTCAAGCAGCTTAATGCCACACTGAAGAGCACATCGCATCAGCAAAAGAATGGCTCGCACTGCCAAAAGGGGCAATGGGGAACAACATCAAAATACCACAAGGGAGAGAGAACTCAGAAATAAAACATCAAAATAATAAAACTCATCCTAGCATTTTTTAATCAGCCCAGATAATCTCTGGGAGACCTCTGCTCTCTGCAGGTCTCCCAGGGCCTCCTGGGCACCCTGCGATTGGGGAATAGGATTAATTTTTTCAAGAGTAGCCCCTGCTCCACCAGGAGAGGTCTGAGCAGAATGACACTGTGCCTGCAGCCCTGACAATCCCCTGGAGCAACATCTACATTCCCCCTAATGCCACCAAAATGACACAAGGCAACGGTGGAAGATTGCGGTGCTAAAACTTTAAAGAGGCAAACGACTCACCTAAGACCACCAAGCTAGAACAAGTGCTCCTATCCTCTGTTCACCTGCCTACACCCTCTCTCCTCCCTGAGCACATAAGCAGTGCATAAAGGCCACTTACACCCATGTACTAGAAAGAAGTTTCTCACTCTAGAGAGGGTTACACGCTTGTCCCAGCGTTCCAGCAAGACGGGTGACAGGGAAAACTGCTCTGGGTAAGCTTATCGAGAGTTACCAGCATAAGATGGGGAACAGAGACAGTATTGTACACAACAACCTGCCCCATCTGCGTACTGGGAACTCTGCTATAGTTTATGACCTTCCTAAAGGCCCTGTTCTTGGACCCAAGTAATTATGAGATGTTCAAATTTAATTTTCAATTCGTTCCCAACCCTCATAGCTACAAAGAAAAGGTCAAAAATATGGTCAGAACAAGAGTTCAGTGCAAAACAGAAAAGAAAAACACAGGCTTTCAATTCCACGGCTGGTAAGACAACCTGATGGTGGTAACCAGGCTTAACGTTTTGGAAGATCACATCGGTAATATGATGTACACAGGCAGAGGTGATCATGAGAACTAACCTACAGAAAAACACTTCCAACTAGCAGGACCTGTAAGAAAACTTTGAAGCTGTAGCCGTGCAAGTGCTGCTGCCTTGACAGGTACAACTGTATTATTTGAGATTCTCATCTTCACCTCTACCAAAATATTTTACCTCTGCTGACCAGGTCTACAGTTGTTCCTACTTAACAAAGAGGAACAAAGCAAGACTAGCTGAATGCCGGATCTGTTACGAATTATTTGCTCTGCTGTAATGATGGTTCAATACATAGTAAGAAAATCCTAGATAGCAACTCAACATGCTGGGACCATCTGCTTGCTCACTACAAGTCTGTACATACAGGGTGGAAAAGGTGAATTGGCAACACCTGGGAAAGACTCTCCTCTTGTTGATAACAAACCACAAGAACAGTAAAAATGTTACTTTTTAACCATCATTTCTCCACTGGAGCACATATACACATAGTTGAATTTTCGCCAATATTGACAGAAAACCTTGAAGATGGGAATGGTCCCCACCCTACTGTCTCCAAAGCAGGCAGGTACGTACTTATAAATCCTCATCTAACCCTTTTTCTTTCAGCTTATTTTGACTTTAGTACAAGCAACTAACTAAGCCTCTGTTCCTGTGCAATGAGACCCTCCTCACCATCACTGCCAGTGTCATTCTTCACAGCACAAGCGTCACTGCTGCCCCACTCCTGCCAAAGCTTTTCACTTGCTTTGGTATGTATGTGCTTGGGTGAATAGGCACATGGAGGTATTCCCATTCCTGTTCCCTCACCACGACCCTGCTTCTTTTCTTTAGCTGGGCTGCATAAAACAAAGATCAAGGCAAATCTAGGGATTGTAAATGTGTGTCTTCCTAGGAATGCAGATGTTCAGTTTCCCAAGAGATCAGGTGAGAAATGGGACACCTGTATGAAGACTGCCATTTAGTGCCAGACATCTAATGCCTGCCCATAGGCATCACAAGACAAGGTGTGACTCAACTTACCTTAGGGTGCCACATTACACGGAACATATATGCTGCATTGTGTGCCTATGTCACCTATGCAACGTATCAAGGCACCTAAGAGTCGGACCACGTTGTAGAAAATCTAGAATGACAGAGATCATCTCCAGCTTCTGATGCACCTGAGCTCCAGAAAAGGGCTGCTAGGGCTGACTTTCAAAGGAACCCACAGAAATGCATGCAATTACAGTAAGTTCCCATACTGGAGCATGGTGGAGTATTGGCCGGGCTAACTGAGTCATACACAGGTTTCCCTCTCTGAGTTCCAGCAGCATCTGCATATACCAGTGAGTTGACCTACCTGCTTGGAGATCATCCTCGACTGCAAAGGGCACACAAGCCCAGGGAAGAACACACAAGAAGGTCAACAAGGAGGCATCACCTGGCAAACACACACAGTCATCGCACCTACCGATGGTGGAGATGAGTTGTCCAGCAGGTACTTGTCCTCGAAATCCCACCGTGGCTCAGACTTGAAGTCAGCAGCCCTCAGTTTCTTCTTTTCTGTCACTGCAGCAGCCTGAGGAACAGATCTTACACTTTTCTCTGGTGCTGGAGGCTTTGTTTGGTCTTTGGATATGTTGTTTTCATGAGCTCTCTTCACCCCATAGGATGGTTTCGCTTTTGCCTTCTCCTTGGCTCCCTCTACCCTGGGAAGTGGCTTCACTATTGTCTTTTCCTTGGCTTCTTCCACCCCTGGGGCTGGTCTTACTGTTGTTTTCTCCTTGTTTCCCTGCACCCTGGGGGCTGTTTTCACTGTTGTCATCTTGATTCCCTCCAATCCGGGGAGTGGGTTCACAGTCTTGCTCTCCTTGGCTTCCTCCACCCTGGGAACTGGTTTCGTCATTTTCTTCTGGGCCTCCTTTCCTTCCCATCTTGGTGCCCTCTCAGCCATATCTTGTTTGAGTCTTGTGATGTCTCTCCCCAAAGTCCCCTTTAAAAAGCTCCTTGAGTTCCCATTATCAGAATAGTTTAAACCCTGTTGCTCTTGGGTGTCCATTTGTAGCGTATCTGAGGCACGCTGGAAAATGCTCAATTGCCTGAATGCAATCAAAGGAAAAGCAGACACATCACACACACTTTCCACTTAACACTGAACACCTTCCAGCCCATTTCTAGTGCTTTTGACTCTGAGCCCCTCTCTGTGCTTCAGAGCAACTGCTCCATACGACCACCACACTCAGAGGACTTGCCTTGGCAACTGCCACTGAGTTTCTGCAGGATGCTGTATGAATTCAATTTCGTTTTCACCTTTGCCATCAAAGCGTAGCTCAACTTCCCACACCATTCTGGCATGAATACCGCTTATCTCTCCACTAAGCAAATCCCAGAGGCTACACACTCCTCTTCAGCACTTGGTTCATGAAACATCCACACTGGCAGTAATGGCAAACCAGCACAGAACAGCTTTGCCTTGCACTGGAAAGGACCCCTGGCAATGTCCCCAGAGCACTGCAGGACTGTTTTGGAGATCCTGAGTTTAGGACACAGCACACACCATGGAGGCAGCCATCTGTCTCTCTTCTTTGCCAGCAAAGCCAAGTGCTTCAGCGACAGAGCATGACAATCTTCCAGAATTCAGTAAGGGAAGTCTAACAAGAAGTGAAACTCACTCCTTTACCATATATCGCTTATTGAGCATTTGGGGCCACAAGGCACTTTTTCCTTTCCTCCTCCCGGTTAGCCAGCTAATACAACGGCATCCCACAGCACTCAGCAGGTACCTGTGCTGTAAGACAGGCTCTTTGAAGCTATTAGAATACACTCAGAAGCTTAAAAATGTATGATCTCTGCATTTTCAGCAATCACCTCTAATATTGCAGCTGCCCTGTTGCCTGATTCAGAGGCACAGGCAGGTACAAGGATATCATAGCAGGATACAGCTGCCAACAGCAGAAGAGCCACCTGCAACAAGACTGGGCTGAAACCCAGCAAAAAAATCAAGGCAGAAGTGGTGGGGTTTTGTCCCAAACATGCATTCTTATCTGCACATGGCTGGAGGGTGGAACGGGAAAAAGGAAGGTGAAAAATTTTTGCAGCTGATCTTTTATGTACAGCAAAGCTTTTCAGGATAAACCAGCACAGTTGTGGCAGTCTGATTTCACACTTCTATTCACCCTTTGCATGACGCATTTGTTTCAGAAAGCTGTGGATTGCTTCCGAGGTGATAAATGGGGAAAAAAGCACCTCTGCAGATAGCAGGCTGTAGACAACAGTTCAGTTGATGCTCAAGCTTCAGACTGGTATGGCATTCATTAAAGTGATAAGGAAATTATCAACTAAAGAAGCTTTTAAAAATAATTTTGTATCAGATAAATACTTGAACCTTTCCAGTGCTATTTCTAAGAAAAGGAGGTTGTGGTAAATGGCCTGTCAGCTCTTCCTCTACCTCCCCTCATAATCATTAGCCAGTTTCAAGTACACAGCAGTTGCTCTCTATTATAGTTTCATGTATAAACTTGTGTTATTGTTTACTGCCCAATAAGAGGAAAGACTTTATATATACACTGTAAGTAAGGAGAAATTTGGTAAGGTAGTCCGGGCAGATCTTAAACCCCTGGATGATTTTCTGCTGTATTTTTAAGATGATGTTTAAAATTTTGAAATTAAAGGGCAGAGAACAAGCGAAACAGGACAGTATGAGAAACCACCCCCACCCTAGACTTTCCATACTTGTTGTCTCAAAGGGCACAGATTCCACCCCAGTTCTATTACATTTCAATTTCAAATACTGTGCCAAACATACAGAGAACAAAACATAAAAGCAAGGGCCCTTCCCATCCAAAACCTTCCTCCCTGCAGTCAGACCCACATGGCCAGGCACTTGTGCCTAGACAGGATCCTGCTCTCCTGATGAGCATTTTAAATCCAGACAACTGGTCAAAGCAGCTCATCAAATTTCAAGCTCGAGTCCAGCTGGCGAATAACTGCAGAAGCTCAATGATACTTACTGTCATTTTCCTCTGCATTTACAAAACCCTAGGACAAATAGAGGATAAAGCCATGAAAATGCTGCTTCATGCATTTTACGTTGCATATAAAAAGTAAGGAAATAGAACTGACACACAGATAAGTAGAACACAGCTAGGCATGAGCAGTATGTGGTTAAGTTGCAACAATATGGATATTTCCATTATCCGAAACTACGGCAGAATGAAATGGCTTCAAGCAGCTGTGCGTGGACAGCCAGTTCTTGCCCCAGCTCTGCCACTGATGGGCTCTGTGATCATGGACAACTCACTTCACTTATCTACACCTTTTCCTTCTCTCCGCCTCCCTCGCACAGATTCCAGTCTCTACAAATTGATAGCTGTCCTCAAGGTATGGTCTCAAGTCACTGGAGCTGAGCTAAACTCATCCCACCTCCAGAAGAGATGTGGGTGTTCCCAGCCTCACCACTCTTGCTTGCCCCCACAGCATCAGCCCTGAGAGGTCCAGCTGAAAACTAACCCCACCAAGACAAGCCAGACAAGCTCATCGGGGGAGCTGGGACCATATGAGGGCTGGTGGGGAGGCTGGGGGGCGGTGCTTCCTACACAGAGCATGGGGCACCAACACATAAGCGAGACATGCTTGTAGTAGGAAAGGCTTATATCTGCTGTGCTCATGGCAAGGAACAGTGCTTCCTGCCAACAATGCCGGAGACATTTTACTGCAGTCTACATCGCAATTCCCTCCACACCCATTCTTGTAGGATTTACTTGACCATTTATATAAAAATAATATATACCTTGATCATGTCTGCATGACATTGGTGTCCCAGTATGCAGCATATTTGTACTAGAAATCAGATGCTGAACTCACATTCAAAGGTATCCCACCAAATTCAATGTCCAGCAATGCAATCTGGACAAGAGCTGAATGGGGTCCTTCTGGGAGCCACCAGGAAAAGCAAATACCATGTAGTGTCAAAGTACAAAAACAGGTAGCATTAGTAAAGCAAAAGCGGCTTTCTTAAACAGCTACACAAGGAAACTCTAGAAACTAGTGATCCAGCAGAAGCAAGTTTTTGACTGTGGATCTTCCAACACCGTGCTTCGATTGCATGCAACATAGTCTGCTAAAGCAAGGTGGTCATCTAACTCAGATCAGATGTGAGTTTCAGGATAAAAAGACACACAGAGAGAGAGAGAGAGAGAAAGTGAGCACAAGCACTCTATCCAGACAGTGTATATCACAAGGAAGCAGGTCTCTTACCTGAAAATCTTAGTCTTTGACAAGCCAAACAAGGAGTTGAAATTGGCAATGAAGTTGCAAAAGTTTGTTAAAACAATGAGCCAAATGAGGGCTCTGGGAATTTTAGGAAGCCTTCTCCTGAAAAACCACATGGTGAGATTCCTGAGGGGAACAGAGGCTCTGCTGCTGCTGCCTAGAGGTGCTCACTAAGCAGTGCTTTCCAAAGGTGTGTTGAGTGAGTGGGCTGGTCTTTTCTCTGAATTTCCCTACAAGAACATGCACACCCTCTCTCCCAACACTCCCAGACACTGCACACAGATACAATTTCTCAGAAAAGACAGCAGCTTTGCACTGTTCCCATCTATCACCGTAAGCTTATTGAAACAGAGTGGGAAAAGAAACACCTTTTTGTGCAAACAACGGAAGTTCCCTATATTTTCCTTAATGAGCTAATTCCAGTGTAAGAAGGAAACCCTTCACCTCTGATCTGCTATAAGCATCGCTGGGAACATTTGTGCAAATTATGGAAGTAGCCAGAGTTACAGTCAAAGAAATTAGGTTTCAGACAACTACCTGCCCAAGGGCTCAGGCAAGATCCTAGGCATAACCATAAACAGATATTTATTTTCTTGTTCATGCAGTACTTACTTTTAGCTCCAATCCAGAAGCAATCTCTGGCCCCAAAAGCTGATGGCTAGATACAAATACATTTTACCTTGTGATTGTGTTGAAACAAGTCAGACTCCTTGCAAATCCACCACAGAACAGAGGAGTTTGAGTTTAAAGGCAGATTAGTGCTTGGGTAAAGCACTAGAGGACAGGGCTTAGAGTCAGACAGTCCCCTCCCTCTCTAATAAAGCTGACCTGCCTTTAGGGCAATGGGAAAAACTTTAATTCAGCATTTCACTTGTCTGAAAGATGCCAACTCCATCACCATCTAACCCTGCTATTGCTGACAAACTTGTTACACAGCCTGCCTGCAGCTCAGGTTCCCAAGCTGGCTCAAGAGTGTGCTCTGAGCTGCTTATACAGACAGCAGCAATATACACTCTTCAGCTGCTCTTCTTTGTGAGCTCTCAGTCAAGCTTCCTCCAGCACCAACTCTAGGACTGGTCTTTTACTTTCGGCTTTTGAACTCTTACTCCATCACTTCACAGGGATCACTGCATGGACAGGAAATGATAGCTACGTCAGCTCACCACTAAAACAGGACACAGATGGATTTGAGTCTGTGGCTAGTTAGAATCACTGAATCATAGAATTGTTGAGGTTGGAAGGGACCTTTAAGATCATCAAGTCCAACCATTAACCTAACCTGACAAAACCCACTTCTAAACCATATCCCCAAGTACCACGTCTACCCTTTTTTTAAACACCTCCAGGGATGGCAAATCCATCACCTCCCTGGACAGCCTGTTCCAGTGTTTGATAACCCTTTCAGTGAAATTTTTTTTCCTAATATCCAATCTAAACCTTGCCTGGCTTAACTTGAACCCATTTCCTCTCATCCTATCATTTGTCACTAGGGAGAAGAGGTCAGTCCCCATCTCTCTACAACCTCCTTTCAGGTCAGGTTTCAGTTGTAGAATTTAAAATAACTAGATCACCCTGGTGAACCCCACAGTATAGTGCCTTGAAATTCAGTTGTTTTCAAGGGAGCATCTAATATATCTGAATTTTTATTCCATGTAACACGAAAATATATTTCAAGTTTCTCATATCTGTGAATCATGCCATTGTGGACAGACCGACAATTGCCTTCTACACTACTGCCCTTAGTGGGACCCTGGTCATTTGGGGTTTGTATAGTCCAGCCAGGCTTTGCTCACCAACAGTGTCAGTTAAAACAAAGCTTCACTAATGCCACGTGCACATGAAACATTCCAAGGGTAATGAATCCCTGGCACAATCCCAGGGGTTTGCACTACACTTGATTTGAGACATGAGCATATTCAGACCTGGGATATGTTGCTTCTCATTGATAAGTAGCACCTGACAATCTCTCTCCCCACCCCAAGTTCCACAATACATATCTCATCCTCTCTTCTTCATGAAAATCAATGGTGTGCCTGGAGATTGATCTTTGGTAGTCCAGAATATATCTCTCTACCAGCAGAGGGAAAGATTAGCAGAGACGAACACCACAGCCAGAGAAATGGTTATCTGTACCAGAGATGTAGTTTTACATGCTACAGCAAAGGGCTATTTAATTCATGGTGAGCTGTTAAATATAAACCCTGACAGTTCAAGGGGAGATGGCCGTATTGCTTCTTACAACATAGGCTGCTTTTGCATAGCTCATAAAAAATTAAACTAAGATATAAAAAAGATTTTGTTGACAATATCACAAATCTCAGAAGCTAGCACTCACACTCTTACTGAATACACAGAGAACTGAAGATGTTTGCTTTAAGTTACAGGAAAGCCAGCGAACAGGTTTCATACCTACCTTGTACCCCTCAACACATCACAGCAAAGAACTGTGCAAGGCTCAGCAGTAGCTGCATTTCTTTATTTTCCATACTTCCTGACAAGTTACTCTCTCCAGATTTAAGCGCAAGACATGGGTTATCAGAGGACCTAGGAGAGAAAAATAAAACAGTAACACAGGTTTGAAAAGCCCTTGAAGAAACACAAGGGAGGCTGTTAGTCCAGGGTACAACCCTGCCACCATCTACAGCAAAATTTTTCACTATTGCTCAAACTGAGCCTAGGATCAAAGGAGACCTGTTGAACAATCACAACCACTGAGAAAGGGTTCAGCCAAGGTACTGCCATATTCCGTGGCAGCCCTCATTAGCATCAGGCAATTCCAGAGAGGTGGGCTATAGGTCTGGGTGTGCAGCAGGCAAGTACCAACCCTGTGCCCACAAGACCTCCAACAGGACATTTTTAGAGGAACAAGTATCAGTCCTGAAGCACTGATATGCAGCATACATAGCAATAGCTTCATTTTAGCCTCTTCTTTCAAGCCCTATGCACCTTCAGGCATACTGCTTGGAAGAAGCTGCTTGTGTGTGACTACAAGGGATTTTTTTGTTAATAGGATTCCAACAGGAAATTCTGGAGCCAGCAAACGTTTTCCTTCAACCTCCTCCATCTAACATTACAGCAAATCCTAGAGCCACAAGGGATAGCAAGATTCCTACAAGCAGAAATAGACAGCTTTCCTTGCTTCTAAGGAACTGTGCTGGCAATTGTAGAGAACATGTCTGTAGTACTCTGTGTTCAGGAAAGACTGTGCTTGGGGGAATATCCCAGTCTTTGGCAAGCACATTAGCCAAAAGCAGGCTTGCTACGTAAAACAGCTTTTCACCATCTTGGTTTAAGAAAAGAAAACCTAAAAAAACCTTTTAGAGTACTGCCTTTCACTTCCTTGGAGTATTACTTCATTGTCCTCCACCCCCACTGCTGAAATCAGTCTGTCAGAGCTCAGGCAGCCAGGCTGGTTAGCTTAAACATGAGGTCAGATTGGGAAATGGGGATGTACTGTAACTCCTCAGGGATGGCCTGGTGAAAACTGAGGCCAAGAGCAGAGCTGCTCCCTTGTAAAGCTCTGTAAGAAGTATGATACCTGGGATACACAGGGCTCCCAGCCCACAGACCGGCACGTAATAAGCGAAGACTGCACCTAACACCGGGGTTGGCAACCTCTCATGGGCCACAGGCCAGACATCACCCTCCTTTTCCAAAGGAGAGGTTTTGTATGTTTCTCTGTCACTCCTACCAGCAATCCCAGGAGATGCTGCCTCTCCCATGGTGCAGAGACTCTGAGCTCAGCACTGCTGCTCCATGGTCAGTGTGTCCAGCTACCAACACCAATGCCCACACCAGAACTTCTATTCTTTAGTGCAGTGAAAACTAGACCTTTTTTTCTAAAGCAAACTCCACCTGGGACCATTAAGTGAAGATGGTTATCTGTTAGTTCTTTTCCATCTCTAACAGTCCATTTAATTGCACATCCACTTAATTACATCCTTAGTTACATCCTGGACAGATAAAAGGCAGATTTACCTTTCTGTTTTTTCTTCATAAACAAACATTATCTCCATTAGATCTTATGCTGTGTGTGTTGTGGGTGTTGGCTAGAGTCTGAACTATGCCAACAATTTATCTGTGTGCATGTTCTTCAGAGGGCTATATATCACATCTTGCTTACTTGCCTATGCCCTGTGTGCCTTCCACTTTCCCATGACTCTGGGCTAGGGAACAGGGCATCACAAGATGTGCTTTAAGGACAGAGCTGTTCTACAAATTGATCAAGTTTCACTGTAGGACAAACTTGTGTTTCAGTGATGTCCACAACATACCAAAACCAATACTTGACTGGAAGCCTGTGGAATAAGGACCTGCTAATGAAGCTGGGGACACCTGGATCTGTTCACAGTATTACTCGATGATATAAGAACTGAGTGACTTATAACAGGGAGAGGAAAAGCATGACATTGCCTGAAGCATGCAACTGCTCTGTGGTCATGCCTGTGACTTAGCAAAGGCTTGGCTTGGAAATGTCAGGTTCTTGTCTTCCCCTCCCAGTTCAGTAGCCATCTTCAGAAGCACGTGCCTTCAGGTTAGGAATCGGNAACTGATAGCCCAACAGCTCCCAAGCTTGCCTTAATTCCACACTCACTGGCCTTTTTCCAGGAAGTCCCTTCCCTTCTGCACCAAACCTTCTTTCAGAAACACTGAACAAACACCCAGAGACAATAGCATTTATCAGGGCAAAGCACCCACCTCTTCTACTGCTGCATTTGCAAAAATACCCAGTTTTGTCACAGAGAACTGCGCCAGGAGGTGTGAAACAGCTTAGTGAACCAACTGGTCTATGTTCTCCACAGGCTGAAATGTCCCATGAGACAAAGAGACAGTGGCTTTCATGGAAGAACACTAGCAAGTACCTCCTCAGTGTCCACACAGCAGAATTGCAGAGAATGGAAAACTTGGGGTTTTGTTAGTGCCGTTTTGTCTGCTTGGTTTCCAGCCCCACCCAGCTAATGCCCCAGTGAAGAAACTGCCTTGAATCTATTTTATAGCAGCAGCAGATATGGGTCCAAGCTGGAATATTTCCCCCTCTCCCACACAGTAATGGGAACATAGGCAGGCTCCTCCAGCCAGTTCCCACGCACCAGGGAAAGTCCTTGCCTGGAGCAATGGCTATGAGATGGGGTATAAATGCTCTGAATTTGGCCATACTACAGCTTTTGGTCACTGGAACTTGTTTTAGTTCTTTCTGCAAGCACAATGACTACTCAGCTATTAAGCATATTCCTTATGGCCACAGCTGTAGGCGTTAACCTCTCTGTACTGAATGAAGCAGACCAAGTTTTCCACCACACTGCTTTTTTGCTTTTTGAGCTCTTCACTGTTCACCCCATCCTTCTTAAGATGCAACACTGAAATGGCTCTGGTCCCAGCATTCCTTTCCAAGATACAAAAAGCTGAGAAGACTGATGAGCCACTTCATTTGAGAGAATTAAAAAAAAACAACATAAAAATACACTCCCAGCAACAATGGCTGGAAACGTCAGCTGTAGTTACACAGGCTGGAAAGAACCAGGGCTCCTTTATTCAAATGCCTCCCTCAATAGCCTTTTGTCTGTTCCATCCCAGCAGGAAGCCTAGCATATCACCCAAGAGCTGACAGACAGAGAGACAAAACTGACACCACTTCAGAGCTGACTTGCATTGTGGGTTTTTTTTTTTTTTCTCCTTTAAAATCTATTTGATGGAAAGGAAGAAAATATTCTGATCCTTGACTAGGAATCTCTCAGACAGCTGTTCCTCCAAGGAGCACGACAGTACTGCAGACAGGTGAGGAAGTAATTTATTAAACTCAGCTGCCAGGAGCAGGAGAGTTCCAGGATCCTCCACTGCTATGGAGAGAGAAACATAAGAATCACAAAAACTCCAGGCAAAAAATGCAGGCATATTATCTCAGCACTTCATGTCCGGCTGCAAATTACAGAATCACATCTGTGTGGGGATCTACTAATTTTAGAGCCAGAAGTTAAGTATTTCTTGCTAAAGTCCTTTCCCATACTCTCTCACTGACTTAACATCAGAAACCATCCCTCTTAACATCAGAAACCATCCCTCTTAACATCAGAAACCATCCCTCTTAACATCAGAAACCATCCCTCTTAACATCTGACAGGACAAATGTGCCATTTGGCATCCTTTGGGGTGAAAAGTGCTACAGGAATGCAAGATGTAAGCCTGCATCTTGAGTGGTATAAATCATTGTGTCCCCAGTTTACACTTGGAAAAACGTGGCCTCACAGTGCCTCCCTCTGCGTTCCTGACAGACAGATGTATTGGAGAAGTGCAGTCACATTTTTACCTGCAAAAGTAGCACAGCCACAGGGTCCTGCGAGAAGCAAGATGGATTTACTGCTGGAAGTCACATACTTCTCTTCCCTTCTCTCTCTTTTCTCTATTGTCTTCTATTTAACAGTTCTTCTCCTACCTTATTTGGATACCTAGAGGGTCCTGTGCTACTTATCTCCATCCTCCTCCTATTAACTTGACAGAGGCTTTTGCCCGCTATGGAGAGGAGGTAATTCTTTGCAACCCCAGTTGCACACCTATCAGCCTCATACTGGGAAAACCCAGGCAAAGTAATTGCTGGGCAGGAGAGCAGCACACTGTGCTATTGTAGTGGAAATGCGAGATCCTTGAGCTCAGGAAGGGCATGTCATTCTCCCCAGGTTCCCTGGGAGCTGCTTAGCATCTGTTCAATCGGGGTTTGTCTCACAGGCCTTAGATCTCCGGGAAGGACACTCCTGTTGCACAGTCTCAGCCGGAGCTGAGAGGATCAGCCTGTCTGTTTCTAATAATGTTGCACAATGACATTATTCACCTCCTTCCGTGAGCTGCACTTCCTAAAGATGGGCACCACTCTAGTTAAAAGCGTGGCACAGAGAAGTCAGGCAGGACACACATTGAGAGTGTTTGTTCCTAGCTCTGCAGCTTGCATCTCAAGCCTTGTGTCCCCGTTTTTAGCTATGAAATGAGAATGATCAGGCCTACAACAGGAATAGGCTAAGCTGTGCTGTTAACATGATTATGTCAAATTCAGGTAGTATCCAGCCCTTGGGCTAATCCCCACTAGCCTGTCCTTACAGCGCTCTCCTCTCTGTAGCAGGCATTTTGCACTCACTGAGCCACCACCCATTTTTCTAAAATGGTTTACACTGCAGAGCCACAACAACAAAGGCTGGAAGAGGCATCTTGAAAGGTCATCTCATGCAGCTCCAAGCTTCAGCGATATCTAAACGAACCCTGTGACTCCAAGCAGATGTCAGTTGGGGCTTTTCTTATCTTTCATGCTTGAGGTTTCCCTCCCTCTCCCGAAGGAATCTACACCTCTGTGTCATACTCCACTGACCGTTATCTAGGGCATGCACCCCTTTTGCTCCACCCCACCTTTCAGCTTGGTCAGTGTTTGAATTCATATTTACCCCTTGATACTGTAACTGTAAGTAAGCGCAAGCCCAGTTAACTAAGATAATTAGTATCCTAAGAGTAAATGCACAAAAAAAGTCAAGAGCAAGAGGATACTGAGACTTCTGTAGAAAAATAAGGACTGTGGGAAACGACTCTTCTGGTTGTTTAACTTAGGTGTGCTATTCTGTGAAACCATATAGTAAAGCACTCTGAGAACCCAAGAGCAAATAACAAGCCCTTGCACTTATAAACTTTAAGTAATCTACCCTAAAGCACTTGCAAATTACCTTACTGTGTTTCCTTCAGTTGATAATGAAAGGCAGTCATTGCTGAGAGGAACACAAGGAGAGCGAGCCATGCTACAGCACCACACACTTATCCAGACAGAAGGTCTCTGAAATAAACAGAAAGGAGACAGAGCGGTAAAAGGCAGTTAATCACATTATTTGACCGGGATGATGCCAACAGTCCTGCTTTTGCTGGGAGCTACGTGGATATCTTTCTGTTTTCAGCTTCATCTAGATACTGGTGGGTCCACCACAACGTCCTCGGAACCCTGATGGCTGAAGCCACAATGCTCCAGCAGCTCACAAGTCTAAGGTGGGTTATTTGTTTTGCCACTGCCAAAGTATTTCACTGTTGTTCAGGAGGTCAATCTTTTAAAAACATTTGGGTATGTCAAGAGCCCCACAAACACATTGAAATAACTACACTGTTTCACGGATGGAAGTTCAGGTCCTCCCTAAAATACAATCTGATTTGAGAATTAGCTTTATCTCACCTGTAACTCACATCTACAAAACACACATTGTCTCTTTCAAGAAATAGGTGGCATTTTACTTGTGGAATTTCACATGGTTTGCTCTCTAATCTAGCCAGGAAAAAAAATAATCCCGTCTTGTCATGTGGTTAGTCTTTGGGTTCTCTGTTATCCTGTAAAACAATTTATTGCCTACGGATTGCAGCTGAACTGCAAGACAGTTTTTCTAGAAGGCCAGTTCCTTCAGTTGTTTAGTGTTCCCTGTAGAACACTGTATTCAGCCAGCCTCTCACTTCTCTTTATATCAGCAGCTGACAAGGTCTGGCCTTACAACTTCAAGTAAACCAGAAGACTGCAGTTCCATTTATGCATAAATAAATAGTGGGTGCTTCACTCAAAAGGCCATTCAGTGTACATACCCCAGGCACAAGTGTATCTGCTACAAACTCTGAAGTGCACCACCAATGTGGAAAGTCAACAAAAATGGTATCTTATGGCTGCATGACCTTGTGCTCGTGACTGTTGGTTAGATATGCTCAGTCATAGATACCTGTTCTACCTGCCCGCTCTGCTAACTACACCTGAAACACCAAAATCAAGGCAGGCTTGGTGGTCACCAACCTTACCAGGGTTTTCCTGCAGGCCAAATTGAGTCAACTCATGCCTGCAAACCCTTTGTCACCAGTTTTATTAACTCGGTTTGACTCAGAGCAGAGTCCAGGTGATCAAATTTTATTTCAACACTGCAATTTGTAAGTGGAATTCATGCACAGAGAAGAGATGAGCAGAACTGGCAAACAACAGACCAGGCTTTCACCATCCCTTCCTACATGCACCGAAACATGACTTTAAACAACATACTTGTCCGTACTGTCAGCTAAGTGACCCGAGGAGCACACTCACAGTACCCCAGCCACCTCTTTCTCCAAAACTAGATGTACACGTGACTATTTTGTTATATTCTCTGCTCACAAAGAAGGAAAAAGAATGTCCTGCCATCTGGTAGATTTGTATTAGAGAAAGAAAGAAGGTTTGTACAAGGGGGTCTTGGATCACAGCTCTGCTATCCCACCACATGCTGATGACCCCCTTAGGCTGAGGGGACAGAACCCGCTCATTACCAACACCACATGCTCTCCCACCTTAGGACAATGTGTTGGATCACTCTTGGGCTCCCAGATCCTAACCCCAAGTGTCTGCATGTGTGTGTGCCCCCACAGACATTGAAACAATCAGTTTTTCTCAGCTGGATCAGTTGCTATGACTGCAGAGGGCAAGATAAACCCCACCATATTTTGATAAAATTAGCAAGAGGGTGTCTGTCTCATCTCTTGTTGCAGAAAGGTGAGCAGGCACATCAACACCATCATCATGGGCTTGTCAGTATAAATATTACCAAACTGTCATGCAAAATGCAGATCACTCCTGTGTATAGAATATCCATGTACAAACAAGAATAACCCATTCTTCGCCATTTGCCACAAAAGGCTATAGGAGGAGCTGGCAAAAAGGACAGTGGGAGCCAGAGGGAGCAGGTGTTGCTCCCACAGCTCCATGGGATCCCACCCAGACAAGCAGCATCGCTCAGCTGCAAAGACAGACCTTTGTCATGAAGAAGCCTGGGAACGGAGAGGCCTCCCAAGACAGCACTTCTGGAAACCAGTATAAGGATGCAGGTCCATCATTTTATCTGCCTGTGCACCCAAAGTTTTGCAGTGACAAAGATGCCACTCCCCACCAGTACCAGCAGCGGAGCAGCTCAGCACGGATTAAGGGGCTTCTCATAAACTTGCAGCATTTCTGCCAAGATGACTGCTGAGCTGCAGGTGAAACAGCAAAATGCAAGAGAAGAGAGACCATCCCAAATTTTGCCCGCACAAGTTCTCAGCCCTCAGAACAGGAAACCACTTGCTAACACCACAGTTTGCAGGATCTTCACAGCCACAACTGCACTGTGACCCAGGCAGAACATTTCAGTGGTGATAGCTTCCCAGGAGGCATCCTCTCAAGGTCAACACACAAGAGCCACTGGTGCAGGGTTTTCTTTTTATGACTTTGTATCACACACAATTTCCTCTCTGCTGCAATAAGTTACCTTCTCACTTATATTAACATCAGATTTTCTCCCTTAGTTTTGCTCTCTGATGTGGATGTTCATCTGCAAGGACACAGGAGAGAAGGGAAAGCTTGGGACCAGAGTCCCTTGCAGATCTCAGGGGCAGCACAAAGGACTGCTGGATCTTCTAGTTGTCTGAATGGTGCATTAAATCAAACAGCCAAACTTAAAATTTCCCACCTCAATGGTGCTGACAGGAGGTTGGGGTTTTTTTTGTTAAAAAAAACAAAACAAAACAAAAAACCACAACCAAAAGAGGTGTGTAGGACAGTGTGCAATTTCCTCAGGACATTTTAGGGAACCATCTCATCAAACCACTTACAGCACTGTCAATTTAACAGTTTAATTGTAGGGTTGTTGAAACTGTCATGGTCTACAAACAAAATGAGAGCAAAGGACTGAGGCCCAACACTCTTGGGTATTCACGGGGAGCTTGAAAATAGCTGGAAGATACAATTCCCCCCTAAAAACAAGTTTTCAGAATGCCTCTGCTCCTAGCTCAGGGTCACTGGGTTCATACATACTGGTACTCCTCTCCTTCACTAACGTCAGACAGCTCTATCCTGCCACAAGGACAGTAGATGAGATGCGGATATCCTTTATTGCAGGACAAAGAAACACAGCCCATACAGGAGAAAGAATCAGCAATACTCAACCTACAATTTTCATGCAGTGCTGCCTGAAATAAAGTCATCTTGCTCATGCCAAAAGTTAACTTCTCCACCACAAAGTTGATTTAATTGTGTGGGTGGGAAAATTTCAGCGTGGTCTGTACACAGAAAAGCTGGGCTTTCTATTTTCTCCATCCAGTTTCCACTGGTCTTTCTACTGCTAATATGCAGGTAATACCCTGCATTAACTCATCCAATAGCTTCACATCACAGTGGAAAAACAAACAAAACAAAGACCACAGAAGAGGAACAGACAACATCTACCCAGGCTGATCAAAACTGAAGTGCATAAACACACACAGAGGAGATCTTTTAACAAAAAGCCAAAACAAACAGAAATTTCAGAGATCAACAGGTGTGAGTCTCTCTCCCAGCCACTCTGACCACACATAGACTGTATCTTGGAAATATCCAGAAACTGCAACTCCTCCATTTTTCAAAAGACTTATCTCTGACTTTCAGGACAAATGTCAGATGCTGGGACAAGCCTAGGTAGTCAGTCATTCCACCTCCCTGCAAATCTGTTTCCCCAGGCAGTCCTGGTTTATCCACACAGTCACATTTTCACTAAGTCCCTCTTCCCTGAAAAGGTCATGGTCATCTCCATTAGCTACTGGGCTATAACGTTCCTCCTCCAAAATGAAACACATGGATTTTTAAATGGTACTTGGTGACATGAAAGGACACGCTCCACACAAACGGACTGGAAGCCAAAGGGAATTCAGGGTAACAGGATGGATTAGAAAGAACCTGTGCTTCAACAGGGAACCACCACCCCAAGTCCAAAAACAGCTTACAATAAGAAAAGAAATCAAGGCGTGAACCTGATGCTGTTATTCGTCTGAAGTTAAGACTTGCTTCAGGTATGAACCACTGGCATCCTCAAAGTAAGATACTCTCTCTTCTGATCTCTGCTTTCCCCCCCACATTTGTAGCAGCCAGTCTCTAGACCCTGGTTAGTCACACCCATGCGTCCCACCAGATCATCTCTCAATTAGCTCAGACACAGGTGCTGCAGGAACATGGGTACCGATGAAAGCCTTGCCAGTGACACAGAACATAATGCTCTGTGCTGAACCAGTGCCAGCACACAGGGGTTTTCTACCTGTACTCCACAGACTAGCAACGGTTGTCAGAAACATCTACTGCCAGCAGACTGCAGCTTTCTCTGCAAAGTTCCCCCCTGCTACCAGAATCTGGGGTATCTGGAAACAGAAAGAAGCTGATAGCCAGTCCTATCATGCTTGAAGGCACTAAAAATTCAAAGTATCACCGTTCAGAAGAGCTACTGAACCAATGTAGTCATCTTCACTTACTGCAAACTGAACACTTTCGCCACTTCCTTTCCCACCCTCCCATTTCCTTAAAACCAGCACCTTGAGTTAATTCCTACTTCCATCAATTATCAGTAGCAGAATGCCAACAACTGAGTCATAGGCAGAGCTTGCAAAACAATTTCTCACACTACACAGGCTACTGTTCTTTGTTTCCTTTCCAATAAAAGGCTGTAACAACGTTGACATGAAGACAAATTACAGAGGCAATGATCCAAAGTCCTCTCCTTCGTAAGGATCGCAGTTATATCTTTAAGAGAGAGTTATAAAACAATACAATAAAAAGTTAAAAGGACATCATAACAACGTCAAATAAGTCACAAATATCTACTTCAGATCTTATCTCATGCTATGTTAGCTGATGCTATGGCAGGCAAACAAAATTAAAACTCAACTCCTGGCCTCTGGAGAGGAACGTGTCTTCTCTTCCCTGCAACAAAGTACGACCCTAGACTCTGAAAACAAGCTTTTACTCCAGCGACTCCTAGCTAGCTTACTGCACTTGACTGAGTCAACAAATACTCATCCCGCAGGTGAAACAAAGCTTAACTCTTGGGGGCTGGGGGATTGAGGGAAGTTTTAAACGAGATTTCTTTTAGAAAAATTCTTATCCCGATCAGGAGGAATTGCTCAGAAAATATTAGTTTTCCCATCTGTAGTCATTAGCTAAATTTAGCCAGTATCAGAAACACTGGATAACACAACACACAGGATTTGTGAGATTTGCTAAGGAGAAAAGGACTGTGCACACCCTTCTTAATTCTCTCTGAAGTAAAAGAGTACTTGAAGTCTTCAGTTGGAGCTATGCAGGACTCTCCGCTGTTCGCATAAAACAGCAGCACCATCCAGTGGATAAATAGCATTTGCTTTTCCTCTTCCACCACCTCACGTTTACCTACATTTATCTACAGAAAATGCAACATATAAACTTTCTCCCCATTCTGACTGCTTTAGAGTTTCATTTTCCTTAGCCTTGGGTTAGAAAAGGTGAGACATTTCAGAAGAGCGGTAAAAAATAGCTCCAAAAAGAATCATAATTTCTACTGCCAGGCAGCTCTGTCAGCAGCAGCCTCTCTCTCCAAGTGTTACCTTTCCTTGCAGCAGGGCTGCAATCTCTTAACCACTGTAGAGGCGGAAAAATTGATCCCAGTGAAAGTAAGGACTCATCATATCTCACCCTTGGATTTTACCACTGGAAACAACCTCGCAGCCAGACATGCAATGACTCCACATGTGACCACAGGAAGAAGGCACGCAGCCTCCCTTGCCATGTTTGGCCCAGTTCACACTGCCAATTTTGGAGATGTTAAGACCGATTAGGATTCCCCAGGACAATGTCAGTTGGCTGTTTCATCTCTTTCTACAGCAGCACCCCTAACAATTTGGTTTAATGAATAAAAACAGTTGCAAACCCCTCAGCAGGTATAATGCTGCCCTCTCATGGAAAACAAGGTCAATTGTCCTCTTTCTTTGAGACAAATGAAGATGAAAAACTATGTAATAACTCCTCTTTGTTAGTTTGTTGTTCCCAATACAATTCAGCAGTTAACAAATGCGAGCAGTGCACAGCATTCCCAACAGCTGATCACACCATGACTCACTACACATACGTATCTCAGTGACTGCATTCCTGACCTACTTTGGGAATTAAGAAAGCATTTCAGACAACAGATTTTCCCCTTTAGAAAAAGGAGTGTCCCACAGTTATTGCAGAGCTGTTGGCTGAGATCAAGCGATCAGATGTGTTTGATGTGCAAGAGATATATTTAAGGTTAAAAAAAAAAAATTAAAAAAAAATCACAAGGACTTCCACGTTTTGCTCTGTTCCCATCCTAGCAGAAAGCCAGGTCCATATCCATGGTACTAGCACTCCATCATCATCTCCTGTGTTTATCTTTAGGAATGCTTACTATCTAGCGCCGCTTCCCGTACTCATAGATCAGAACCTCTGATGCTTCACTTGACATTTAGGGAGGACTCGCAAAAAAGATCACATTCCTGGAAAGTGTAAAATCCCTATAAAAACTCACCTTTGTGAGAAAAGCTTTAGCCGTATTATTGAGAAAGAAGACTAAACCAAAATATCATTCACTTGCCACAAACAGAAGGTAGCAGACACCGCCGTACATTTTCCACCACCTCTGAGGTTATGCTGGTCAGACAACTTCCACAGAAACGCAGGTGAAAAAGGCTACAATATCAAGGGGTTTATAGAAATTTGTCTCTTTGACTCCTTTATATATAGTCCTTATATCAAAAGGCGACTCACCAACAAAAGTGTGGGTGATAATGGGGGTGAAGCTGCCTTTTTCAAACAGGTGATACTTATGCCACACATTCACTTGTTGGTTACTACATAAATTCCTTATAGTCACCAGTTACTGCAAATTTCAGAACTGGTTATTTCACTCTTCAGAGGAATTACATTCTCTAAAATGGATTGTGATCTACAACATGATTTTTGAACTTTGTTCCCACCATTCTTATGGGAATAAACCCAGTCTATTATAAATTCAGATACTGTGGATTTAATTCCCTGTCAAACGCATGTAGCCTAGATACAGTTATTAAGAGACCTGAGGGACTGGGATGGAAAGGACTGGGTTTTTTTTTAGTGTTATGATAATTCCAAAGCTGGTCTGGAAACTCCTACTTGCTCTCCTCTGGTGGATATTAACGAGGACCTTTGCATTTGATTCATTCTGAGAAATGCCCCAGAGGAATTCATTCAAAATATTTGACATAGTTTGTAAAAATCCCGTAAGTCCCCTTAACAGCACGGAAAGCAACGCAAGATGGAAAATAACCTTGTAGGTGCAAAAAGCAAAGGGTTTATGGTGGGTATGGGGCCACGCTCTTTCCTATCTATAACTATTCTCATTCCCTTCAAAAGAAAGGACAGTGAAAACCCACCTCTTCTCTATCAGATACAGTTGACAACTTCACTGGCACAATTCCTTATACTGTTGGCACAGCCATCCACTTTGTCTACACTGCTAATGCACTGAGCTAAGCTCAATTTACATAACTTACACCAGCTCTAGAGTGCAAAGCAGACACTATCGCATCACGAAGCATAAGGTTTACCAATTCCAGAGGCAACCTATGCAAAAAAGCTCATTTAAAAGATCTGTAGAGAAAGTCTCAAAATGTGAAATCCCTATCAAAACTACCTACAGAGCCAGAGGAGGGGAATTCTGCTTTCTCTTTCCCCTGCCTTCACCTCCTCGACCTACTAAAGCTCCTTAACTCTTTCCAGACTTTTTTTAAACCTGGATCTCTGTTTGGTGCTCAAAGACTGCCTGAGCTTGAATAAGAAATTAAACACGTTCAATAAGAGAGGATGTGGAACTAAACACTCTCATTCTCTGATCTCCCCAAGATTACATCAAGACAACACAATCTATTCCTCATCTGCAGGATCAAGAGTCATAACACTAGATTACACTAAAGCACGCTTAGTGGGATATCAGGAATACACAGAAGAGCATCGTAAAAAACGTGGCTACAAAATATCTTGGCAAAGATCTAGGATGAACCGTTCTTCCCAAGCATACCAGTGGGGGCAGCAGCACACACTTTACATTGCTTTGGGCACCTTTAGACGAACAGAAGATGCAATTCCCAAGGTGCCAGCACATGCGGATCCCAAGACCATCACTGAATATGGATTCACTAAAGAACAGCTTCAACCACGGTCACCTCGACTTATCTCACTGCACTCCCACTCCAAAACCAGTGAAACGAACGTCCTGACAACTTCAATGGACCTCGGGTCAGGCCAGACAACCGGGGAAAGCTATCGGTGCACAGGCGGATTAACCTGGATGCCTCACAGAGCCGGAGCCCGGCGGGCTGCCTGCCGGCTGGCGAAGGGCTGGCACATAAGGCCTAACCCCCCTGCCTGCCCCACGGGGAGCCCACCTCACAGGCACCAAACCGGCCCCCTCCGAGCGGCCAGGGGCGCTGCCGCGTACCCGCCGGCCAGACGTTGTCGGAGAGCTTCCCCGCCGCCGAGGCGGGCCTCAGCCTCTCGGTCGGGCCCACTCCGGCCGTCCCCCGCCGGCAGCAGCCCTCAAACCAACCACCACCGCTGCTGCCGCCGCCGCCATCTTACTGCGAGGCGCGGGGAGCGACCCCCCCGCGC